>JADLZK010011784.1:0-334370 GCA_015847255.1 Hyparrhenia diplandra
GTAATTATTGAATAATACTGCATGCATATGCATGGAGACGATATTTGCGATCCAGTCTAAGCTGACACTACTGTGGGCAGCGATCTG
Source organism: Hyparrhenia diplandra (assembly GCA_015847255.1). Classification (NCBI taxonomy): domain Eukaryota; kingdom Viridiplantae; phylum Streptophyta; class Magnoliopsida; order Poales; family Poaceae; genus Hyparrhenia; species Hyparrhenia diplandra. Next base: position 88 of record JADLZK010011784.1, read on the forward strand.
TCGGCGTTTGAGCGGTGGGTGCCTCGGGTGCCGGCAATAAAGAATTTATAAGCCGTGTGCCCCCTCCCTCAATGGCGAAGCGCAAGATGGTGGCGGGACGCAGCGGTTTATCCTGGTTCAGCCAACGGGGCCCCGTCCGCCCCGGGGGGTGTGTCCCTTTCGTGTTACTCGCGCTCAAAGGTGAGCCTGCGCAGGGGGTTCTGAGGGCGGCCCACGGGGAGAGACGCGGGTCTCAAGCCCCACGATCGTGGTTATGGTGGTGGTGGTGTGCGGTTTCCTCCGTGTGAACCGGAGTTGAGTCGAAAAAAGATCGAATCCCCTCTAATGAGGCATTACTCCCTTTATATAGGAGAAGGAGAGAGAATGTTTATCTGGTGGACGCCTGGGTGGCTAATTCCCGAGGCTGCAGGTTGCCGGTCTTGTCTTAGGGGGTTGGGCGCTTGGATGTTGCTTGCGAAGACAGCGTCAGGATCCGATAGTGGGACGTGCCGTCCCACAGCGCGACCAGGGTCTGTGGCGTCCCTCACAATCCGCATGGCGAGGGCCGGTCCCGGTCGGCGGCTATCGTGTCAAGTGCAGTGCGGCCCAGCGTGGCGTTTTGGCGGTGCTGCGGGAAATGAGCAGTGTCATCTGGTTTCCGTGCGGGTGTGGCGTAGCCGTCAGCGGTTGACTTTGTGTCCCCATCGGTCGGATTGAGCGATTGGCGATTCGATTTATTTGGAGTGTAATCGATAACCTTGGCGCCTCTTTGCCGTCTGTCGCGATGAATCACGGCGGTTTCCCTTCTCGGACCCGGAACCTCCACGCAGGGTCGGCGACCCTAGGCAGGCTCGGTTGGGCTGCCTCGCAGAGGATGGAGAGCTGGTCTCCCTCGGGCGGCGGTTTTTGCGCCGGGTGGTGAGCTAGGCCGCCCCTCGGACGAAGCGGAGATTTCTCCCGGGCGGGTGAGCTAGAGCCGACCTCGGGCCAAGGAGATGCGTGGTCGAGTCCGAGCCATGGTTTAGGCTGCCGACGTGGAACGTCATGGTTGATTGTTTATAGAGGTCCTTGACCTTGTCCTTCGTGGCGTAATAAGCTCTTTGCGTCGTGATGACTCCATTTGGGCCGCTTTGTGGGCCGTCAGGTGGGTCGATTTCGTCGTCATGTGGCGTCGTGGCCAATGGCTTGTCCATCGTCGGGTCGGTAGTCCCTCGGGTGCGGGATGATAGCAGGCTAGGTTTCTTGGGCCTTGGCGGGCGTGATTCTCATAGTTTGGAGAATGTCTCGGGGCCCAATATTTAGGTCCCCGACCCGATGGCCCCAGAGCCCCGGCGAGTGTGGACTCGCCCGGGGGTTCTGCCCGTTCCGTCGCCTTGTTGTTTCTCGGGGTGGTTAGGTCTACAAGGGTGCTGGCGCCCGGCCTTGGGTGAAGTTGCCAGAGGCCTCGAATGGAATGGCGGATTCCTTCGAGGTCTTTATATCTCGCGAGACGCTGGCAAGGCAAACTTGACTCTTAAAATTGAGCTTATTTGTCGCGAGTCTGTTCATTTGCGTGGGGCACCAGGCCATCGCTTATGTGCGCAAAGGTGGAGCTCGGGCCTCCTCGACTTTGATTATACGCTCCTCTGTCGCCCTCCCGAAAGGGGGGGGAGGAGGGGAGACACGTCACAATGCCCCGTAAGCCCAGAATGTGTCGTGCTCCCGTGAGCGTTGCCAGCGGAGGGTGTTTGTTTAAGCGGGGTGCCGGGTGCCCTTGCCGGAGCAAGGGTCGGCTATGTGATCCGAGATTCACCCCATGAGAACTGCGGGACCGCTTAGCGAGATCCGGGGTTTGGGCGGACCAACCGAGGGCTGTGGGCCTCCACGGATGGGACATCTCTATAAGCGACACCAGCGCGGGCCTTAAACACGTTCGAAATCAGAGCCCCGGGGGCCGGGTATAGGCGGTTGTGCATTTCCCTCACGTCCACGGCTCGGGTTATCCCGAGACGATGTAGAAACCCTCAGTGGGCCCGGCGGCAACCTACGGAGCGTGGGGTGTGTCGGCCGAGGCTCGTTTGGTTTCGGCCGGGCGGGGCAGATCACGGACGACTTTTGCCCCGGGGTCGGGCGCCTGGCCGGATATGGGTGGCGGACGGTTTCCCGGCGGAAGGCAGGCGTCTGAGTCGCCCCTGAGGTGGCGCGGCGTGCGGCTGATGGGACGCGACGCCACGTCTTCTTGTCGGCGGAGATCGAGGGCTCAGGTCAAGGTGCATTAATGCGCCTGACGGTTCCACCGTAGCGGCTTGGCCGTTGGATGGCGGTTCTCGCTCCATCATGGGCCGTCCATTCCGAGTCGGTTCGATTGCCCGGCGGCGGTTTTGCCTTCCCTTCCCCTATAAATGTGGGGGTCGCCGCGCGGCGTGGATATTGCTCCCTTGCGCCTCGCCATCGCCTTCTTGCCTTCTTTTTGCAGCAATCGGGAGATCTCGAGAGATAGTGTGGGAGAGATTAAGAGAGATTCACTTGCCTCGTGCTCGTGTGATCGGGGTTGCTAGCGGTTGCCGCCCTTCGCCTCCCTTTTACCCATGGCGCGATCGGGTAGCGGTGGCGTGAGGAGGTGCTCGATGCCGGCGTGGCCGTGGTCGGCGGCGCGGAGGAGAAACTCCGGCGTCTCGTCGATGAAGAACTTCTTCGTCCCCCGCCGATGAAGCGCGGCGGGTGGACCTCCGGATGGGCGAGGGAGGAGCCTAACCCTCCCGATGGCTACGTGGTGAGCTTGATGGATCTTCAGCGCGGCGGCTTGGTATGCCGGCGAGCGGTTCATTCGGGCGATCCTCCACTACTATGACATCGAGCTTCATCATACGCTAGAACTTCGATCTCGGGCCGCCATCTTCGTCACCCTTTGTGAGGGATTCACGGGGATCGAGCCGCGTGGGACCTACGGTTGTGGTTCTTCAAGGCGGACCTTACCACTGCCTCGATCGCGCCGAGGGGCCAGCCACGGGGGCGCCACGCGTTGGAGGCTGTGCGCTCAGTCCGCTCGGAGCGGACGAGGCGAACAGGGCTGATGGGTACATCGTATCCAAGCTCACCTCCTCCAACAAAGGGGTGGCAAGATCGGTGGTTCTACCTCCGCAGCGACGAAACAGCGCTTCCCGTGTACACTGGCGTGTCCTCAAGCATCGCCGCGAAGTGGGCGGGGTCCCCCTCGGAGGATCATCATCGGTTGGAGGGGCCTAAGGCTGAGGGCGGTTTGCGGCTCAGGAAGGACGTGAATCTTAGCTGCCGTGGTCGCCGCTTTCCATCGGCGTCGGGTGTTGCCGTTGATGGCTCGCCCTTTGCTCATGTGCGGATGACCCCGAGGCCGCCGGTCTTGTGCGTCTTGGATGTCGGGCCATACACGCTCCAGATGGCACGGCCAAGAGGGTGAGGGATGCGTTGGGGTCCAACACCCGACCACGTATCCGAGATCCCCGTAGCCTGGCCAGGAGTATATCTCCACTGGTAGGTGCTTCTTGACCGGTGTCCCTGTATTGCCGGCGCATTGTCGCCATGGCGGTTCTCACTCTTTCTCCGCCGGGGGCCGTCTGGGCACCGTGACTCCCTCCTTTGTCTTGCGGCGGTGGATGCCGTCAGCCGGGCGGCGGCAGGTCGAACGAGCTACGGACGGGCGTAGGCGTTGAAAGGAGGAGAGGGAAGAAAGCGATGTCTTTCGAGAAGCGTCGGGCGGCGGCGGCGGGGCGAGTCCCGACACCTCTCGACCCGCGAAGGGCGGATCAGGAGACGATTTCGTGAACTTCGTCGGATGGCGGCGTGGCGGCTCGGATAGGCCAGAGCCATGGGGCTCCGACGAAGTCGGGGCGTTCTGAGAGCCCGAGGCGAGCACAGGCGTGAGGGGGCTGGCGGTATTTGGTGCGCGAGGGGGCTCTTCGCGGGAGTCCTCGGGACCATTGGCGTCGACCACGTAGGCACCTCGGCGTCACGAGGGGTGAGGCGAAGGGAGGAGTCGACACCTCTGTCGGGTACCGGCGGCCCGTGGCTGCGGTTCGGGGGTCGGCGCGACCAGGTCCCGATCCGCCCCGTGCGTCGAGAGCGTCGTGGGGGCGGCGCCCAGCGTCGAGTGCGAGCGCCGGTCGCGACCATCCAGAGCCTCGTCAGCGGCAGGGGCGATCCCTCGGGCCATTGAGCTTCCTTTTTAGCCTTTGCGATCTTGACCTTCTTACGGTATATGATTGCTTTGTCGACCGTTCTTGACTTGAGGAAGCGGGGGCCGCCTCGTTATTTTGCACCCCAAGAAGGCCTTGAAGGCTAAGCGTTTCAGCCTCGGGCGGGGCCCGATCTTGGGGTCGCCGGCCAAGATATCGTCTTTGCCCTTCGTCGAGCCTTCTCGTGGCGCCCGGCCGAGCCCAGGTGGGGTCGGACCGGCCGGCTGCCGAGGCCACCCAGGGTGGTGCGAGGCCACGGTGGCGATGGTGGTCGGCTACTCGGTAGATGGTGGTCGATACGGGAGGCTCGGTGTGGCCCATGGCCCCGGCTTCGGTGCCGGAGACGGGATGGCGCCGTCGAAGGGGTCGTGGGCGCCCCAGCCATCCAAGGAGTCGGGCCCCCTTCGTCGGAGTTCGCAAGAGGAGCTCTTTATGGCGGCGGAGGCAGCGCAAGTCCGCTGTCTTGACCTCGCCCGATCCGGGGTTCCGCGAGGCGTACAACCCATTCCCGCGCTCACGTGTCCGGATTCGAGCGGCCCTTGGCGGCGTCGTCTTCGGCCATGAGGGCGGTGCCGTGGTCGTTCAGGGCCCCACGGACTTCTGCAGTGCGGGTTCCGGGCTGCGGGAGTTCTTGGTGGAGAGATGTATCCTTGGAGCCCCGGCCGTGGGCGCCGCCCGCCTGACCCTGGGTGGCACGCGCCGGGGGCCGGCTGCGCGGTGGTCGACGGCGCCAGGAGTCTGGGTGGAGAACCCACGAGCGGATCCGTCGGTGGAGCCGAGGGCTTGGCGAGGATCGGGGGACGTCATAACCGGCCGACTTGCGGAGGTCGACGCGGTAAGTGTCTTGATGGTTATCCCCGCCGCATGTCTTCTATGCTTGTGTCTTGATGGGTAATGTCGTCGTTGCGGACTCTCCGCCGGTCGCCCGGAGAAGTCAGGAGCTCCTTCGCCGAACGTTACGGCTGGAACGCCCTTGGTCAAACTTGGGTAAAGTTGATCGAGGCCCGGGCGAGACCTCCCGGCTTGCTGCCCTTGCTTAGGAGAGGGAGTCCCAACGGCGGACCACGGAGGCCGAGCTTGTCAAGGGCCCAGGTCCGGGGCCGGCAAGGTGGCGGCGACATGGCTCGGATGATGAGCCATGATTTTGAAGAGGCTCGGATCCAGTCCCTCCAGTCCCGAAGAGGCCCGTGACGGCGGGACCGGTCCGGGAGGAGGCGGCGAGCGGCAGCGGAAATGTGCGATGCCTTGAACACTCGCATCGGCGAGTTGGTGTGCGGGCGAGACCCTCGGGAAGGAGAAGGAGGAGATCATAGAGTCGCTCGCGGATGAGCACGGCGTGATCTTTGAATTTTGGCGGTACCGGTGCCAAAGGTGCGTCTTCTTCCTTAGTGAGCTTTGTCTTGATCGTCATGTCTTGCTAACTTTCGGTTGGAGCACCAATTTCCGAAGCGGAGAAGGTCGGGAGGGGCCGTGGCACCGCTGACCACGCCGGGCGAGGGACGAGGGAGGTAAGTCGCTGGGAGGCCGGAAGAGGCCTTGTCGGACTTCGTCGCCGCTTGGGGGCGGACAACGGGAGGTTGGCCCCTCGGACCTGTAGCCTGAGCGCCGTGGGTGGCTACCTCGGGTCGAAACTCGGGCAGCCTTTCGGTCCGGCGTGCGGACATGTATGGCCGTCTCGCTCTCACTTCCGATGGAGTCCAATGTCTTTGGGCGGTGTTGCGAAAGGCTTCTTCCTCGGTTCCGACGACGAGGAGGAAGTTGATCAGCCGAGAGGGATGCTGGCGATGCCGCCAAGACTCGGGCGTTATGCGACTTCGTGTGGGCCGGCATTTGCGACCGGTTGGCCTCCAGCCGAGGATGAAGTGTGTCCCCGTACTCCCCCCATAGAGTCAACCTATGAGGCGGACACGGAGATGGTGGGCCGCTTGGTCAGGATCTTGTGGCCGGGTCGGCGCCTCCCTCGGGGAAGTAGTTGTCGAGGGTGTTGCTTTCGCCGAAGCTTCCTCGTCGGCTGGGTGAGGCGCAAATTGGTGAAACCCATCCCACCTTTGACCTCTCCTTGTATGGAAAAATTGGAGCTTGTGAGATGGATGTATATAAACAACGGCGCCGCCCAGGAGGTCTATGGCCTTGGCGGGTGCATTTATGTTTATGTTGCGTTTCTCAAATTTGTTCGTTTATTTGTGGTAGGGTCGCTTGCTTTCTCCTTCGCGAGAAATGGTAACCGTGGGCGCCAGGGGCGATCCATACGGATGCCACTAGGGCGGTCCGTTTGCCTCGATTTACCTTGCTTTGGATTTGTGCGTGAGCGACCTTCTCAACTTAAACGATTGTTTAGAGAATGCGCAAGAAAAACTTTTTCTTTCAAAAAAAAAAAAAAGTTTTGAAAAGGAAGGGGAGGGGATCTCAGGGGGTCCTCCCAGGGGTCCCCCATGTAGCCCCCCAGGGAGTTTTAGTCTTGTCTTTGGGACGCAGGCTAAGACTCCCTTAAGGTTTACACGAGAAGCACTTTTTTTCGTAAAAGATGTAGATCTTTTTATTGAGTGAAAAAAAAAACAACGATGTTTGACTTCTAGTGCGGAATTTAAGGGTAGAAGCGGCGTAGTTGTTCTATGTTTCGTTGGGTAGACTTCACCCTTCGTTTTTCGGTTTGTAGGTCCGGGCCTTAATATTTCGGCGATGAAATAAGGCCCTTCCTGTGGTGGCGTGAGTTTGTGACGCCCTTTGTTGTGTCTTCGGCTGAGCACGAGGGGTGGGTTGATTTGGAACTCCGAGGCCGGTAACGGCGTGATACTTGCGCAAAAGCTTGTTGGTATCTTCTTTGAGTGCGGGGGGCGCAACGTCTCGGGCTTCATCTACTTGGTCGATGGGTCTTGCCTCGCTGCTGGTTGCCTTGCTCGGTGTAGGCTCGCAGACCTTGGGGACCCATATTCAATGTCACGTGGCAAGGCGCACCGGCCCCATAGACTAGAAAGAATGGGGTGAACCCCGTGGCTCGACTTTCGTTGTTCGAGGCTCCATAGAACCGACGGCAGCTCTTGGTACCATCTTTTCCCGTATTGGTTTAGCCGATTGAAGATCCTCGGCTTGAGCCCTTGCGGGATCATGCCGTTGGCACGCTCCACTTGACCAGTTGGTCTTGGTTGTGCTACGGCCGAGGTATCCACTCGGGACGCCATAGTCATCGTCAAAAAGTCGGGAACTTCTTCCCCACAGTTGGTTAGTTGTCCGTGATGATGGAGTTCGGGACTCAGCGAGGAGATGATATCGTAAGAAGATTCAATTGTTTTCCCACGTGTTAGGGTTCACCACGGGTCGAGCTTCGATCCATTTGGAGAACTTGTCCGATGGCGACTAGGGCGTGAGTGTGTCCTCAGGGCGCCCTTTTCGGGGGCCCAATCATGTCGAGTCCCCACACCGCAAATGGCCACGTGAGGTATGGTTTTGCGGTGCTTGGTGGAGGAGGTGCGTCCTGGCGCGTAGAATTGGCATTCTTTGCGGTGCACGCCGCGACTTGGTTCGCGTCTCGCACCGCCGAGGGGCGTGAAAGCCTTGCGGAGACTTTACCGAGCTAGAGTCCTCGGGGGCGGCGTGATGGCCACACTCCCTCGGTGAGTGTCCTCGGCGATTCTTGGCCTTCGGCGAGGGGTATGCATCGCATGTATACTCCCCGAGGCTCCTCTCTTGTAGAGTTCCCCTTTCTCTCCAATCGGTGTGAAGGATTTCGCCCGCCGGGCTAAGCGGCGAAGCCGGTCTTATCCTCGGGTAGCTCTCCTCGGTGAGGTGCTCCATCGGCGTTTTCTCGGTCGAGGGGCGGGTCGACCGCCATTGCTTTGGGCGTGGCTGGCGTGTGTTGCCCTCGTGAGCCCCCGAGGGTACCTCGGGGGTGTACTTGACCAGGGGTTTATCGAGGTCTCGGGTGAGGACGTTCGGGGAGCGGTACCTCGGGTTGCCGCGACCTTGGCCGGGTTCATCCGCGGCCTCGTTGTAGCGTCTCTCGTATGCTTGTGTTCAAGCCCATGGAATTTTTCCTCCAATTTGCGCACTTCGGACAATACGCCTCCATCTTCGGGTCGTGGCACGCCGAGGCCTTCATGACTTGGTCAATGACCAGCTGCGAATCCCTGGTTTCCAACCGTCGGATTCCGTGGTCGCCGCGATCCGGAGACCGTTGACCAGCGCCTCGTATTCTGCGGCGTTGTTGGAGGCGGGGAAAATACGGCCGGATGGCATACCTCGTGTGAATTCGAAGGGTGAGATGAAGAGCAAACCAGCCCCGCGCTTTGCCTTCATCATGGATCCATCAAAGTACATGGTCCAAGACTCGGCTTGGATGGGCGTGGGGTAGCCGCGTGTTCGTCCACTCGGCCACAAAGTCGGCTAGGACTTGAGACTTGATCGCCTTGCGGGCAGGAACGATATAGTTTCGCCCATGAGCTCCACCGCCCACTTCGCCACTCTCCCCCGTGGCCTCTCGGTTTTGGAGGATCTCCCGAGGGGGAACGAGGATACCACGGCAACAGTGCGCAAGGAAGTAGTGGCGAAGTTTCTTCGTGCCCGATGCGATGGCGCATAATAGCTTCCCTCGTGCATCTGCGAATACCTTGTCTTGGTGTCGGAAAGGACTTCACCGATGAAGTAAAACGGGGCATTGAAGCGGCAACGTGTGTCCCTCTTCCCGACGCTCGACCACGACCACCGCTACCGACTACGGGTAGTGGGCGTGACGTATAAGAGCGGGGGTTTCTCCTGGGTTTGGCGGTACTAGGACCGGTGGGTTTGTTAGGAGCTTCTTGAGGTTGCCGAGGGCCTCTTCGGCCTCGGGGGTCCGAGGCAAAGTGCTCGGACTTGCGAGAGCGGTAGAGGGGCGAGCCCTTCTCCCCGAGGCGTGAGATGAACTTTTCGCTTTAACGAAGCCGGGCAGACCCATGACCTTCGTACTCCCTTGAGATCTTGGATCGGACCCATCTTGGTGATTACGTCAACCTTGGTCGGGTTTGCTTCGATGCCTCGTTGAGAGACCATAAAACCCAAAGAAGATCCCTTGGGGGACCCCGAATCACGCATTTTTCGGGGTTGAGTTTGACTCCCTTCTTGTTTAGGCACTCGGAAGGTTTCCGAGAGGTCGCCCCACGAGGTCCGACGTTTTCTTGGATTTGACCACTATGTCGTCGACGTAGGCCTCCACGATCCTTCCGATGAGTTCCCCCGAAGATGATTTGCATACGCCCCGTGGTATGTTGCCCTGGGGTTCCTCGGCCCGAAGGGCATGGTGAGGTAGCAATACATCCCGAAGGGTGTTATGAACGAGGTCGCGAGCTGGTCGGACTCTTTCATTTTGATCTGGTGATAACCGGAATACGCGTCAAGAAAGGACAACGTTTCACATCCCGCAGTGGAGTCGACAATTTGGTCGATTCGAGGCAAAGGAAAGGGAACTTCAGGACATGCTTTGTTGAGACTAGTGTAGTCCACACACATCCGCCATTTCCCATTCTTTTTTCTCTACTAATACGGGGATTAGCTAACCACTCGGGGTGGAATACTTCTTTTATGAATCCGCCGCCGGTAGCTTGTGGATCTCCTCGCCGATGATCTTCCGCTTGGCGTCATCAAAACGGCGCAAGCGCTGCATGACTGGCTTTGAGCCCGGCCGGATGTCTAGGGAGTGCTCGGCGACATCCCTCGGTATGCCCGGCATGTCCGAGGGTCCCCACGCAAACGTCTTGGCATTCGTGTAACACCCAGGTGTTACTTACCAATTAAGTCTTGGATTAGATAAAATTAAGTTTATTTTATGTTTTTGATCATAAGTGTGATTTTGGATGATGGTTGGATAGTATAGGTTGGGAATCTGAAATTTGAATCAAATTCAAATTTGAATTGAACTCCGAAAACCCCTAAATCCCATTCCCTCTTTTACCTCCTTTTCTTTTATTTAAATTTTATAAAGAATTTGGGTATGGTTATTAAAGCAATTTTGTAGAGTTTTCAAAGTTGAACAAAGATGGTATTTTGAGTTTTCAGAGTTTAGTTCAAAAATTTAGAGTAATTTTGAAAATACCAAAACTAGGGTTTTGTCCCCTTTTGATTTAAAAATCCTATTTCAAAATCTAAGCAAAAATTTGCAAAAACTTCCAAAACCTAGTTTGTAGATCTTGTTGAGCTGAACAAAAGTCATGTACAAAGTTTTTCAAGTTGTTACATGATTTTAAAAGTAATTTTGAATTCAAATTTCAAAATTTTGAAGCGCATTTCAAAAAGTCATATTTAGAGGCCGAATTTGAAAATCTTCCAATTGTGAAAATTGTAGATCTTGAAAAATTAGCCTAAGTCACTTTTTGGAGTTTTTCAAGTTCAGTTCAAATTTGAGGAGAATTTGATGAATTTCAGAAAAGGTTAAGTTTGGGTGCTACAAGAAATAGGGAATTCCTCGTTCACCGCCATACCGGCCGGCCGCCGGCGTCCGTGGCCGCCTCAGCGTCAGCGCGCCGGTCGCGTGGTCGACGCCGTGGGACGCTTCGAGAATGCCCCCGCCACCTGCTCTACCCGCCCTTGACTATAAATAGGCCGGGCGTCGTCGTCGTTTCCTCGTTCGAAAAAACCGCCGCCGGAAGTCGTCGTCGCCGGCCGCCGTTGCTCGTCGTCGTCGTAGCTTTGTTCGCCGTTTCGCCAAAGAAGACCGCAACCTTCCCACAGCTTCGTCGGTAGGCCATAAGCCCTTTTTGTTCATCGTAGGCCGAGCACGAGCTCATCTTCCGTGGCCGTCGGATCTCCGCCGTGAGCTCGCCGTCGTCGTCCTTTCACCGGTGGGTTTCGGCTTGCACCAACACCCGTTTTGCATCCCTCTCGCATCGTGGTCATGGTCGACCCTTTTTGTTTTCAATGTAAAGCCCCAACTTCGTCGAACGGTGAACCCGGCCGCCGTCATCCGCTCATCGCCGACGGCGGCCACCTCCGGTCACTCTCCGGTCCTCACCATCGTGCGCCCGTGTTCCGTTGAGCTCCCCGCCCCTCCTTGCCCTTTTCCTTTCCACTCTACCCAGTGCGCTGCGGCGGGCAGCGCCGACATGGCGGACCGCGGTGGAGTGGCCATGCCGTGCCACGCTCACAGTAAGCGTGGGGCCTGAGCGGCCGAACACTTTGTAGCCCGGGGCGGCCCATCATGAGTAGTGTTGGGCCATGGCAGGTTATGGGCCCGATTCAACGAGAAATCAGCCCATCATGAATAGTAGCAGGCCGAACAGTGTTGGGCCGCGCACGTTGTCGGGCCAAATTCAACCCGAAACCCTTTTTCTTTTATGTTTTGTTTTATGAATTTCTTTTATGGTGAATAGTATCTTTTTTGTTATTTTCATATAAAATCAAGTTTAGCTTTAAAAAATTCTGAAAATTTTTGTAGAAGCTTCTTATGAGTATATGAATCCATGAAAAATTTGAAACTTTGATTTTGAGTAGTTTTTGCATGATTTAAAAAATACAAATTTTAATTGAAAAATGCATCTTCCTTGATTTTTAATAATTATTTTATTTATCCAAAAATCATGAAAATTATTTTGGTACTGTTTTATGATATGTTCTACTTGTATAAAAAAGTTTGGAGTTGTTTTGAAAAGTTTAAATTATTTTCTATTTTAAACCCTATTACTTTATGTGGTTTATATTTTGTTTTGAGTCAAATAATTTATGTTTTGTGTGACTTGGGGGTTGTTTTGTGAATCTTAGATTGTATTATAATAAGATGGTCCTTGAGAACTCCTTAGGCAATGGTGATGATATCTTGTAGAGTAGTTTAATAAGTTGGTTTTGTTGGGTTGCAACTTTATCGTGAAGGAAAGTTGTACTCAAGATGTTTATCATTTCATGCATTCATCGAGCATCATGTTTATCATTCCATCATGCTAAAGCATGCATCATCATCTACGTGTAGAATATACGAGAGTGAGATGGTTCATGATGGTCGAGTTTCGAAGAAGATTCTTTCACCCGAGGTGTCGGTGTTAAGTTTGACGTTGGCAATCCAACTTCGGAATCGACTTTCCCCGCAATACGGGCAAGCCCGGTGCATAAACCCTTCTCTCGTTTTTACAAATGTTTTATTCACCTTAAGTCCAAAGTGGAATGTGCATTAAGTAAATAGGAGTTGGTTGCAACCGTTCTTTGCATGACTACCTTGATCTACGTTACTCGGATGTTATCCCACTAGTATGAGTAGGTCGTTTTTTTTCTAAATGCTTAGTAATGCTTAGATGTTGGTAGAAGTCGAATGATGGCTTCATTGTTCGCGAGATATAGGTTTTTATCTTTGTTCCTCCCTGGTTATGGAAAAAAAGAGAACACCCCGATGGTGGTTCATGAGAATACATATGGTAGTGATGAATTTGAGATCGGACGGGACGTAGGTTGAAAGCCGGGCGGGATACCTAGCTGTGCTTGTCCCGTGTCGATCGTTTAAGGACCGCCCGTTGTTTGGCCCGAGTGAAATCGGGGACGTGTTGAACGCATATTGCGCTGAGACCTTTTGGTCAATGGCACGCGTCGATTGGCGATCTCCCGCATCGGTCGACCCAAACTAGCCACATACTCCGGTAAGCCGGATCTCGGTGGAGCCAAATCGGGAATGGCAACCACGCACCGGGAGTGGAGAGATGGCGGAGGAGTACGTTACCCTCGTGGGTTAAAGTCCCGGATTGGAGGTGTACGGTATTCTCGGGTGGCGCAGCCTCGTTCCCGTTTTGGACAAATCGAGAAAAGGTTGATATATGCAAGTTTGGGTACTACATATGTCGTGTGGTTAGGGATCCCCAGCTGGGTATAATCGGTTCATGAATCGCCGTTGCTTCTCGGATATGGAGACCCGATTCCCTGCCCATTCATCGTAGTAATTGAAGAAACAAGGTTACTCATGGTTATGAAAGGAAAAGAGATGCGAGAGATAAGTTGAGATGTGTTGCTTAAAAAGTGTTTGAGATAGAACAGGTGCAAATCTAGCTTTATTAATGCTCCAATAAATTTATGCTAAAGATATTGAAAGTAAGGATCCACTTGTAGTAAGCTTTTACGCAAACTTTCCTTTTCTAGCTTTACTTCCCTTAAGCCGGCATATCCTTGGAGTCTTTTCTTTTTTGTCGGGTAAGTCTTGCGGAGTACATTGTGTACTCGTGGTTTGTTAACCCTTGTTGCGGTGTTGACTCGTGATGTTAACCAAGGTTATGTCGGTGGGCTCGACATGATCCGGTTTCTTCTAGTTTTCCTCAACTTCCGCAAATTAAGTTAAGTTTACTCAAAAGTAACTTGCTCATATTTTATAAAATTAATGTTATTAATCTTCCGCACTCGATTTCTATTTTTATAACAAATGTTGTAATGTTGTAGCTACTCCTTTGTTGATCTGGTATGAGTGGTGTAATCGGGGTTTCGATGACACCCGGCAAGCTTCTTAAGTTATTGGGTGCATCTCGCACGGTGTCGAGGTCTTTGGGACAAAGACAGGGTGCGTGTGGGCCCCGTAGAATTAGGAGGTTACGTCACAGAATGGTATCGAGCTCATACTCGGGACCGGCTACAATATTACTTTTGAAAACTTCAAAATGATTTTGTAATCTAAAAGTTTTTGAAAGTAACAACTTAAAAATGATCTTCTTTCTTTCCTTATGCTTGCCGGAAGCTTTCATGAAGATTTTTTCCGATGAGTCAAGTAAAAGATTTCAAGAAGTTTTATGTCATCTTTTGAAGAACCTTTGGGAGTCAACTTCACCGACAATGATCCGCTAAGTGCTTTTCAATATCCCGTGTGTTGCGATGAAGATAGTATGTAAAGTAAAGCCCTATAACCAACTAACATCTAACATGATAAAGATGGAGTATGTTTTACGTTGTGAAGACGTATAGAGGCGAGCATGCATCATATCATTATAATATGAGACTTCCTCCTTTTCTTTCGGACAACTATTCTTCTTTATAGTTGTTTGTCCTAAATTTTGTCCTATACCAAGTTTTTGGTTAATGGACTTCCATTTGATAATTTTTGCTTCATAAGTTCCAATCTTTGGGAGCTTGCACCTTGTCATGTCAACTCTATTTAAAAGCCTCGGACTACTACTTGATTATCCAATTCCAAAGATGTGCCGTGTCTTAACTTCTTCTATCGACACAAGGCTAGTCCTTTTATGTTGATAGTCGACATATCTCTGTTGGGAATTACAATAGTTGTGTACTATGGTGAAATCAAGACCCGTGGACAGGGAAATAGCGTCGAAACACAGGGGTCTCCTATGGACCGCGAGCCATAAGGAAATGCCGCCAGCGTTCGCTTATGTCGGGGTCTATGGTCATGATTCACCATAATCCACAATTAATGAGCTTTCACCTTCTTTGCAAACTCTTTTTTGAAATTCATATCCGTACTCCTCTTCTCTTATCGGTTGTAGTCACCTTTTTATTTCGATTGCAATCTTGATATCAACTTTGTTGTTTGCAAAATTTCTTACAAGTCAATATATATTTGACATATTTCTTTTCCCACTACTTGTCCCACGGATTTGTCACCTTGAAATTCCGTAAATTAGATTTCTTTTAAGGGGAAAGATCTTCATATCCCGATTATTCATGATCATCTTGTTGCATCATTAGTAAGCATCATTGCATTGCATATGTTGTTTATAGCATTCGTGTAATGCATTTATGATGTTTCCCATGTTATCTAAAATGATGTCAATGTTGGTTGTTGTTTGTGTTTCACCTTTAAGCTTTGTGTGTCTTTGGTTGAACCCTAGTTCAACTAGGATGTTATGCGTAAATCTTTGCCACGGCTTATGTTGTGCCGTGTGGAACCTCGCCAAGTCTCTGTTGGACCTCTTAGACGTTTCTTCAAGAGAGGAGCCCGATGCCATACAATTTCTCCTTGATCTTTAAAACTTTCTTGGCTTTGATCTTGAAATCACCTTCATATTGACTCCACACCTTGGAACTTTCTTTGGTTGCTATCTTTCCTTTGTAAAATCCTTGGTCACCATTAATTTTGATCATATGAATTCTCTCCGTGGTTGTGGTTTTTGACCGTGGTATTATGATTAATTTCTAATCATAATCCATTACAAAACTACACTAAGCATTCCCTTATTGTGAATTTCCTTGGTTCCTTATCTATATTCTATCCAAGGACTCGTATATCGGATCAGTTGCTTTGTGAGTGTCTTCTGAAAGTTACAAGAAAGGTGACCCTTGAAGAGCAAGTCACCGACATCAACATTAACAGGACTACAAGAAGTGGTAGATAAGAGACTTTGTTAACTAATTCGAAGGTCAAGATTATTGTGGCATCTTGTTGCCGCCACGTGTCTTCGAACGCCGTGAGCATCCTCTCCCTCTTCCGTTTGCGTGCGTGTTGCGGTCTCATTTGTGCGTCTCGTGAGTGGCTGCGGCGTTGTGTCGCACTCGCCGTCTTCGCAGCGGCGTGCGTCCCTCCTTTATCTGCACTTTCGTGTCGGCTTTCGGCGCTCGCCCCCGTCCCCGTCGGACCCCCTTCTTCTCATCTTTTGACGTTGACCTCCTTGCTTGGCGAATCCACTTCTCTCATCCTCTTCCTCTCTCCCACCTTGGTTCGCAAGAGTAGAAGCGTGCCATGGCCAATCTTGTCCGGCACCGCCGGTGATGTTCTTCCACTCGGCCTACTTCCCAACGTGTTGTGTCCCATCTACGCCCACCAAGCTATAAAATCTTCTACACGCCCTTTCCCCTTCCCATCTTCGAGATCGAGTAGATCTCGTGAGTTGTTTCTCTCCACCCGTTCTCGTCGTGAGGAAGATTGGAAAAAGCCAAGCCGGAAGGAAGGAGCGGATGGACATAGAGCTACCAGATATGGCGTTCGTTGAAGTTTTTGTTCTCGGGATGCTTTTCATCTTGGCGCTTGCAATGATCAGTGTTCACAGTCCCCGTTTACGGATCTGTTGGTCTTTTGCCATGTTACGGATAATAATTATCCCGTTGTTCCTTCATTGCCCTCGCTTATCGAGGCCGTTTGATTAGGCGTTTAGTTGTTCGTCCCTGCTCTTAGGCTGTGTTGTTCTAGATCCGAGTGGTTTAGTTTTCAAAGTCATGTATTCTCTACGAATGTACTTTTAGATCTATGTATGTTAATCGTTCTCTCCCCTTCTCATTCTCGTTCGAATCTCGGGACGAGATTGCGTTATAAGGGAAAGGCCGTAACACCCGTGTGTTACTTACCAATTAAGTCTTGGATTAGATAAAATTAAGTTTATTTTATGTTTTTGATCATAAGTGTGATTTTGGATGATGGTTGGATAGTATAGGTTGGGAATCTGAAATTTGAATCAAATTCAAATTTGAATTGAACTCCGAAAACCCCTAAATCCCATTCCCTCTTTTACCTCCTTTTCTTTTATTTAAATTTTATAAAGAATTTGGGTATGGTTATTAAAGCAATTTTGTAGAGTTTTCAAAGTTGAACAAAGATGGTATTTTGAGTTTTTGAGTTTAGTTCAAAAATTTAGAGTAATTTTGAAAATACCAAAACTAGGGTTTTGTCCCCTTTTGATTTAAAAATCCTATTTCAAAATCTAAGCAAAAATTTGCAAAAACTTCCAAAACCTAGTTTGTAGATCTTGTTGAGCTGAACAAAAGTCATGTACAAAGTTTTTCAAGTTGTTACATGATTTTAAAAGTAATTTTGAATTCAAATTTTAATTTTGAACTGCATTTCAAAAGTCATATTTAGAGGCCGAATTTGAAAATCTTCCAATTGTGAAAATTGTAGATCTTGAAAAATTAGCCTAAGTCACTTTTTGGAGTTTTTTCAAGTTCAGTTCAAATTTGAGGAGAATTTGATGAATTTCGAGAAAAGGTTAAGTTTGGGTGCTACAAGTAAATAGGGAATTCCTCGTTCACCGCCATACCGGCCGTCGCCCGGCGTCCGCCGTGGCCGCCTCGCGCCTTCGCGCGCCCGGTCGCGTGGTCGACGTCGTGGGACGGCCGAGAATGCCCTCGCCACTGTCTACCCGTCCCTTGACTATAAATAGGCGGCGTCGTCGTCGTTTCCTCGTTTTTCGAAAAACCGCCGGAGTCGCCGTCGCCCGCCGTCGTTGCTCGTCGTCGTCGTAGCTTTGTTCGCCGTTTCTTTTCGCCGGCAGACCGCAACCTTCCCACGCAGCCGTCGGCGGCCATAAGCCCTTTTGTTCATCGTAGCCCGAAGCACGAGCTCGTCTTCCGCGGGCCGTCGGATCTCCGCCGTGAGCTCGCCCGTCGTCGTCCTTTCACCCGGTGGGTTTCGGCTTGCACCAACACCTGTTTCGCATCCCCTGCGCATCGTGGTCATGGTCGACCCTTTTGTTTTCCCAGCCCGAAGCCCCAACTCGTCGGAACGGTGAACCCGGCGCCGTCATCATCCGCCATCGCCGACGGCAGCCCACCTCCGGTCACTCTCCGTCCTCACCATCGTGCGCCACCGTGTTCCGGTGAGCTCCGCCCCTCCTTGCCCTTTTCCTTTCCACTCTACGCGGTGCCGCGGCCGGAACGCCCATGTGCCGCCATGCGCGCCACCGCCATGGCCATGCGGTGGCCACGCTCACAGCAGCGGGGCCACGTGTGCGGCCCGAGACGCTTTGTAGCCCAGGGCGGGCCCATCATGAGTAGTGTTGGGCCATGAACGGTTATGGGCGGATTCACCTTGATAAATCAGCCCATCATGAATAGTAGCAGGCGAGCAGTGTTGGGCCGCACAAGATGTCGGGCCAAATTCAACCAAAACCCTTTTTCTTTTATGTTTTGTTTTATGAATTTCTTTTATGGTGAATAGTATCTATTTTTGTTATTTTCATATAAAATCAAGTTTAGCTTTAAAAATTCTGAAAATTTTTGTAGAAGCTTCTTATGAGTATATGAATCCATGAAAAATTTGAAACTTTGATTTTGAGTAGTTTTTGCATGATTTAAAAATACAAATTTTAATTGAAAAATGCATCTTCCTTGATTTTTAATAATTATTTTATTTATCCAAAAATCATGAAAATTATTTTGGTACTGTTTTATGATATGTTCTACTTGTATAAAAAGTTTGGAGTTGTTTTGAAAAGTTTAAATTATTTTCTATCTTAAACCCTATTACTTTATGTGGTTTATATTTTGTTTTGAGTCAAATAATTTATGTTTTGTGTGACTTCGAGGGGGTTGTTTTGTGAATCTTAGATTGTATTATAATAAGATGGTCCTTGAGAACTCCTTAGGCAATGGTGATGATATCTTGTAGAGTAGTTTAACAAGTTGATTTTGTTGGGTTGCAACTTTATCGTGAAGGAAAGTTGTACTCAAGATGTTTATCATTTCATGCATTCATCGAGCATCATGTTTATCATTCCATCATGCTAAAGCATGCATCATCATCTGTAGAATATACGAGAGTGAGATGGTTCATGATGGTCGAAGTTTCGAAGAAGATTCTTTCACCCGAGGTGTCGGTGCCAAGTTTGACGTTGGCAATCCAACTTCGGAACCGACTTTCCCTCGCAATACAGTGCAAGCCCGGTGCATAAACCCTTTCTGTTTTACAAATGTTTTATTCACCTTAAGTCCAAAGTGGAATGTGCATTAAGTAAATAGGAGTTGGTTGCAAACCGTTCTTTGCATGACTACCTTGATCTACGGTTACTCCGGATGTTATCCCACTAGTATGAGTAGGTCGCTTTTTTTCTAAATGCTTAGTAATGCTTAGATGTCGGTAGAAGTCGAATGATGGCTTCATTGTTCGCGAGATATAGGTTTTTATCTTTGTTCCTCCCGGTTATGGAAAAAAAGAGAACACCCCGATGGTGGTTCATGAGAATACATATGGTAGTGATGAATTTGAGATCGGACGGGGACGTAGGTTGAAAGCCGGCGGGATACCTAGCCGTGCTTGTCCCGTGTTGATCGTTTAAGGACCGTCCCGTTGTTTGGCCCGAGTGAAATCGGACGTGTTGAACGATATTGCGCCCGAGACCTTTTGGTCAATGGCACGTCGATCGGGCGATCACCCCGCATCGGTCGACCCAAACTAGCCACATACTCCGGTAAGCCGGATCTCGGTGGAGCCAAATCGGGAATGGCAACCACGCTTTGGGAGTGGAGAGATGGCGGGAGTACTGTACCCTCGTGGGTTAAAGTCCCGGATTGGAGGTGTACGGTATTCTCGGGTGGCGCAGGCCTCGTTCCCGTTTTGGACAAATCTCGAGAAAAGGTTGATATATGCAAGTTTGGGTACTACATATGTCGTGTGGTTAGGGATCCCCGGTGGGTATAATCGGTTCATGAATCGCCGTTGTTTCGGATATGGAGACCCGATTCCTCGCCCATTCATCGTAGTAATTGAAGAAACAAGGTTACTCATGGTTATGAAAGGAAAAGAGATGCGAGAGATAAGTTGAGATGTGTTGCTTAAAAAGTGTTTGAGATAGAACAGTGCAAATCTAGCTTTATTAATGCTCCAATAAAATTTATGCTAAAGATATTGAAAGTAAGGATCCACTTGTAGTAAGCTTTTACGCAAACTTCCCTTTTCTAGCTTTACTTCCTTAAGCCAAAGATATCCTTGGAGTCTTTTCTTTTTGTCGGGTAAGTCTTGCGGAGTACATTGTGTACTCGGGGTTTGTTAACCCTTGTTGCGTGTGTTGACTCGTGATGTTAACCAAGGTTATGTCGGTGGGCTCGACATGATCCTGGTTTCTTCTAGTTTCCCTCAACTTCCGCAAATTAAGTTAAGTTTACTCAAAAGTAACTTGCTCATATTTTATAAAATTAATGTTATTAATCTTCCGCACTCGATTTCTATTTTATAACAAATGTTGTAATGTTGTAGCTACTCCTTTGTTGATCTGGTATGAGTGGTGTAATCGGGGTTTCGATGACACCCGACAGCTTCTTAAGTTATTGGGTGCATCCGCACGGTATTGCCGAGGTCTTTGGGACAAAGACAGTGCGAGTGGGCCCGAGAATTAGGAGGTTCTGTCACATTCGGCGCGGAGGAAGTCGACGAGCACGGCTTCCTATTTCGGTCAGGTCCGGCGATGGTCGGCGCCTTCTCCTTCGGGTTCTTGGGATCGAGTGGGATCTTCTTGGTGCCCGAGGAGGGCTCGAAGCTCCAGCGCGGCGCTTGGCCTCATGCTCGATCGTGATTTCGTCAAAGCTTCTCTTCGCATCGGCGATGAGTGCCTCGGCAATGGCGAGTGCCTCGGCATACTCCACGCTCTCCACGCCGCACTTTCGTATGCATGATGGTGTGAGGGGCCGGTCGTGATGACACCCTTCGGCCCCGGCATCTTGAGCTTGAGGTACGTGTAGTTCGGGACAGCCATGAACTTGGCGAACTTAGGGCCCGAGGAGTGCGTGGTAAGTACCGCGGACCCCAAGGATCTCAAATGTGAGAGTCTCCCGCCTGAAGTTCGAGGGGTCACCGAAGCAAACCGGTAAGTCGACCGCCCGAGGGGCTTTAGCCGCTTTGCGGGGACGACGCCATTGAATGCCGGCCCTCCAGGCGGATCTTGGACTTGTCTACCTCGAGGAGGTCGAGGGTTTCTTCGTAGATGAGGTTGAGGCTGCTTCCTCCATCCATAAGGACTTTGGTGAGCCGAGTGTTGGCGATGATGGGATCCACCACCGGTGGATAAGCCCCGGGTTCGGGATGTCTTGGGGGTGATCCGACCGGGTCGAAGGTGATGGCTGGTCCGACCACTTGCGCAGCCTTCGGGTTCTTTGGCTCCGTGGCATAGACCTCCGACGCTCCTTCTTGCTTGTTGTCGCACGGACATGTTCTTTGGTCTTTGCCGCCGAAGATCATGAAGCGCTTATTCACCTTCGGGAACTCCTCGTTGCCCTTGGCGCCACCCTCGGGAGCCTCTTCTTCTTCACCCTCGGGGATGGCCTTGAGTTTGGCGAAATGTTGGCGTACCCTCTTGCACTCCCCCGAGGGTATGCTTGACCCAGGGTAGCTATGGTTCGCATGGCTTCTTGAGCATGTCATCGAAGGTTTCTTGTGACGGGGTCGGGGCCCCTTGCGATCGGCCGCAGACCACCATGTCTTCATCGTCCGCTTGGGCGGCGTGGCCCTTGCCCTTGCGGCTCTTATCTTTCTTCTTTTTTCTTCTTGCCCTCCCGAGGTTGCGATCCCTCGGGCTCCTCTTCCTTGCGCTTTCCATTGCCGAGCCACGATTGAGCGAGCCCCGACGGCCTCCTCACCGTTGGCGAACTTGGTGGCGATGTCCATCGGCTCGTTTGCCTCGGTGGGAGTCCGGCGCCCAGCTTCTTCACGAGGTCTCGGCAAGTGGTGCCGCCAAGAAGGCCCCGATGACGCCCCGAATCCGTCACATTAGGGAGCTCGGTCTGCTTGGAGAAGCGCCGGATGTAGTCGCAGGATTCGTCGGATTTTTGTCGGCGGTTTCGGAGATCCCACGAGTTACCCGGCGTAGGTATGTGCCCCAGGAAGTTACCGCGGAAGGTTCTCACCAAGTCCGCCCGAGTTTGATATGAGGTTGGGTGGAAGGTGTTCCGACCAAGCTCGCGGACTTCGGAGAGGTACGGGGGCAAATTTACGATTATCACTTTGTCATCGTGTGCCTATGACCTGGCACGCCCGGACCGATAGTCGTCGACCATACCTCGGGACGGGTCTCTCTGTGTACTTTCGAGATGGCTCGGGGGCCTGAAATGCGCAGGAGTGGCGCCCTCCCGATGTCCCTGGTGAAGGCCTCGAGGCCCGGGCGGATCGGGGAGTACCCTTTGGTCCTCTCGACACGCCTCGTGCGTTTCGTCCCGCTTGTCGTCCCCCGAGGCGAGCTACCTTCGTGGCGAGCCCGCTGCGTTCGATCTCGTCCCCGAGGTCGGGGGCGCCTCGGTTGCGGTCGCGGCGGCGCGGGTCTTCTATGCGTTCCCGGGCGGGGCGGTTGCCACGGTTGTCGTCGAGGCGCTCCCGGACCCGGCCTTGCCGGGCTCGGCTCGATCCGGGTGGACGGAGCCTTGCCGGGCTCGCCCAGATTCCTCTCGCCGCCGTGGCGTCACGGCCCCGATCCCGGAAGCGGAACTCTCGCCCTTGTTGCACCGCCGCCTTGTCAAGGAGTTGACGGAGGCCTTCCCGTATGCGCCTACCCTCGGTAGTGGAGGGCTCGGGCATTTCTCGGCACCAACATGGCGGCCGCCACCACGTTGAGGCGGCTGCGTTGAACGGGGCCGCTATCTTGCCGGGGATTCGAGGCACTCCGGCCGGTCCGCCGTGTCCGCCGCCAATGTGAGCTTGAGGTGCCCTCGGGGCTTGCTCACGCCGAGCCGCTCCCGCCGGATGTTTTGCTCCGTCGCCGGAGTCGGGCGGATTCCGCCCGGATTCGTTCTCGCAAATCTCGTAGGCCGGGCGTTTTTGGCGGCGAGTGCCGCGCCGCTCACGGATAGACCGGGCGGAAGCCGCCGTGGCTGGAGCTCGTCGTGGCGGTACGTCCGCGTCGTCTTCGCTGGAGACGTCAAGAACTAGCCATCTTGTGGCGGGACCTCGATATTGAAGCATTCCCGCGTGGGGTCATAGTACTCGTCTTCATCGTCGGTGCATGGTGCGGCCGAACGCCCGAGGAGGTTTCGATTCTCGGGCGGTAGAGCGAGTCCCTCAGCTCCGGGACCAGGAGCCGATTGAACCCGGAGGGGTGGTATGACGGGGTCGTCCCGCATCCTGTGGAGGATGCGCTCCTCCGAAGTGAATGTCCAAGGGATAACGCTCGGGTGGAACGACGGGTGGTCCGCTCGTGCTCTCCCTGGCGAAGGCTTCCGCGAGGTTTCACGCCGGGCGACGATTCACCGGGACTCCCTCCAGGATGTCCGGAACGGAGGCGTTTATCCGACGATTAGGGTTTCGGGGTACCCTGCCACGAGTGGGTGGCGGGTAAGGTATTTCCCGGGGCCTAGGGTTCCGGGGAGCCCTTCTGCGAGTCGGCGCCGGGATACGTCGACGGATTCAGGAATCCGTTGCTTGGACGCGCCTTGCGGCGCTGATGATGGTCCGCCTTGCCCGCCTTACGCGCGGCGGCCGTGATGATGGGCTTGCCGCGGTGGCGTGCTGCCCTCCCTTCTACCGGTATGTCGGGTAGAAGGATCATCTCGTAGTTGTGGCCGGCGCCACAAATGCCCGGCGTTCCAAAGAACGGTGGTGTTCCGCGCGGAGCTCGTGCTCGGCGAAAGCGTGGTGGATCTGCGCTTAAAAAACGCCATGAGGGTCGATGGAGATGCAGATTGCACACGGCGCCCCCTACCTGGCGCGCCAACTGTCGGCGTTTCGAGGAACGGTGGGTGCCTCGGGTGCCGGCAATAAAGAATTTATAAGCCGTGTGCCCCCTCCCTCAATGGCGTAGCGCAAGATGGACACGGGGACGCAGCGGTTTATCCTGGTTCAGCCAACGGGCCCTACGCCCCCGGGGGGTGTGTCCTGCGCCGTGTTACCTCGCTCAAAGGTGAGCCCTGCGGTAGGGGTTTAGGGCGGCCGCGGGGGAGAGACGCTGGTCTCAAGCCCCACGATCGTGGTTATGGTGGTGGTGGTGTGCGGTTTCCTCCGTGTGAACCGGAGTTGAGTCGAAAAGATCGAATCCCCCCTCTAATGAGGCATTACTCCCCTTTTTTTATAGGAGAAGGAGAGAGATAATGTTTATACTGGTGGACGCCTAGGTGGCTAATTCCCGAGGCCGCACGGTTGCATGTCGCCGCCGAGGGGTTGGGCGGGCTTGGATGTTGCTTGACGAAGACACGCGTCGGATCCGATAGTGGACGTGCCGTCCCCGGCGCGCCCCGAGGGTCTGTGAGGCGTCCCTCACAACCGCATGGCGGGCGGTCCCTGCAGGTCGGGCTATGCGTGTCAAGTGCCCGAGGGTCCGCCCAACGTGGCGTTTTGACGGTGCTCGGGAAATGAACAAGTGTCATCCTGGTTTCCGTCCGGGTGGCGTAGCACGCCACCGGTTCGGCTTTGTGTCCCATCGGTCGGATTGGGGAGACGATTCGGCGTTCGATTTGGATAGGTGTAATCGATGGCACGGCGCCTCGCTGTCGTGTGTCGCATTGAATGCGGCGGTTTCCCTTCCTCGGACGGAACCTCCCACGCCCGGGGTTGGCGACCCTAGGCGGGCTAGTTGGGCTGCCTCACCCGAGGATGGAGAGCTGGTCTCCCTCGGGCGAGGCGGAGTTTTTGCGCCGAGGGGTGGTGAGCTAGGCCACCCTCGGACGGCGGAGATTTCTCCCTGGCCGGTGAGCTAGGCCGACCTCGGACGAAACGGAGATGCGTGGTCGAGTCCGAGCCATGGTTTAGCTCGCTGTCGGCGTGGAACGTCATGGTTCATTGTTTTGTAGAGGTCCTTGACCTTGTCCTTCGTGAGCGTAATAAGCTCTTTGCGTCGTGATGACTCCATTTGGGCCGCTTTTGTGGGCCGTCAGGTGGGCCGATTTCGTCGTCATGTGGCGTCGTGGCCAATGGCTGGGGTCCATCGTCCCGTCGGGCCGTCCCTCCGTGCGGGATGATAGCGGGCTAGGTTTTACCGGGCCTTGGCGGGGCCGGGCAGATTCTCATAGTTTGGAGAATATCTCGGGGCCCAATATTTAGGTCCCCGACGGATACACTCCGGCCTCGCCTCGCGTCGTCTCCCTCACGAGGCGACCCGAGGCCCCCGACCCCCGCCGCCCAACACCTCCCTCCATCCTCGCCGGCCCGGCCGCCGCCGCGCCGCCTCCTCGCCGGCGGCGGTGGCCGCCCAGGGGAGAGCTCAAAAAAGGCCCGCCCCTCCCCTCCCTCTCCCTCGCGCATATCTTCCGGCCTCTCTCCTTTCCACCCCTCTCCCCTTCCACTCCGCGCCGGGGCGGCGCCGACGACTGGTGCCAGTTCCCTCTCCCCCGGTGGCGGATCGGGCGCCCGATGCTGGTTCGGCTCCCGTCGCTGGCGGCGGCGGCGCCCCTAGGGTTCCGGTGGCGGGGCCAGGCGGCCGGCGGGCCGGTGGCGGATCCGATCCGCCCCTCGGCCGGATCCGGTCGACCCTTGGCGGGGCCCTCCTCTGGGTGGCCATGGTCGTTGGGGGCCGCGCTCGGGCTCGGTGGCCGCCCCTGTGGCGGATCCGCCCCCTCGGCGGTGCCGAGCTCCCGTGGTTGGGCGTCGCGCTAGCGACCTGCCGGCCGGGCGAAGAAACCCCGCGGCCGCCTGTCGGCGGCTTGGCTCCGGGCTTGGCGCAGTCGGCCGGGTCGCCACGGTGGCTATTGACTCGCTTCTTCTTCAACGTCGACCGGGCGGTGGTGGTGTCGCCATGGTGGTGGGGCCGAGGTGGTACGCGCAGCGCGGCGCTGTGGCTCCATGGTGGCGTTGTAGGCATGCGGGACCACTTCACTATCGTGGGACGTTGCGAAGAAGGGCGCGGCAGCTCGCTTGATTCCGGGGTGAAAGCCCCGCCCACGGACGAGCAATGGCGGCGCTTTGGCGTCGTGTCCTCCTTGGAGGCGTTGCTTTGGAGCTTGCCTGCGGCGACGGCGGTGGCGCGGCGCGCCGCCTCGCCTTGGTGGCATCGTCGAGGAGTTGCGGTTCGCCGTGCGCATCGGGTCGAAAGACCTTTGGTGCTCCTCGCGGCGTTGTCGGCGTTCACGGACGTCGATCCCCTTCTTGAAGGCAACGCTTGGGCACCCCTACTGATCCGCTCATGCTTGGTCGCCGGTTCGTCTTCCGCGCACCTATTTGAGCTTCGCTTTTTCTCCTCGCCTAGGTATGTGTAGTTGGTGTTCGTTGTAGCCGTAGTCTTGGCCGTTGGTCGTTGGTTTGGGCGGATGCTTCGCCGCGGTGTGGTCGGGTAAGTCCTCCTCGCGTGGTGGTCGGAGGGCGTTGGCTCTTCGTGACTCGGAGGAGCTTTCGGGCGGATGCTTTGTCGCCGAGGTCGTTCCGGTGGATGCTTTGCCACCGTGGTCGCGGGTCGTCTTGCTTTGACAGATGCTTTGCCGTGCGGAATGCTAGCGGATGCTTTGCCGCCGAGGTTGTGTTTGGCGGATGCTTTGCCGCCGTGGTGGTTCCGGTGGATGCTTTGCCACCGAGGTCTTTTCTTTACCGGCAGATGCTTTCTTTGCCGTGGTGTATCATCTACGGCTCCGATCACTACTACCTACCTAGGTGTTGAGTTATCTTTTGTATAGGCGCGACTTTGCCGGGGTTGTTAGGTGGAGGGTTCCCTTGCCCCTCGCTCTTCTTGCTTTTTGTTTAAGTTTTATGTCTTCGTGGTGTTTTCTCCCGTGATGTCTTCTCGGCATCGGAGATTGTTGTATTTGGATTTCCTCCTCTTAATGAAATACTTGGTGAATGGCCCGATCGCGAAAAAGACACTACTGTGGGCACAGGTCAAAGCGGGTGCATATTTCTTCATCTTCACGACAGAAAGAAGAGTGACGATATGACAAGGATGTAAACTGTACGCTGTACCACTGCTAGTAGTAATTAATAAAAATACGATGCGTGGTAGGTAAAACGTACTAAAAACACTGGTTAATTACCCGATTACATGCAGGAACTTGTACTCGAGAGAGTATGGACTTGGGACTTGATCTTGTTGGACGAGATTAACATAGCGTTCATTTACGGCGAATCCAAGCAACTGCCGGCGGAAGCATTTGCTCATTGCAACACCGCCACGTACACGGTACACGACTAATACACGTACGTACAGTACGTTAATTGAGGACGGTAAAAGAAAATCATTGCACGAGAGTACCAGTAACTACTACTGTACGCGCTCCGGCCACTGGCTAAAATCCGTGCTGCTCACGTGGCTGGCTCCCCCTTGTTTGTGCTGGACGAAGATTGATGATGAAAGGGAAGAGCACTAGTGACAGTGAGTGAGCCGAAGACGAGAAGTGGTGCATGGGAAGTTGGGAACGAAAGGCGATCCCGAGCAAGCACAGGGGCAAGAACAAGAAGATGAAACAAAAACTGGCCGAAAGAGTACAACGTACGTACCGGCCTGACTTTTGCTTGGCAGTCAGTCACAGTCAGCGAGCGCCTTTTACAACTGCCGGCCGGGCTGCGGCTGCGGCTGCGGCTGCGGCTGCTGTCCGGGTCCGGCCGCCTGCCTCCTTTTTGGATGGGATTGAGACTGCACAGGGTGACAGGGTGCATGGGCACGTCCTTCGGCCTGCTACGCTGCTGTTGCTGGCTGCTGCTGTTGCTGGCCCGGTGCGCCATCATCGCCGTCGCTGGGGGCTCCTCGTCCTCGGGCGGCTGGCTGCGCTGCGCGGCGGTGGGCGCGCCTGGCCTGCCTGGCTGCCCCTGCCGGCGTGCTGCGTGCATGCCCCGCTCGTGACGGACATGGATCCAAAACGGAGGCAGTCGACAGGGATCGTCTCTCCCGATCTGGATGTCGCAAGCGGAACGGATTTTTTTCCTAGCCTTTTGATTTTTGGATGCGGCTCGTACGGCCGTACTACCCAGTAGTGTTGCAGAGTCCTCCCTCGTCGTGGTTCCGGCCATTTGCTTCAAAATCTGCGATTCAAATTAATCACTGGTTGGTTCGAATTGCTTGGAAATGTTTGTTCGCATACTGGTCGTCAGGGGTGACGACATCTCTGCATACAGTACGATTTTGCTGCGTACAGTACTACTACCATGCTGATGCCCGCGGCGTACACTGTACAGTAGGTGCTGTCCGAGGCTCGGAGCAATTAAAAACTGCACCAGTGGAGCGCTACACCTACCAACGACTCAAAAATCATTCATTCATTCACAAAACAACACTGGTCCCCTCCGCCTTACCGAGTTTGTCATTACGGATGATTCCGCTAAAGCCATATTATTTGATCTTTCGCCTTATTCGAAATTTTTTGCACAAATATAATTTATTTTGTTATAACTTATTTTATCAATAAAGATACTTGAATATTGATTAATTTATTTTATGATTTGCATAAATATTTTAAATAGGACGGATGGTCAAATATAGTTCTCAAAGTTTCAAAAAACAACGAACTCCATAGGAGGGAGCAGAATTTAGTCCTACTGGAAATTGGGCAGAAACCAATGGCAAAGCCCCATATGTGCGGCCTGCCCTGCCCTGCCCGTTAAATCCTGATCCTGCTCGTCACCTTCGCGCGCAGGGGCAGGCAGTCAAGCGCAACGGCAAAGTGGCACTCCCGTAGCTAGCCCCGTACAGCGTGGGCGTTCTCATCTGTTCGAACGAAGGGGCGCGCGTAGGCAGGTCCCAACGACCGCGCGCTACGCCGTTGAGCTGTGCCGTCCCCGTCCCGTCCGTGGCTCGGTCGGGCGTCACGTCCCGGTCAGCCATAACTGCCGTCACCGTCGGGTCGGCGTCCGGTCAGCTCCAGACGGCGTGCGGGCCTGTTTGGTTGGTGGCGCGGATGACTCGCCTTGGTGAAAAGTGTTCGCGCAGGAAGTTCGGAAATTTGATAGAATCTGCTCTACGGCGCAAGTAGAGTAAGAAGTCCGTTTGGTTGGAAGCCTGTGCTTGGGAGAAATTTAATAGAGAGAGAGAAAATATATTTTTCTTGTGTATATAATCTTGATTAATATCATTTGAGTAATATATATATAATTAAAGTAGATAATATATAAAATATAACACTAACTAATTGTTTACTTGATAACTATTTATTTTACGGATTAAGGAATGGATGTTATACGGAAAAAAAAAAAAGTGTTTTGGGCACACCTTTATGTCCTGATGTTGAGACAAAAAAAAAAAACGAACCAAGATTAAATTACTACAGATACAGAAAAATATAAAAAGAAACTACAAAAGAGACAAATACGTTACGACGCACTCCAGGCAAATGCTATCCAGGCATGCTGCTGCCAGGCAGCCGTTTTTGATCGCCTGGTGGAGGGTGCCGTCGCCCTGGCCCAGGCAGGTATCCAGGGTTCCAACCAAATGCACCCGCGCAACATCCGGGATAGTGCCAGTCGCGCAAATTTGTTCAGGGTGCCAACCAAACAAGCCCTGCGTGCGTGACTGCGTGAGGGCAGCCCTGCCGTGGCGCGGATCTTGTTGTTCCGGCCGGAGGGATGCGAGATTGGAGAGCGTGGGAGCAATAAATTCTCTGGGAACAACCCCGCTGAATTCGAGGGCTTCAGCTTTCGCGGCACGGCGATTAAGGCCGAGGCTTTGCCGAATTATTGCTGCTTTTGTATAGTACCTTGGAGGCTGGGAAGCTCTTGGATTGGGACCTGGTGCACTCCCGTGCCTCTTGTTTCCCATGCCCAACATGTTCATGATTCTTTTTTGTTTCTGAATGTTGTGCTTCCAACCTTAGGATGATAGCTAGGTTATGGACTTCTAGCTAAGATTATAGTGAGGCTAAGTTTAAGAGTTTATTTAAATGTAATAAGCTACCAATGCTACATAAACAGTTTTTTGATACTATCTTACACTCTTAACAACTTTTTTTATAAGCCATGAAATTAAATGTCTATAATTTTTTTGTTGTTGAGAGCGAGTGTTTCATCCATGTTTAATTTCATTGTGTCTCGCCTAGGTTCTGACTAGGCACCCAATCCATCAAAAAAAGACGAAACATGAGCTTCTTCGAGCATCCCTGACGATGGACCTTGGCGCCCCTCTGAAGTTTGCATTTGAGTCCACAACAATTTGCAGATCCATAAATGTTGTATGTTTGTAAAACTATTGCCTTCAATAGTTGTATTTTAAAAAGAATATTCAAATATTTTTATTTTGGAGAAACTGACGCAGCGGTTATAGCATTGCTTAACACCTTGGCACAAATAATTACAATTTTGTGACATGAACTCATTAATAAATCAAAAGGGTGGCCGTCAACAGAGTGACGGGAATTTTGATAATATTAAACTATAGAAATATCAAAAATAACATAACGATTTGCAGTGACCTTGACTTTGTTGGTGTTAGGCTCCTTTTCCAGATAATATGAAGAAAATATAAATTGTGGTGAAGGGATGTGATTTCAATATATTTTTGATGTGAAAAACGAATCCATTATCCTATAGATCACTCCTTGAAGCTATTTCTAGTGTTAATAGTATTACTTGACTGCTTTCGAGGCGGTTGTGGCGGTGCTCTGTTTGCCTTTTTGCTACATTGAGGTTGGTGAGCCCTTCTTCAGTTGTTGTTTTGCTAGACTATGTCGATGTTCTTCAGCCTTTCTCACGTTGTTGTCAGTTTCCTCTGTCATTGTTGTAGTCGTTAACCTTCTGGTTGCTTTGAGTTGCTTGCTTCCTTTCTTTCGTTGTATTGTCCATTCTAAGTTTCTTCGTTTTAATATATATAATATATAATATAATTCCATGACTCTCCTCCCTATTTGTTTAAAAAATATTAAAATATTTTTTTCTTGGAATGGAATTAACAAAGCGAGAGAGGCGAAATATAATGTTGATAAATATCAGAACCTAAGGCTTGAAAAACCACACACACGTTTCAGATTTTTTTATTGTATAGATATACGGACACAAGAATGGCAACAATTACCTGATTTGAAGTTCGTATAGCACATATTACAACGGCGCATCATAAGCGATCCATACCATATATGTATTCGTATGATATGCTTGATAACTTTGAAAAGAGACAAAGAGTAGAACCAGTAGGAATGAATAGGCTAAGGGCAGTCAAGAATGCACCACAACCGTTAACGTTGCCGAAATATCTCTGGCAATCGAGTGATGGTCGAAGATTCAACGAGAAGAAAAACGGTTCTTGTATTTTTCGTAAAATGCCGAAGTGTTTAGGTTCATGATTCATCCAATCATCCATGTAATCATCATTCACAAACAAAGAAACCCAGTACTCTACTCCGTACTACCTAGTCTAGTCAAAGAGGAGGACCGGAGCACCGTACCTTTGGGCGAATCCTTCCCCGAAATCCAAAATGGCACACCGCACGCTTTGCGGCTTGTCCACCGGCGTAAATGTCACACGCCAAGTCGTCGTGGATGTACGTAGACGTACCAGCGCTAGATTACCGGGTTGAGGTTGGGGCAGCGACGGAAAGGACAAGAAATCTTAGCAATTAATTAGCCCGCTGAACGCGACTCGTCACCACTCGCCAGTGTAGTACTACTGCCGAGGAAGGTGACAATAATTGAGCATTTTTCGAGCAGCAGACCGCTCGTCTCCGCGCGCGCTAATTATAATAATCCGTTGGTCCCGTCACGTCCGCGACTAATTAATCAGTTCACGGCGGCGAGCCTGGGCCCGGGCGGCTGGTCCGGCTGCTGCTGCCGAGTAGCGACGGGCGCACACGCGCTACCGGCCACGGGCGCTGCCTGGCTGCTGCCGGTTTTGTCCTGCTCCGGCCGTGCCCGGCGGCTTTGCCGACCTAGCCGTTCCCATCCCATGCAATGCAATGCAACGCCGGTGCAAGAAACGGCCCGTGTTTTTTTTACTGGGCGTGGGCGATCTCGCACGCCGGCCGGGACCGGGGTTTGCGGTCGAGTGGAGCCATGGAGCCCCAGAGCCCCAGACGGTTTTGCGTGGACGTGGGCGGGCTGGGGTGGCGCGCCTCCTTTTGTTTTCACTTTCCGCGGATCGTCGCACGCTGGTCGGCCCGCGTGCGTGTGGATGTGCGGCGGAGGCTTTGTTTTTGGTGCGATTTCGGTGTCTGGATTTGTCCGCACTTGACGAGTAGGAGTACCCCTCTCTCTCCGTCGTGCTCGTGCGTGCGTGCCATGGATTCTTGCCTGGCCTGGTTTTGTCCGCTAGCACGACGCCACTGCAGCGGTAGCAGTGAGTAGTAGGAGTAGTGACAAATCCCCGGTCATTTTTTACATTTTTACTCTACGTATAGAGTACTCCCTCTGTCCCAGGGTTCGTCGTTTTTGACTTTTAAAACTTCGTGTTTGACCATCCGCCTTATTCAAAATATTTATGCAAATAATAAAATAAATTAATCAATGTTCAAGTATTTTTGATTGATAAAATAAGTCATAAAAAAATAAATTATATTTATGTAAAAAATTTGAATAAGATGAATGATCGAAAATGACAAGACGGAATCAGGGGCGACAAACTCAAATGGGAATTTGAGGGAGTATGGGGCCGGAGAAAGAAAGAGAGGGTGTTTGATTGAAGTCATCTGCTGGGCTCGTGACCTCGTTTAAAGTTGTAACTATAGATTTACTACTACGGGAAATACTCAGCTGATTCCTTCTCCTGCATGCGCACATTGTACGACTATACGTACATGTGCTGGTTGAGAAGTTTGGTTGCTCTTTGATGCGGCAAAATGCAGCAGATCGCACTATCGCACATGACAAAGTACTACGAACGGCTCGATCGATGGATGAGAATCATCAGCATGCTAATAAGCGATTCAAAATATTCAGCGAGACGTCGGCCGTTGTTGCTGCTGTTTATATATTATATATAAATCAATAGTATAATAGTAATCCATTCAAACTGAATGGAAACGTGTGGCGCCCCCATCAATTCCGTCCTGACGGAAACACGATTGTCATGGGCGGTGCCATGGCTGATTGCCCGAATATTGCCGTACTCCTAGTTTTGCGGGTGCACATGGTTCGCTGTACTGCACCTAACCCTGTGTGCGGTCTTGTCAAAAGAAAAAAAAAACCTGTGTGCGCGAACGAGAACGAGATCTTGTCTGGAGTAGAAAATTGCTATAGTACTGGATTATTCATGTATGATTGGCATATGGCAACTTGCATGTTCATGTATACGGAGACGGACAAATTAGAAGCACAGTGGCGAGTTCTGTAGCAGTTGACTAATCGCTTCGCGGACGAATTAAACCTTCGGCATCATCATCCCAACGACCACCGAGAAGCGTCATTTCGCTCCGATCCGCTAGTTGTAGGAGTGCAGCTAGCCCTTCACAATCAGTGTACACACACACCGGCCGGCTGGCACACAACAAAAACGAAAAAGGTAGAAGAAGATGGATGAGGGAAATATATCTAGCGGAAGAAGTGATATCCAAGCCGGCCACCACGACGACCCGTGAGAATGACTTGGAGTGGCGCACATAAACCCGGCCGGCCGGCCCCAGATGGAGGGAACCGGGCGAACTGGAAAATTAAGTGGAAACTGCTCATACACAGACTCATAATGAGCGCCAGCCAAAGCCATGCATGCTAGCTTGGTCCATCATCCATGACCGTCCGTTCCTGTCCTGCGGCGTTGCGTGCTGGGTGGCCAAGCTCTCTGGCTCGCTCGTATAGTACGACGCGTACATGTACTGTTGCTGTGTGCCCAGTGGCAGATGCTGCTGCGTAGATACGTACGTATTTTCCCTGGTCCAGCGTACATGTTGCTACACACACTGCCTGACATGAGTACTCCGTATTATCCATGCACATGCATGGTCCATGCCTGTCCACCGGACGACCGGAGGGACCATGATGCATGCTACCTCGATCCATGCATCGTGGCGTGGTGCATGGGCGAACGAATAATATGATCTGATGAGGGTAGCTCAACAATGCAAGCAACAGATGCATTTCCGTCCTGCGTCCATCGCACGGCCTAACTACCGGGACTTGGCCGTTGGGATCCGCTTGCCCTCATTATATATGCAGATGCTGATGCAGATGCAGCTGGGCCTAGAGAGGTGATATAGCTGGGATAGCTACAGTGCTCGATCCATAAGTCGTGTCTCCTGGTCGATCCATGGATTTAATCAGGGTACAGTTTCCTCCGGCACGGCACGAGGTGAACCTATCATTGGTGCAGCTAGCGCACACAGAGCACTCTTCAGCCGTTCAGTTCAGCGGCCCATTTGAAACGCCTTTGCTCAAAGTAGCTACACCATATACGGTCTTTAATTTGATCGCTATATACTGTATAGACGTTAGATACAAGCAGTTTCATCACAGGTAATTCAATTCAATGGAGTAATCAGCTATAATTACACTCAATTTGCTTGTTCCCACGGACACGGATCACCACGCCCTTCAAAATATGATAAAGTTAGTTACCAGTACATATGAATTGGCTTGTGGATTCTATAGATATATGGATATCGACAACCAGTGCTATCTTCATTTCAGTTTCCATTAAATCTAGATAGTGAACAAACCCTGTTTATTTGTTTGATCGTGATAAAATTGGGCCAAAGATCCAACAAACAAGTTGGACACCTTCATAGGGTCGTTTCTGTCGTCCTCAGTCGTTCGTTTCTGTCGTCCTCAGTCCACGGTGTAACGAAATGATACATTGGGCCAAAAATGTCATCCACTATAGAATATAGTTTACGGCCCAAACTCATAATCTAGACTAGTATAGGTGGCCCTAGCCCAAACAGAGATTTCCATTTTGCAATGGTTACAGTTAAGACGTTTCTTTTTAAACTTAGAGTAACTCCAAGGGAGAGTAAGGATAAAAAAAAAAAACTCCAAGGGAGAGTCAAAAGATATAGAAAGAGTTTTTTTATACAAATGACTTTCAAAATAATGATTTAGAGAGTGAGATTTAAAAAGGCTCTTAGAGATGCTCTTCCTGGGTAGTCCCAATGCAGAAAGCGAGAAGCAGCTCCATATCCCTAGAATGAAAGTACCTTTTTAGGTCTATGGACCTTTTTTTTTTTTTTTTTTTAACTTTGTTGTTTGGCTTTAGAACATTTTTTTTTTTTTTTGGCTCTATGGTCTTCCATCCGTTCCGAACAACAACTAATGGTGTTAAGTCATGAGTAAGAAGGCCGCACCCATGGCAAAAAAATTAAATAAATACATAGATTTCTTTGTTCGTTGTATATTTAGAGTAATATTAAGCAAATAGGTTCACATATAAAAGTATATATATGTATACTTGATTATATGTCATTGTATATTTGGAGTAATATTAAGTACATAGAGTTTTACCGCTGGCCCTGGAAAAAAAGCTTTTTAGTGTAATTTTTTGTAGCTTTAGATCTATGCTTTTTGTAATTAATTGAAATAATTCTTAGCTACAACTTCTATAATTATTTTGTTGGAGTAAAGCATACCATTTTATATTATCATTGTGTAGATCTACTCATGTGAAGCATAACAATTTAGAACTTGCAGTATGTGAGACATGTATGTATTATGCCTTATTATACATGAAGGTATTTTGTATTGCGTGAGAAAAAATCTAAAAAAAAAAAAAAAACCTTATCGTCACATTGGTTTTAAGTGTATTTCTAAAATGAAACCGTGTCAATGCATGGGCCCTATACTAGTGTAAGTAGAAGAGACACACACGTGAATGGTTATATTTTGTTTGTCATATCTCCACTTTATTTTTTTAAGATTACACAGACGATTACGAGACAATCAACACGCACACACACTCACCCCTATGAATATTCGAGTATGGAAAGGAAATGCTTTGGATAACTTTTCAAATATGAAATATTACTAATATTGAAAGTATGGAGCATTTTTTATTATCATTTGCTCTCTCCTATTATTACTTTTATAAATAGTTAGGGTAGTATGTCTAGATATGGTTGATAAATGGGAAGGCACAACCCAACCAATGGATAAATCTCCAGTAGAGTGAAACACATAACATGATTGTTGAATAAATCTCCGAGCTGACTCGGCTATGGACTACTCCCTCCGTTCCGTAATATATTGTATTCTATTCAGAAAATGCCATCCAATATAAAGCATTCTAGGGGCAAAAGGTAAATTTACATTAAATAATTTTTCATTTATCAGCCAATCACCATTAATGATGTTGACGATAGCGTCTGATTAAGAAATAAAATGAGGGTAAATGTACTTTTATGTTCTCTCTTATTTTGCCTTACAATTTATAAAATACACTATATTACAGGGGATTAGAGCGGGAATGATACAGATAAATTAATTAATTCAAAAACAAGGACATGCTAAAGGTGAAGCCATATACCACTCCAGCGGATCACTTCGGTTTATGTAAACACACTTTTTTAAAAAACGATAGATTTTAGATTATGGATAGTTCATATCCGTTTTTTTTTTTACGATAAGGAAAAATTCAATTGATACTAAAGCAAGTTACATCCTTTCATTACAAAAGTAAACCAAACTACTTCACCTCCATTGATGAGAGACAAGAAACCCAAGTTACATCCTCTCAATACAAAAGTAAACCAAACAACTCCACCTCCATTG
This sequence comes from Hyparrhenia diplandra, assembly GCA_015847255.1. Classification (NCBI taxonomy): domain Eukaryota; kingdom Viridiplantae; phylum Streptophyta; class Magnoliopsida; order Poales; family Poaceae; genus Hyparrhenia; species Hyparrhenia diplandra. The sequence continues at coordinate 36,355 of JADLZK010011784.1, forward strand.
ATGGGAGACAAGAAACCTTGAAAAGCCATAAATTTCACCATCAAGGATCACCATCCCAAACGGATATGCCACGGACGCAAGCTCGATCCGAGCGAACATGGCCATCTCACCATACACCCGTCATCCTCATGTCCATCACTTTTGCAAAAGAGGAATAAATCGCTAAAACTCAACATCGTCCGTGGAAAAAAAAAAAAAATAGATATGCGGGCATGACAATGTGGTCTTTGATGTTGCTTAAGATTCGTACATCTTTTGTCAATTCAGATCATAGTTTATATCCGACTTCATCCGTGAACAGATAGAATCAAACCAATTATTACAAGAAATCACTGAGCTGTATAAACAACCAGTTTAAAGCCGAACAAAAGAAAACAAAAACGATGATAAAGTTTTGGCTAGCTGACAGACATCCATCGGATCCAAAGAACTCTAAAGCTCACGTCTCCAGAGTCCAGATGCTGACCAACAAGGTCAATTACATTATTCAAAATCACAACATTAAGTAAGGAGCGACGAAACACGCAGCTGATTCTAATATCAGCTCCTGGCATACATTTTTCTTGTCAGAGATGTGAAGCCAACAGCTACTTGCACATAAACCCAGTCAAACAATGTATCATAGAACGTGAAGCAAACAATTCTCCACTTCGTCTTGAACAAGAGGATGCAGAAGACTGTCCAGAGCCCTATCACAAATCCGGAGCTCGTGCTGAGGTGAAGGAAAACATCGTCGCTTCCATCGTTGTGGTCTTCTGGAGCAGGAGGGATCAGGTTCGCTCCTGGACATTTCCTTGTGAGAGGAGGACCGCAGAGACCTGGGTTGCCGACATAGATTGATTCCGGATCATCGAGCACTTGCAGCTGATTTCCAGATGGTATCTTTCCTGATAGATTGTTATATGAGAGGTTCAAGTGGCTCAAATATGTGAGAACTGATAAGCTTGTGGGGATTTCACCGGATAGCTTATTGTGTGATATGTCGAGGGATTCTACTTGTGCCAAGTCACCGATTTTTCTTGGAATTTCTCCACTGAAGGCATTCCATGACAAGTTCAAGTTATTAAGTGCAATGAGAGTACAGATCTCTTCAGGTATCTCTCCAGTAAGATTGTTCCAAGATAAATCCAGATTCACCATATAAACTATTTCCCCTGTATATAGCCGTTCTTGACCTTTTGTGACTACAGTAAAACTGTCATTATAATCCATCATGTCATTTGCATAAAATGTCTTTTCTGAATTCAGTAGATATTCATATTCATCACCTCCTAGTGTCATCCCGTTCAAGCTGACAATAGATTTTGGTATGATACCTGATAAGTTATTGTAGGCAAGGTCCAAATATTGAAGATTAATCAGATTCGCCAACTCCACTGGAATGTGACCGCAAAACATATTATGCCTTAACTGCAAGAACACCATAGAGGGTAGCTTATCCCCAATCCATGACGGTAAAGTCCCAAAGAATTGATTATGTGTGTTAGCCACCAGGACAGTACGCCACAAGACGATGCCATCAAGGAGGCTGGGCCTTCCAGGCCCAAAAGGCTGCGCCAGCCTAGCTCAAGAGTTACAGGCCCAGAGTGGAAGCGCTGATCTATATATACTCTGTACTGTCGAGAGATGAGGGGGGAGATGAAAATTACTGTAAACACTGTCATTTACATTGTTAATCATTCGTCGTTCGTTTATTCCTTCTTCTTCCTCTCCAAGCTTGCCTTCCTGCTCTCGATTCCCCTCTCTGTTCTTCCCTGATGCTAACAAATTGGTATCAAATTCACTTTTGATCCTGGATCCCTATCACTACACACCTCCGCTCAACCACCTCTTCTCCCGCCGGCCGAGATCCATGGCGACGACCGGCGCGAGTTCGAGTTCCTCTTCGGCAGCCGTGCTTCGGGTGATGGGGCTCGGTCGCTGATCCGTTGGTGGCTGGCGCACTGCAGGAAGTGGCGCCTACCGATCCCCTGCGGCTTCTCTACAACGCCATGGTGACCCGCTTCGACGCGATGTCGGCGCGGCGCTGTCACCGTCGACGCCCGTCTTCTCGCTCTGGAGGCCTCTCATGGCGCTGCGGCGACGGGCTACTGCGGGCGACCATGGTCGCCATGGAGCAGTCGGTGGCGATGGCGATGGCGTCCTTGTCCCAACGCGACGCGGATTTGGAGGCTGCGGGCGGATCCATTGTGTCGATGTTGTCGCTGGGCGCTGCTTGCCACTTCGAGGCCTCCTACACCGACCGAGATGCGAATTCAACTCCAGGCTCGTCGACCTCGAAGGCCTCCTCCGCTGCGCACATCCGATGAGAGGGACTCTCGCGTGGAGTACCTCGAGTCCGCTGTTGGCAACATCGAGTCGTGGCGGCCATACATGGAAGGTCTCGTCCATGACGTGCAACGGGTGGTTCATCAAGGGGACTCCTCTCGCTCCCAAGGTGTTCGATCGAATGCCTCGCAGCCCGTCCCCTTGATTTCCCTGTTCAGCGCCGCGCGGCTCATCTGCCGGACAACCCCGCCAACCCGCCCGTTGTTGGGCACCGCGTCGGACCCGGGCTGTGACGGCCTAGGTCCATTCTCCTCCACAGGGTATGTGTTCACCTCGTCCTCCTCCTCTATTTCCTTCGGTTCCTCGAATCCATTTGATGTTGGCCTCCTCGTGCCACCATGCCCCCAATCCACTTTCGCCCACCGGACATTAACCCTCCACCTATCCACCACCAGCCCTCCTACCCCTATCCTCCACCACGTCCTCCCGAACCATTCCGCCAAACACCTGTCCTACCACCGCCTATCATCACCCTCGCCCACGAGCATCACGACCACTCTCCAGCTCATAGCCGTCTTCCCAAGGTACCATTCCCCACGTTCGATGGCGACAACCCCGCCGTTGGCGTTCTGTGTGAAAAATATTTTCGTATGTATGGTGTTGAGCAGCCCCAGTGGATTAGCCTTGTCGAAAGCACTATGTTGAAGGGCCGGCAGCTGTATGGTATCAATCTATTGCTTCTCTGTTGCCTACAGCCACTTGGGACACCTTTTGCCAACTTTTACATGATAGGTTCGATCGGGATCAAGACGAAACCCTTCTCCGCCAAATGTTCAATATGCGCCAAACCTCCACTATATCAGCCTATGTCACTGCCTACTGTGAGTTGGTGGATCAGCTGACCACTTACTCCCCAAATTCCGATCCCCTGTTCTATGTGACTCGGTTCATTGATGGTTTACGTAGTGATGTCCGTGCTATCGTTGCTATGCATCACCCAAATACTCGATCACTGCACTGCCGTCGCTGCATTTGCGGGAGGAGCCGACGCCCGAATCAAGCGGGGCGTTATGGTGATTGGGCTTCTTCTTCACGTCGGCAACAAGTGCCTCCTAAGGCGGCTGTTCCTCCACATACTGGCCGACAAGACAAACTTTCCGCAGCCCAATGCCGCGCGGAGGGGCGTAACCACTACTGATCGACTCGGCTCTCAGGGCGCTCAAAGCATTCCGTCGCGCGCAGGGCCTTTGTTTTAAGTGCGCAGGCAAATGGCACAAGGAGCATCAATGTCCCCCAGAGATCCTTATGGCAGTGGAATCTATTTGGGCTGATTATCCCGATGATGACGAGGACGAGCTCCCAGTTTCCCTTGAGCAGACAGAACAAGCATTTGTGGCAGTATCAAAGGCAGCGGTCAATTCGCTCCATCTCGCTCTGTGCTCTTTTGATGGTGAATTTGCTGGTCGGCCGGTTCAAATACTTGTTGATTCCGGCAGTTCGACTTCTTTTGTTAGTTCTTCTTTGCTGCCAGGTGTTCCTCATACCAAGCTGCATCCGTTGCCGTCCAAGGTCCAAGTTGCTGGGGGTGGCATCCTGTCTAGTCCGGGCATTTTGAGGCAAGTGCACCGGTCTATGGCGGGTTACTCGTTTCAGTCTGACTTCGGGGTTTTGCAACTCTCCTCATATGATATCATTGTGGGGATGGATTGGCTCGAAGCTTATAGCCCAATGCAGGTCCACTGGCTCCAAAAGTGGCTGGCAATTCCGTATCGGGTCAGTTAGTATTGCTGCAAGGCAAGAATTCAGTGGCACCTTCTCGCCTGTATCGCGGGTGACGGTTCTTCACCTGATGAGTCTCTCGGTTCCACCAGAAATACAGCAGCTATTGCGGCAAAGATATTCTTTCTGTTCCAAGCACCAACCGAGCCGCCGCCGCCGCCCCGTGCTCGCGTGATCACCGCATTCCTCTAATTCGGGGGCTCGGCCGGTATTTTCTAGGCCCTACCGCTATCCACCGGGACTGAAAGATGAGATTGAGCGCCATGTGTGCGATATGCTTTCTCAGGGTCTCATTCAGCCCAGCCGAAGCCCCTTCTCCTCCCCGGTGTTGTTAGTCAAGAAGAAAGACGGCTCTTACCGCTTTTGCGTCGATTTTCGTCAACTCAACGCTATCACAGCAAAATCAAAGTTCCCCGCCCCGGTCTTGACCAGCTAATGGATGAGCTCCATGGCGCCGGTTGGTTCTCTAACTTGGATCTCCGAGCCGGCTTTCACCAAATTCTGCGCACAAGGGGGATGAGCCGAAGACGACATTCCAAACGCATCAGGGTCAAGACGAGTTCAGAGTGATGGCGTTTGGCCTGCCGGATGCACCGGGCACATTTCAGGGGGCCATGAACGTGACTCTTGCGCCTGGGCTCCGCAAGTTTGTTGTCGTGTTTTTGATGACATCCTGGTGTACAGCAGGACCTATGACGAACACTTGCAGCACTTATCTCTGGTATTTCAGTGGCTCGCCGCAGATCAGTGGAAAATCAAGTTATCCAAGTGTACATTTGCCCAGCGATCGGTTTCATATCTCGGGCATGTCGTTAGCGAGCAGGGGCTGTCTACTGACCCCTCAAAGATTCAGGCCATCCTTGACTGGCCTACTCCCAAATCGGTCCGCGATCTCAGAGGGTTTCTTGGTCTGGCCGGTTATTACCGGAAATTTATTCGTCACTTTGGCCTAATTGCAAAGCCCCTCACTGACTTGCTTTAGAAAGGTGTGCTGTTCATATGGACCCCTGTACATGAATCCTCATTCAGAGCCTTGCAGTCAGCCCTCTCTTCTGCTCCTGTTCTGGCACTTCCGGATTTTTCATCTCCATTTCACATTGAGACGGATGCGTCGGGTTCAGGCGTGGGGGCAGTGTTGATGCAACACGGCCATCCGTTGGCGTTCCTCAGCAAACCTTTGAGCAATCGCAGCTTGGGACTGTCCGCTTACGAAAAGGAGTATTTGGCTATTGTGATGGCAGTTGAGCATTGGAGACACTACCTGCTGCACACAGAATTTGTTATACACACGGATCACCGTAGTCTCGTGCACCTCAATGAGCAGCGTCTGCATACGACGTGGCAACAGAAAGCATTCACCAAGCTGTTGGGCTTACGTTACCGGATTCAGTACAAGAAAGGTTCAGACAATGGCGTGGCTGACGCTCTGTCGCGTCGTGAACATGAATCATTTGCCATTTCCTCGCCGGTAAATGATTGGATGGTGGAACTACAGCAATGGTATGCTTCTGACCCTGAGGCAATTGCCCTTCTTCCTAAGCTGGCGCTCCAGCCAGTGCAGCCGCCGTTTCTACTTCGTAATGGCGTGATCTTGTACAAGCAACGCATCTGGTTGGGTTCCAATGCCAGTCTGCAACAGAAGGTCATGCAAGCTCTGCATGCCAGCCCAGTGGGAGGCCACTCCGGCGCACCAGCAACTGTGCATAAGATCAAACAACTCTTCTTTTGGCCGGGTATGCGTGCAGCAATTCTCCAGTTTGTGCAGTCTTGCTCGGTGTGTGCATAGGCTAAGCCCGATCGAGCTCGTTACCCTGGGCTGTTACAGCCGTTGCCAGTTCCTAAAGGCGCATTTCAAGTACTGACCATGGATTTCGTGGAAGGCCTTCCGTTGTCAGGTACTGCTAACGCTATCATGGTTGTTGTGGACAAGTTTTCCAAATTCGCGCATTTCATTCCGGTTCGCCATCCATTTTCTGCTGCGACTATTGCTCAAGTCTTCTTTGATCAAGTATACCGGCTTCATGGTCTGCCGCTGTTCATTGTATCTGACCGTGATCCAATCTTCACGAGCAATTTTTGGAAGACTCTGTTTTCTTTGGCTGCTGTACAATTGCCCAAGAGCTCAGCCTATCATCCGCAGTCGGATGGCCAAACGGAGCGAGTTAATCAGTGCTTGGAGACCTACCTCCGTTGTTTCGCCAGTTCTTGCCGCGCCGTTGGTCTCGGTGGTTGACTGCTGCAGAATTTTGGTACAACTCGAGCTACCATTCCGCTATTGGTCGCTCTCCATTTGAGGTGCTTTATGGTTATCCTCCACGACATTTGGGTCTGGATTTATCTGATGCCACTGATATCCCTGCTCTGTCCTCCTGGCTGAAGGAACGCGAACAGGCTCATGACCTTATACAGCAACATCTGCAGCGAGCTTCTGAAAGAATGAAACGTCAGGCTGACAAACGCAGGTCGGAGCGTGTGTTTTCTGTTGGTGATTGGGTTCTATTGAAGCTTCAGCCTTATGTCCAGAGTTCGTTGGCGCGCCGTGCTTATCAGAAGCTGTCATTCAGATACTTTGGGCCATTCCGCATTGTTGCGAAGATTGGTTCTGTGGCCTATAAGCTGGAGCTACCTGCTGATTCCTCTGTGCACCCGGTGTTTCATGTCTCACAACTCAAGAAGTCCCCAGCCCAAGGAACCTCGGAGAGTACACTTCCTTCTGACCTCGTTGCATTTCAGGTGCCTCAGGCAGTCCTTCAGCGTCGCTGGTCTTCTGGTGATCATCCGGTTGAAGAAGGTCTCATTCATTGGTCTCACATGCCTCCGTCTATGGCTACCTGGGAGCCGCTCGATGCCCTCAAGCAGCAATTTCCCAAGGCACCGGCGTGGGGTCACGCCGTTTCTCAAGCCGGAGGGGATGTTAGCCACCAGGACAGTACGCCACAAGACGATGCCATCAAGGAGGCTGGGCCTTCCAGGCCCAAAAGGCTGCGCCAGCCTAGCTCAAGAGTTACAGGCCCAGAGTGGAAGCGCTGATCTATATATACTCTGTACTGTCGAGAGATGAGGGGGGAGATGAAAATTACTGTAAACACTGTCATTTACATTGTTAATCATTCGTCGTTCGTTTATTCCTTCTTCTTCCTCTCCAAGCTTGCCTTCCTGCTCTCGATTCCCCTCTCTGTTCTTCCCTCATGCTAACAATGTGACAGATCAAGGAATATGAGTTTCATGCAGTTTCGGAAAGAATGGAAATTCACCGGAGAGGTGGTTATTTCTTAAGCTTAGAATAAGGATACTCAGGCTTGTCATGTTTGTTGTGTATTCATAGCCTAGGCAATGAGGAAGCGATCCAGTGAGATTATTTCCTGAGATATCTAAGAATTCTAGCGACTGGAGCTTGCATAATGAAGATGGGACAGTGCCAGAAATGGAGTTGTTATATAGAAAAAGTCTTGCAAGCCAGGGTGCTCCAAAATCTGGTGGCAGTGGACCACATAAATTGTTTCTACTAAGATCCAGGTCAGTTAAATCAGTAGGAAGCTTAGGTATTGGGCCAGTGAACTGGTTAGAACTTAGATCCATTACAGATGCTCTCATAAGTTCCATTTTAGGTGATAGGAAGCCACTAATTTGATTATTTCTCATGTTCAGATAACCAACCGAGGAAGCCATTGTCCAGAACCAATCTGGAACCTTGTCAGATATGCTTGTGTTTGAGATATCGAGATTGTATATATTTGTTTGCCATCTTAGCCAAATTGGAAATTTAGGCCCCAGGATGCACCCCCGAAGTTGAAGCTTTTTAAGATTAAAGGGAGGAACCCAAGTCGAGTTCACTCTAATGGCTATGGAGTTGTCATACAGAGACAAGCCCTCCAAGTTTACTAGGCCTGACAAATGCCCTTCATGCAAGTCACCATCTAGGTTGTTGGAGCTTAGGTCCAATTCAGTTAGATATGTGAGCTGTCCTACCCACAATGGCACAGGACCAGTGAGCTTGTTGTTACTGATATCAAGCCATGTCAAGTTTCTGAAGGGCTCTAATTTGGCTGGTAGGTTTCCTGTCAGATTGCTGGAGGGTAGGGACAACGTTCTCAGTTTATCCCATGAACATCTTGGTAAACGTTTGAAGAATTCTGCTATACTCCCATTGATGTTGTTTTCAAACAAAAATACCTCCTCCAGACTACAAAGATTTTTTAAGTTTGAAGGTATCATGCCCACAAGGTCATTTTCTGATAAATCAAGTTGCATCATGGAGGTCATATTCCCTAACTCATACGGAAATGGACCATGCAACAGACTGGCTGTGACATCAAGTTGCTTGAGGTTAGTTAAATACCAAAACCAGTTGGGTGCGATATGCTTGTTGAAATTGTTACCCGAAATTCTGAGAGATTCAAGAGATGTCAGATTTGAATCCAATAGAGAATCCGGGCAGTAGCTAAGCTCACAGGAAGAGAGAACAAGACTTACAAGAGATGGAAGCTTGTTCACCACGGAAACCCAGTTGGTGGTGGTACTGAGGTTCACCCAGCTCATGTCGAGGTGCTCAAGGGAAGATAACCGTGACAGCCAGGTGATATCCGTGGAGTGCGTGTTGCCATAACCGGAATCAAGATTCAAGTAACGCAAGTTGGAGAGGTTACCCAGCTGTGGTGGTATCCTTCCAACTAATCCGGACGTCGACAGGTCCAGATACCTCAATTCATGTAAAGAGCCCAAGAACTCGGGTATTTTCACCATGCTGAACTGGTTGCAGCTAAGGTCCAGATACTGCAAGTGTTGCAAACCAACAAGTGGGGAGCCTATGTTACCTCCAAGCACCTGCGCAACACTCTTATCGCAGCCCGGACCTTGTAGATCGAGCTTAACAACATTGCCTGTTATGTTGCTGCACCGGATGCCCTGCCATTCGCAACAGTTATCGCCCTCCCATGATGACAGGCGGTTTGCAGGGTCTGAAAGGCCAGCTCTGAAGGCGAGGAGAGCTGATCGCTCATGGGCTATGCACCTCTTGATGGTATCATTGGTGTGGGTGGATGCCTCTGTTAAGCTCTTGGTGTGGGTAAAAACGAGCAGGGTTATGGCTATCTGGATGCAGTAGATGTCAGCCCTGGCCATTGTTGCTTTGCTTTGCTTTGGGTCTCTCTGATCTTCTTTTATATGGTGATAAATTTAACTCTAGTGTTTCCAGTGTTTGAACTAGTCTGTATGTTGATAAATTCATATTGGTGTGTCATGAAAAGATTGGAGGAGCAATTTCCTATCTCCTATCGGTCATAGGTGTGCCTGTCCTGAATGCAGGCTTCGCGGGTGCCAAATCTCAGCTTCCACAAACAGGCTTGCTGGCCGGCTGCTAGGCTGCAGGAGCAGGCAGTGTACACGGTCATATTTGGCCAAATTTGAACAAAAACATATTAATTTAGAATAAAAACCTGTGCAAACATTTAGAATAAAAATGCACATCCCAAATGGATAATTTGAGCACAAATGGTTCATGTCACAAATGCATAATTTAAGCATAAATGACCCAGTCTCACAAATCCATAATTTAAGCCTTAATGATTTCGTCTCACAAATGCATAATTTGAGCCTAAATAAGTTCATCTTGCAAATCCCTAATTTGAGCCCAAACAAGTTCAGCTCACAGCAAATAAATCATAAGTTTACATCTCACAAAATAAAGTGTTCATATGTCCCTAAATATCATTCATCCAATATGTACCCTTCTTTTTGACATCATCTTTGATGAACTGTAGTAGGTATCCTCTCAGGAGTAGCGGCCACAGTTTGCGATGAACTGCCATCTCCCAAAAAAAAGCAAGATGTGACGACAATTAGATAAATATTTTTTGTCATATTTGTACAACAAATGACATATGTTATATGTCCTACCTCCTCGCCAAAAAAAAAAATTTATATGTCCTACCGTTTCTTACCTTGCAGTCACCGTTTCTTGACTACCTTGTAGTATTTGTTCTCTAGTTGGCTATAGCTAAGGCCAAGGCCAAATGGTCGGCCTGCATCTCAACCTGCTCACCATGTTGGCGGGCCGGCTGCTCACCAGGCTGGCCAGCCGCCAGCCAGTAGGCTGCTGGTTGCATGGCTGCAGGAGAAGCTCGTGTCCACAGCCATTTGGCCAAATTTGAAAAAAAAAAAATATTTATAATAGAATAAAACCTGTGCAAAAAAATAAGATTAAACAGTTCACGTCCCAACCCATAATTTGAGAATGAATGAATGATTCATCTCACTGTCCACAATTTAGGTATAAATAATTTAAAAATCCATATTTAAACGGGCCAGGTCCCCTTGCCATCTAGACCCACCACTTGCCATCTTTACATGCACCACGATGTGCATGTAAGATGACAAGGCTACTAGAGCCGCTAGAGGTCTCCTTACCATCTAGCTAGATTCATCCGTTTGGCATGGCTTCTCCAGCGGCTTTAGGAGCCCTTTAGTTGTTTTGTGCTAAATGGGTAAAACAAAACGGATTCAAGTGAAGCCCCTTAAATCGTGTTCTCACAAAGTTTTGAGATATGATGGTGCCAAAAATAGTAGCTTCATCCGGCTTACCAAAACGACTTCAGGTCCATTGATGGAGTTGTTCATAGAGCCAAAGTCTAAGAAAGTAGCTTCAGTAGTAAAGTCGTGCAAAACGACCATTAGCACTTTAATTGTATGGTCAACATCACCTAAAACTACTAATGACTTTTTTTCACTTAGAGCATCTCGAGTTTGCCAAATTTGGTTCTTCATATTCGGTTGTTTGCCAAGTCCCAAAATAAAATGAGGAGGAAAAGAATAGGCCATCTTCAAGAGTTTAGCAAATTTGACTTGCCAAAACACAAATTGGTGGACCCAAACGATTTTTTGCCGTGGTTTTCACGCCGGGCGTATCCATGTCGCGCGGTTTTCCTTCGTGCCACGCAGTTGACGTTTTGGAAACGACAAAGGAAAGTTGTCTTTCCGGCCTTCAAATGTGATACGTTCAAGGTCGATCCATCGTCATCATCACAAATATCAATAACTTTAACGCACATGCACCATATATCTATATTTATTTGCATAGTATATATAGGCAGTGAGAGCAGAAGCTACGAAATAGATGGCACAACGATGGTGCGAGCGGGTACTCCAAAACGGCGCTTTTGGCATCAGCCACCCCGACGACGAACTCACCATGATGAGGGAGCGAGTGTTGACGGTAGTTATCGTCAACTTTTAGCATGAAATAATAGTACATTTGAGAACAAGAACAATAGAAGATAGGGTTTATACTAATGATTTCCACGAAGTTTTTGTGTACACTCGGTTTTGTAGGAGAACTCCGGAATATTCTAGAATAACGTAAAAAAAAAGGAGAAACAGAGAAATGTAAGAAAAGGACCAAACCAGGCGATTAGTATAAATTCCAGGGGGTTAAAGGACAAAAAAGGACAACTCGCGAAGGTAGGGGCCAACTTTGTCACTAGGTGGGGCCGGGCAGCACCCCCTGTGGAATCCCGTGCCCTGCTTGTGGAACCTTCTAGAAACCGACCCAAGGAGTAGATCTCAGCCGTCCAATCAAGTCGGTTTGATCTAAGGGCTGAGATTCATCCCACTAGCCTATATAAGCAAGGGTAGGGCTCCACCCTGAAACCCTAATTCATTATTCATCTCATTGATTAGAGAGGGATCCCAATGTAAGCAGCTTTCTCTCTCTTCAATATAGATCTAGGATTAGACTCTTCAATGTAATTAGATCTAAATTAGAGATAGAGATTAGAGAGCTCTAGTTCTTCAAGATATATAGTTGAGACTTTCTAATAGCCTCAAGTGAGGTTTCGTTTTGGTTCCCCAAATATTGTACTAAACCGAGTGAAAATTACTTGTTTTAGGCTCTAAATGTATTCAAATAAAAAAGTTATTGTTGACGGTAACCAACTACATATCAAACACCGTCAACATACCCCAAAACCACCTAGAGATAGGGTTTATAAATTAACAAATTCCATAGTTTTGGTGTATATTTGGTTCTTGCGAAGGTACACGACAAGACATGTGCACTTTGGGCCAAAATACAAAGAAAAAAGAATAATAAATCAATAAATAGAAAAAGCCCAAAAGTGACAAATGGCAAGACCAACCCAACTTACCTCGACCGGGCCACAAACTCGGGTTCTCCACACCGACACCGGGCCCAAGACAATGAAACATAACGACACGTCGAAGTTGGGCGAGTGCGGGGTGCGCGCACCCATCTGGCGGCCGACAGGTGGGGCGGGGCGGTGCGTGGGTTCCATTACTCCAAAGAATGACGGTGGCGCCGTGGACCGGGTTCGATGAACCTCCAAACCACCTAATCTTGGTCGGTTTGGACATTATGGTGGTGGAGGCAATTTTCCAAAGACCCCCTCTACTCAAGCTATAAAAGGAGACCCCCTACCTCTCTCTCAAGCATCATTCCAAGGAGAATTCAGCACACTTGAGCAAGAGAGTAGATTAGTCTTCTTCTCATCTTCCAATTCTAGAGAGTGAGAGAGGGAAAAGCTAGAAGAAAACTTTGCTCCTTCTACTCGGAGTTGTCGGAGTGCTCTCGGTGTTCCGCGGTTCCTAGGAGAATTTTGGAGTGCCGGACTTGTCGGTACCACGACGCTTGTACCTCTACAAGCTTCTTACATTTTGGTGAGCAAGCTTGTGATTATTTTTCGGCTTATTGTCTTTTCAAGCATATTACCTTAAGTTGTTATAATCTTGTGGGATCGGTAGATTGTCTCGTAAGAGCGTTAGTCCTTGGTGAAGGAACTCTTTGACCGGGAACCTTGGCCAACATCAAGGGTCGCGGACCAATAGTGCAAACGCGTGGTGTTTGGACTAGCGTTCACCTACTTTTTTTGGCACCCCATGGTCGTGGAGGGTAGGCGGCGTGGTCGCGGACAGCCTTGTCCGCCCCTTTGTAATCCCTCCCTCGCTCGGGTGTGACGTAGAGCTAATTGTTTAGGACCGCCCCGTTTGGGCAGGGTCGGTGCCCAAGTAAGAAGATAACAACGCGAGGAATCCCTCGCCTCGAAAATCTAAGCCCATAGAGATACCTCATTACTCGTAGAACCTAACCTTGCCTTGGGTAGACACAGGCCGAAAGCCCTCTACAGACCGTCCGCCCTTGCGAATTATAACGATACCCCATTTTATCACCGGGTGAAGTGCTACAACGGTATTTCCCGCGGCGCTATGCGGACTTTCTTTCGCTTTCGCTAAGAAACACCAACGATTATCAACCGCAAGGGTTTATAAGTTTTCAAGATCTACAATTTTCGTTTAGTAAGTTTCTCCATCCGGACGTCGTTTCCAAAATTCCATTTTTAGTTTTGCATGATAAGATGATTTTAAATTAAAAAGTTGTCGGCTAGCAAATTTCATAACATTTTGAGATCTACAATTTGCATTTAGGAAGTTTCACCATATGGGGTCATTTTAAAATTCAAACGTAGCTTTGCATAACATAGATGATTTTAAATCAAAAACGTTACCAACAATAAAGTTTTATAATTTCTCAAGATCTACAAAGTTTATTTTGGTCATTTGTTCATATGACGTAGTGGTAGTAACATTGTTCACAAATCTTATAAATCTCTTTCTATTTTCATGAAACTATACAAGAGATATGCGAGGGATGTAGATTATATTAACAACGTTATCGCCGCTTTGTCAAATAAAGAAATAACCAAAACAAAAGATGTAGATCTTGAGAAGTTATATAACATTGTATTTGAAAACTTTTTCATTTGAATTCGTTTAGGGTCTCAAAAAGTGCTTTGAAAACTGATTTATCGAGGGCAAAACAAAGGCACACGCCAAAATGCCTCTTTATCAAGTGCAAAAAAAATAACACCGAACAAAGATGCATGTTGCCGAGTGCCAAAAAACACTCAAAAAAAAAAAATGCTTTTTGCAGAGTGAAAAAAAGTCGACAAAATGCATTTTGTGGATTAGGAAAAGAAAAACACTCGTCAAAATACATATTTGTCAAGTGCCAAAAAAAAAACACTCGACAAAGCCATTTTGGCCGATTGTTTTCTTTTTGTCGTGTGTTTTGATTTGGCACTTTCTAAAAAACTCGGCAAAGATGTTGACACTTTCGGCAAAAGAGCGGGATTCATGAAATGAGTGAACACAATGATAAGTGGACTCACCGCTGCATACGCTACACCGGTCGATTGGCAAAAACCAGACTTTCCATTGCACCCTTGCTACCAAGTTGCTAACCGAACCGAATATACACTTGTATGCTTAAGTTAGCATTTTCAAAGCAATTTTCAAGGGTTAGAAGTTGGCATACTAGATCATAAATGCATTGACATGATGTTAGACCTAGTGGCACAAGACGATTGATGTTTTCGAAGTATTTTCCCTCTTAATAGTTTGGCTATCGATCCTAAATCAATCACACCCTCTATGGTGTCTTGAGTGCAAAACAAAATGACCCTATGGTTATACCTTTGCCTTGAGCCCATTTTTTTGTTTTCTCTTTCTAGTTTTCCAAGTCCAAGCACTTGATCATCTTTTGGATCAACATTTTGCATCCACCATGACCACCATGCTCCATGACTTGAGTAGGATTCATGTCATACTAGATCACACTTAAGCATAGAGATTAGTTTAAGGGTTTTCATCAATTAGTCAAAACCAAACTAGAGATCTTCACCGATATCGCCACGTGTTGTCGTTTCGGCATCGGAACCTCCACCCAAGTTTTGAGGGCCAAACCTGTGAAACCCACCGCCGATGGTTTTGAGGCCCAAACAACCAAACCGCTTCGCGAGTATCGTACTCCATACGCGCGTGCCCTGCCCTTTGACATGTGTCACCGCTGTCCTCGACCGCCAAGTCTTCCAAGTCGCGCGCTTGACTTGCACGTCACTAGATCGACACGGTCACTCCACGTGTCCTTGCAGTTGTCGATGTCCCAAGTGTCACCCACCACGGCCGGCCGGTCACTGGCGATCCGGTCCCTTGGTCCAGGCCTCACGCCCCGCCATTCACCGGGCCCTAGTGCATCGGACGACACGCCCCTCCTTGGCCTTCACCTCGCCATCGACCACCGTCTACGAGCTCGGCACCTGCATAGAGGGATGAAAATGGTACGGATATTTTCCGACCGTATTCGAGACCGAATTAGTTTAGAGGGGTTTTTTATTCGTCCGCATCCAAGTCCGAATATTCAATATCCGGTACCTATCCATATTCGGATAATCAAATCGCATATTTATGATGTCGATCTCCAATTGTATCATATCCGGCATGGTTGACACTATCCGTATTCGAATCTGAATCCGAGAAGAAATATGAAAACAAATATGATATTAGTGATATCCGTTCAGTATCCGATCCGTTTTTCATCCCCTCGCACAACACAATCCAAGAGACACGTTACCTACGACACACCTCTTGTGCCAGGTTAGGGTAATCAAGATAAAAAGAAAAGGAAAATAGTGTCGAGAATGTTGGAATGTTGACGATTGCTCGTCATTAAAATTGAACAACATGGGTACATATCAACCATGTGGCGCAATCTCCCCCTTTGATGAGTGTATTGTCAACACCAACATAAAGACAGAGGAGGGGAGAAGAGAACTCACCCAAATGACCAAAAAGCCAAAGAAAAGCAAAATGGGGTCATTTGAAATAAGTGAAGACAAGAGCAAAGCTCGGTCCCCAAAGACATGGGCAACGACTCGACACAACCAAGAGAAACACAACTAGCCCTCAAGAAGAGGCAAACAAGCTCAACACCACTAGCATAGCTCAAGCACGCTTGAAAACAACTAAGAAGAGGCAAAGGCTCAACATCTAGCAACTCCCCCTGCAAACATGAAATCTGTCGAATGAAAATGCGTACACACTATTAAGTTAGAGCACATGGATTGTAAACTCCCCCCTTGAAACATGCTATGAATGCACCAATAAACAATGCAAAAGTTTCAAGATTATAGCAATTTGAATAAGAAAATGTTCTAACTAGTATCATAGCAACAAGGTAGTGCTAGCAAATACTCAAACTGATCAAGTGGTATGAAATATGGTATTTAAGCATTCTGATCAAGCACGGTGTGTATTTTTTTTTATTAGAAAGAATAGAGTTTACATAACGGCGCTTGACGAGCCCAAGGAGATCATGGAAACCGCCGTAGCTGGACATCCTTGCAAAATGATCAGCTCAAGCTATTAGTTAACCTATATAGAGAACCCCCATTAAGGTGTTCTTTTCGACATGCAAGCATGCCACCTCAGCAGCCCCACTAAGACCATGACATCCAGCGGCAGACCCCCCACTAAGGAGTTCTCTCTCGACATGCAAGTATGCCACTTCAGCGGCCCCACTAAGACCATGACATCCAAAGTGGTGGGCCCCACTGTTTGAACTAATGAAAAAATAGTATAACTCACAAACCAAAAAACTAAATTAAATTCGATTACACCATTGAATTCTTTTTAATAAATCCTTCAAAACAAGATTTTATATGAATATATTTCGATAGAATAATAGCTGGGCCCCACCGATGGTATTTGGTATAGAGTAAAGTAAAAAAAAAAAAAAAAGAGAATGAAAAAAGGTGGAAAAAGAAAGAAAAAAGAATAGGAAGGTGATAGTAATATTCTAACTCAGAGATTTTCTGCTTTATACCCGCGACAACGCAGGTCTGGCTTGTGTGCTAGTAGTATTAGCCAAAGAAAAAAAAAAAGAAGAACAAGGTTTATCAAAATATGTCCTCGCTGGCCGTCCCTCTCTAGTGGACAGCTGCAATCCTCTTGATACTTTTTTTAATAAATATTGGTGGTATTTTGCAAAATTTGGTCAAAATTAAATTAAGTTGGTTTAGAATATAACTCGATCTCAAAGTTAATTTATTTTGGGATGGAGTATTTTTAGGGGTATTTTTATATAAAATTTGGTCAGACTTAAAATGACTTGACTTGATAGTATGCTAGAATTCTGTTGTTTTTAGGACGGATGGGGTATCGGGAGTATCAAGTTTATTGTCATGACAGTAGGCTGCTGTTCAAAGTCCAACCATACGTTCGGCAGATTGACTGCTTTCGTTGTCTAGCTGGTCTCATTGATTCTACCTGTAATCATCCAGCTTTGCCCACAAAGACTGATTTGAAACCAATGTAAGGGTCAAAGCAGGTCGATTAGACGTGTCCTGCCGATCAGCTCATCAATCAACCATATATAGAGGCCAAGCTTATATTTCCTTTCATGCACAAAAAAAAAAAAGAGAGACAAGGCCATCACAATGACAGTTCGTTTGCTCTATCTCCAAGGAGTTGCTGCAGTCGTCTTGATCCTTTACGTGTCCGTGTCCTCTGTTCATGGCGCAAGGGTGAGCTCAGGCAGCGGCTGCGATGCAGATGAGCGAAAGGCGCTCATCTCCTTCAAGGAAAACTTCCTTGATCCCACTGGCCGTCTCTCGTCATGGCAAGGAATGGACTGCTGTCACTGGAAGGGAGTCAGGTGCGACAACCGAACCGGCCATGTTGTCAAACTTGACCTCCGTGGTGTTGAGGATTATTATCCCGAAGGGAACATGCTGCAACTGCGAGGTGAGATGAGCTCCTCCATTACTGCCCTACACCATCTGAGGTACTTGGATCTCAGCTCCATTGACTTCAACCAAACAAGGGTACCTTTGTTTCTTGCTACCCTCAGCAACCTAATGTATCTCAACCTCTCAGGTACTGATTTTGGTTTTAGGGAAAGTATACCTTTGCAACTTGGTAACCTTTCTCGTTTGAAGTACCTTGATCTTAGCTACCTTAATTTACAGTCAGATCTTACTTGGTTGCCACATCTCTCTTCACTAGAGAGTCTCCATATGAGTTCCATGGACCTCAGTTCTGCAACTGATTGGGTGCACAAGGTTAACATGCTGCCTAATCTGAAAACCCTTGACCTGTCATATTGTTTCCTTAGCAGCACAATCTCTACTCTGTCTCATTATAACCTGACACACCTTGAGATCCTTGATCTGGATGGAAATCCATTCAACTCTTTGCTCCAACACAACTGGTTTTGGGGTATCACTACCATCAAGGACCTTTATCTCAGTGATTGTGGATGGTCTGGGCCCATTCCTGGTGCATTAGGAAACATGTCTTCTCTTGAGGTCTTATATTTAGATGGAAATTCTCTATCAGGCTTCGTGCCAGCAGCCATGAAAAATCTATGCAATTTGCAATTACTCTATTTAGAATATAACAACATCAATGGGGATCTATTGGGGAGATTACCACAGTGTTCGTGGAGCAAGTTGCAAGAACTACACTTGCATGATACAAATTTGACTGGGCAGCTGCCAGTTTGGATAGGAAATCTAACTAGTCTAAGGCACCTTGACATCTCTAAGAACATGTTAGTTGGTTCTCTACCCTCTGGGATTGGAAACATGAGGAGTCTGAATTTTCTCGACCTCTCTAAGAACATGTTGATTGGGGATGTGCCTGATGGGATTGGGTTGCTTAGTAATTTGACTTGCTTGAGCCTTGGGTTGAATAACTTCAGCGGTGTGCTTTCAGAAGATCATTTTGTGAGTCTGGCGAAGCTTGAGTATCTAAACCTTTCTCAAAACTCAATGAAATTGGATTTTGCTGAAGATTGGGTTCCTCCATTCAGATTGACGGAAGGATATTTTGGGTCGTGTGACATGGGGCCTCAGTTTCCTGCATGGTTGAGGTGGCAGATTGGCATACGTGCCCTTGACATTTCAAATGCAAGCATAAATGATGTGTTGCCACTCTGGTTCTGGGTTGTGTTTTCTAATGCTTCTAGCTTGTACTTATCAGGAAATCAACTAAGTGGTGGTCTACCAGCAAAGTTGGAGTTGCCGTTCCTAGAAGAAATGGACATCTCTAGAAATTCTTTATCAGGGCAGCTACCATCGGACCTCACAGCTCCCAATCTAATGAGTCTGCTTTTTACAATAACAATTTCACAGGGGCCATCCCAACATATGTATTTCAGGGTTATTTCTTCGAAATAAACCTGTCAAACAATCAACTGTCTGGGGATTTTCTACAATGTTCGGATGTCATTCCATTTCCATTATTGCAAATGGTAGACCTAAAAAATAACAGACTTTCTGGTGAATTCCCTCATTTCCTTCAAAATGCTTCAGGTTTAAGCTTTCTTGATCTTTCACATAACAAGTTCTCTGGAAGTGTGCCAACATGGATTGCAGAGAAAATGCCTGACCTAGAGGTGTTGATTCTAAGATCGAATATGTTTCATGGTCACCTTCCTATGCAATTAACCAGGCTTCTTGGACTTCATTATCTGGACGTAGCACACAACAACATATCAGGAAGTATATCTTCGTTCCTAGCAAGTCTGAGAGGCATGAAATATAGCACAGGTTGGAACAATTACAGTAGTGACAGCATATCAACATTCATAAAAGATCGAGAGCTCAACTATACCCATGAACTCACTCGACAGTTAGTGTTGATTGACTTGTCAAGTAATGGTTTCACTGGATATATTCCAAAGGAACTTTCTTCACTCAAGGGACTTCGAAGTTTGAATCTCTCTAATAACCACATAGGTGGACCAATTCCAGATGACATTGGTGCTCTAAGGCAGTTGGAGTCCCTTGACCTATCATATAATTATTTCACTGGTCACATTCCCTCAACTTTATCTGATCTCACCTTTCTGAGTTCCCTAAACATGTCCTACAATGATTTATCTGGGACGATCCCCTCTGGACGACAGCTAGAAACACTCAATAATATGTACATGTATATCGGCAACCCTGGACTTTGTGGGCCTCCTCTTCTCAATAATTGCTCTACGAATGAAACTAATCCAAGTGCCAATCAGGAGCATGAAGGTGCTAGATCATCTTTGTACCTCAGCATGAGCATCGGATTTGTGATGGGTCTTTGGACTGTATTTTGCATCATGTTGTTCTTGAAAACATGGAGGATTGCTTACTTTCAGCTATTAGACCACTTATACGACAAGGTCTATGTGCAACTGTCTGTCGGCAAGGCTGCCTTTCTGAGGAAATGTGGAAACAAAGATATTTGAAGATTCTTTTTCCACTGTTCAATCCATGAACCCTTTTATCTAGTAGTATTTTCCCTATTGTTTTTCTGTTGTGCGTCCTGTAACAATAAGCTGAAGTGTGACAACCTATCAGCCTTGTAAGCAGTAGGTGAGCAGCTGCTCTGTTAATGTGCCAATAATCTGCAGACATGTGCTGTCAGATCTAGCATGACATTCCATATGTACTGTGATTTCCTTTTGTTGTGTTAAATTTCATGTTTTCAGTTGAAAATTGTTAACTTGTTTAAACAACTTTCCCTCATAAAAACTTGTTTAAACAACTGCCTAGTTTTTTGTAACAACATAGTGGCCGAATGGCTACTGTTGTCAGTAATATTTGATTTTACAGAAATGATAGGCTACAAAAAGTTCAACTAGACAGGAAAATGGGCTCAGTCTTACAACTCCACTCCAGTCAGCCGGTGTGCACGACTGAGAGTCAAGCACGGTGCTTAAAACCAGCCGGTCCTAGAAGGTTAGAATTTGCTTTGACTTGTAGTAGTTCGAGAAATCCATTTCCACGGTTCCGGTGGTTGGCCGCCTAACTCGATGCAACTTTTTTCCAAATGGATGTGATATATCATGTGTCACTCGTCAAAATCTTATCCTTGTGTGCGATTGACCCACTGTGCTAAGTCACCAAAGGCGTCAATACCCAAGACGTGCAATGATGCCACAATCTAATAACGAAATAATCAGCTGTCAAAAAAAAAAAAAACCCCCGAAATAATTCAAGCGCGTGCACTCGACGTCGAGCAAATCACATCAGCGCGTGCCATTGGCCCAGTGTACAGAGTCACTGAAGGCCACGGCATGATGACCAAAACTTGCAATGATCCTGCAATGCAACATAACGAAATAAAAGCGCGTGCAAAGATCAAATCACACCTAGCCTAGCTGCATGGAAAATTCTGACGGCGAACATGGTCAGTGCTTGCTGACTCAGTAGCTCCTTATCTCGGGAGCAGAAGCATTAGAGCCTGTTTGGAGGGGCTCCAGCGGCTCTGCCCTCCGGCTGTTGCACCACTGTGGAGGAGCCCTCAGAGCCTCCAAATCGCAGTTCCTCCGATTCCATCAGTTTTGCAGTGCAGTTTAGAGGGAGCCATCGTGTTTTGTTTTCTCGAGCAGAATCGTATGCGCCATCTTGCTGTTTGGGCGAAAATAGAGGCTCGTCGACGCGGAGCTAGACGCCAACGTGGAATTCGATGCATATTGCTTTTATTGTTTCTTGTTAAGAGAAAAGAAAGATGTAGGATGTGATGCATTTGTGGTTGAGGGTTGGAATGGTTATCATAGGAAAGAAAGGCTAAGGTCACATATTGGTGAGGTTGGTGGTTTACACTATAATGCAATGAAGAAGTGTGATGATTTGTTACAAAGAAACCAGCACATGGATGTTACTTACAATCAAATTAGTGAAGTTGCTAAGAGGGCCTATTTTACTTGGTTGAATCTTGAATGAGTCTATTGATACAACTAGAGTATTGTTGAATCAAGGGCTGCCTTTCCATGGCCATGATGAGTCAAAAGAATCGAACAACAGAGGTAATTTCAAAGAGTTCTATGATTGCCTAGAAGAACATGATCTAATTTTACACAAAGCTGCGACTACAAATGCAACCCTGAATAGTTGTTTACTTTCTCCTGAAATTCAGAGGGACATTGTTGAATGTTTTGCAAATGAGATTGTACAATCTATTCGTGAAGAACTTGGATATGAGGTATTTTGCTTGCTAGTGGATGAGTCAAGAGATATTTCTTGCAAAGAACAAATGGATGTGGTTTTGAGGTATGTTGACAAATTTGGAATGGTGAAAGAGAGGTTCGTTGGCCTTGTCCATGTGACTGAAACAAGTTCTTCCACACCTCAAGTCAGAAATTGACTCTCTACTTGCAAAGTTCAAGCTAAGCTTAAAGCAATACCGAGGTCAAGTATACGATGGTGCTAGCAATATGCAAGGTGAGTTGAATGGCTTGCAATCATTGATCATGAGAGATAGTAAAACAACTTACTATGTGCATTGCTTTGCTCATCAACTTCAACTAGTCATTGTAGGAACCTTGAGAAAACACAAGGGTGTTAGCAATTTTTTTAAGCATGATTTCTATGTTACTAAATGTGGTGGGTGAGTCGGCTAAAAGAAGGGATATGATTAGAGATATCAATCATGAACAAGTGAAGCAAACGTTAGGTTGTGGGCAACTTGAGACTGGAATAGGGTTAAATCAAGAGCAATGTCTTCAAAGGTCCGGAGATACTAGATGGAGTTCTCATTATAAAACATTAAAAAGTTTACTCAACATGTTTCCTACAATAGTTGAAGTGCTCAAGGTTGTTGAAAAGGATGACAGAGAGTGGAAAAATAGAGATCAAGCATCAAATCTCCCGATATACTTCCAATCTTTTGACTTTGCCTTTTTATTTGCATCTCATGTTGACTACATTAACGGCCACAAATACATTATCATTAGCATTGCAACGCAAGGATCAAGACATTGTAAATGCCATTGGGTGTGTGCAATCAACTAGACTCCATTTGGATGATCTTAGAAGAGATGGTTGCGAAAAATTATTGAATGATTGTGGGACACGAAGATATTCGGGACGAGATTAACCGACCAAACCCACCCGCGACAACGCGTTAATAGGAGATCAAGCTCGTCGATAACGGAGCGTGACCTCCCTCGACCGGGACAGATCCGGGGGAAGAGCCGTCCGCTCGGACGAGCTCCCTCTGACCGCTGGTCCCCGAAACGGCCTCGAGCTCATCGGGGAGATAACCTTCCGCCTCGAACGAGCTCAGCGGAGCGTGAGAGGACGGAACTCAACCCCCAACAACAGCTCTCTTCTCCGTCTCGAACGAGCTCACGGCGTCGGACCCAAGAGCGGTGGGGGACGGGACACGAGGAGCGGGACACCCAATCATGGCTACGAAGCGGGCGCCGCAACCTACGATCGGATCTCACCGCAAAGTGAGATCCGCAACGCACGCAGCGGTATGGCCCGTCAGTCACGCCATCCCATGCCGCGCACTAAGGACAAGCACTACGAGACAAGGATGATCTCGGTGGTCGAGGTCATCCTCCCCGACGAGCTCTCGGCCCACGCGTTTCCACGCCCGCCGGCACGGGCATTTAAGGCCCGACGGCGCGCCTACCACCTCGGCCGCGGACATCGGCGGCGTGCGGTGGGCGGCGCGGGCAGGGCGGCGGCGGGCGCGAACGAGCTCATTGTTCCCTTCACGACAACCAAGGAGCTCCGAGGCTCGGTGGCCGTACATACTTCACGTCTGAAAGCAGAGCCGCCTCTACCCAATCCCACGGCGACCGGCGAGCGGACCACGGAGGGAGGCGGCGGCCGCGGACGCGCACGCCGGACAGCCCGGCGTGCCCAACATCACAGAAGGCGTTTTCCTTTTCACCCCCTCCCTTTACGATTCTTCCACTTCTAAATCCCTGGCTCGGTGGCGTCATGTGAGATCCCCTTGAGACTATAAAAGGGGGGACATGGCCACGGGAGAGGACAAGCTCTCTTGCACACTCAGAACACGCACAAACCGCTCGATTCCACGCACAACATAGAGACCTGGGAGCTCATCTCCCTCTCTCGCCTGCTTGTATTCGCCCCGATCACGAGTACTTTGAGCTCTGATAGTGCCACACACTAGACTAGGGTGCCCGATTGCCCCGAACCAGTATAAACTCGTGTCGGTGTCTTTGAGCTAGGCCATCGTTGCACACATTAGCGGTCGATTCATGTGACCGTGGTATACGACCCACGGCGGTTGGCGCGCCGGTAGGGGCGGCGCTAGTGTGATGACCACCACTTCGATGGCTCCCTTCACCACCTCTCCGGTGTCCGCCGCGCCCGATGCGCGGGACCACGGACTTTGCCGGCACCGGCTCGAGGGTTCCCCCGTCGGAGCCACCTTCCCTCGGATAGTGCTGGGCCGAGATGGCGCCCGCCTCGTCCGCGGCGCCGCCCCGACGCCGTGCTGGTCCGCTCAGCCGAGACCCGACTTCGATCCGGCCGAGCCCCATCCGGCGGCCGACCATTTCTTCTCGCCGCCATCGCGGACTCCGCTTCCGCACATCCCGAGCCCTGCCGACTCGGGGAGCTCTTCCGCGACATCACCTTTCTCCACCGCCAACGCCGCCTGCAGACGCGGTAGGAGCCGCTCCCCGACGAGTTCCTCGCGGTCTCACGACGAGATGTACCGCAGGGACAGCTCTTCTTGCCCGTGGCGCAGCGCGCCGAGCTTAGCGCCACCGGTCTCGAGACCGCTTGGTAGCTTGAGCCTTTCGGGGTCGACCCCCGCGAGTGCTACATGTGCCGGACCGAACGGCGCCAGGCGCAGCCTACCACAGCGAGGATGAGTCTTCTTAGCACACCCCGGCGCACGGGGAACAAGGTCGCGGGCGGTCGATAGGCGGCGCCTCCCAAGCGGGAACCACGCGTGCCTCGACGAGCTCGAGGAAGCCGCCGACTGGCTTAAACGTCAGAGCGCGATGCCCTCCCCGAAGAGGTAGGAGGCGGCGAAGTCTAAGCCCGAGGATGGGAGCGCGCGACGTGATCGACGAGGCCGACGACCTCCCGCCGCCTCTTCGGCCGAAAGCAACGCAGGAACCTCGCAGCCGCCACCGAGCTCCTCCACGAACTCCTCGAGCCCGAGGCGCCGGAAGGAAGGCTCCACCGGGCGGTTGCGCTCCCCTCATCGAGGGCCGCAGAGCGGCCAGTGGAGAGCTCCTGAGTCGCACGGGCGCCTTCGCGGGGAGCACGAGGCCTCCCTCCAATCGAGGCCGAACCAGGAGAGTCGCCGCGGGTCCACCCTTGTCGCCCGGTGGGGGAAAACCGCGGCGACGCGGACACCCTCGATGCCCGGCGGTGAGCGGAGGCGCAGAGGAGGCGCCCACGATGCCGAGCATCGGCGACCCGCGACGACAGACGCGACGACGACCGCCCGCCCGCATCCTACTGGCAAGAGGATGGGTGGCCGCTACGACACCATGAGGACCGCAGCCGCAGCCCCACTCCGGAGGAGAGGAGGCGGCGGCGCGCCCCCTAGGCACGCGACGCCCGAGCTCGAGGTGGAGCGCGCGGGAGCCCCACACGGACAGGAGACAACCCGGGTGTTCGGCTCCCGAGTTCACGATCGCGCCGTTCCCGCAGCGTTTCCGAGCTCGACCTCGGGCCCGTATACAACGGGAAACGGACCCCGTGCGGCTCGAGGAGGACCGCCTCCAAGGCCAAGCGGGAGGAGCCGACGATGAGCTCTTCATCATCCTCAACCCCCCCGTACCTCGCTTACACAGCCGATCTTGGCTCGAGCACTTGCCTGCAGGGATGATCGACAGCTGGAGAGACCTCCGCGACATCTTCGTCGGCAACTTCCAGGGGACCTACTCGTGCCCGAGCAACATGTGGGATCTCCGCAGCCGCTTGCCGAAAGGCGAGAGCCCCGCACGACTACATCCGGGCGCTCCAAGCTCGTAACGAGCTCGCCGACGCCACCGACGCCGAGACCATCACCGCCTTCACCTTCGGCACGACCGTGAGACGCTCATCCGTGAGCTCGGCATCCGCAAGCCCAAGACGGTGAAGGAGCTCCTCGACCTCGCCACGAACCATGCCAGGGGAGAGGAGGCCATCTCCGTGGTCCTCCACGGCACCACCGGCAAGGGGTAAGGAGGAGCTCGCCCCGATGAAGCCGGCGAGGCCGAGCCTCGCGGCCCAAGAAGAAGAACAAGAACAAGCGGTGAGGCGAGGGCGACTTCGTCGCGGTGGGAGAAGAAGAAGCCGAGCGCCAAGGCAGTAAGCCAGGGCGCGCCAAGGACTTCTTTGAGAAGAAGCTCGAGCTTCCCCGCCCCAACCATGAGGGTCCCGTCAACACAAGCTCAAGGGATCGCAACCTCCTACGCAGTTTGTGACCGGTGCGAGGCGGGGTGATGGCGCGGCAACGAGCACCGTGAGGGACGAGCTCGACGAACGAGGGCGACAAAGACGTTTTCTTCGAGGGGACGGCGCGGTCAACGTCGTCTCGGCGGCCCGGGCCGGTGTACGAGTCCAAGCGCCGCCGAAGCTCCCCGTAGCGCGAGGTCTCTTCACCGAGCCGTGCCCTCCTACCTCAAGTGGTCAAGCCCCGATCACCTTCGACAAGAAGGACCACCCCTGCACGTTCCTCATCCGGGCGTTTTCCTCTCGCCGTCGACCCCCCATAGTCGGCACCAAGCGCCCTCGGCAAGGTGCCGATGGGCGGCGGCGCCCCTCAACCCCCCACGCCGACACCATGGAGGCCCTCGACATCACGAAAGCTCGACTCCGACCTTCCACGGACCCCATCCATGGGGTGGTGCGGAAGGAGGGCGTTTCCGCTCGGGGATTGACCTCCCCCGTCACCTTCGGCGACCCAAGCAACTTCCGCAAGGAGGTGCTCACCTTCGAGGTGCTCCGTACAAGAGTGCGTATCATGCGTTCTTTGGGGCGGCCGTGCTACGCCGAAGTTCATGGCCGTCCCCAACTACACGTACCTCAAGCTCAAGATCCCGGGGCGAAGGGGCGTGATCACCGTCAACTCCACCTTCGGCGCCTTCAAGCGCGACAAGGAGGCGTGCGAAGACGCGGGACGCCCTCATCGAGTCGAGCTCCTCCCCGAGATGCTCGCGTGGGTCCATGCGGAGGACTCGGCCGAAATAAGAAGACCTCGAGCACATCCAAAGAAGGTGGTGAGCTCATCCGCCCGAGCTCAAGAAGGCAGCGGGCTCCTTCGAGCGGGCGGACGAGGACGCCAAACGGTGACGATCGATGAGGAGGGGGCGCCGGCGCATCGGCGCCGAGCTCACTCCTAAATAGGAAAGCGAGCTCGCCGGCTTCCTCCGCGTGAACCCGATGTATCCGGTGTGGAGATCCCGGACATGCACGGCATACCGAGGGGAAGTGCCCGAGCACTCCTTAAACATCAAGCCCGACGACCGGCAGCGGCGGGCAATCGCCGAGGAAATAGATAAGCTCTTAGCGGCGGGCTTTGTTAAGGAGGTGTATCATCCGAGTGGATAGCCAACCCCGTACTAGTTGAGAAGAAGAATGAGAAATGGAGAATGTGTGTTGATTATACGAGTCTCAACAAGGCATGCCCAAAGGATCCGTTTCCTTTGCCGCGCATCGACCAAATCGTTGACTCCACCTCGGTGCGAGGACGCTCTTTTTTCTCGGACGCGTACTCGGCTATCACCAAATCGCGATGAACGAGCTCGATCAGCTCGCCACCTCCTTCATCACTCCCGGCTTTGGCGCGTTCTGCTACGTAACCATGCCTTTCGGGCTCAAAAACGCCGGTGCCACCTTCCGGAGGTGCATGCAAAAGTCTTCAAAGAGCTTCTCGGGAAGCGCGTTGAAGCATACGTCGATGACATCGTAGTCAAGACGAAGCGCACGAGAGAGCTCATCCACGACCTCAAGGAAGTCTTCGACAAACTTCGCGAGTTCGGAGTAAAGCTCAACCCCGAGAAGTGCGTCTTTGGAGTTCCTCGGGGAAAGCTCCTCGGCTTAGTGTCCGAGCGCGGCATCGAATCCTTCCCCGAGAAGATCGAGGCCATCCATAGCATGGGACCTATCAAGAACGCCAAGAGCGTGCAACGGCTTATAGGGTGCCTCCCGCCCTCGGCGGGTTTATAGCTCGACAGGCGGCGTAGCCTCCGTATACAAGCTCCTAAAGAAGTCGCGCTTCGCCTAGGCCGACGAGGCCCGTGCCGCACTCGACTCTCTAAAGGCAGCCCCGACGAACCCGCCCATACTCACCCCACCCAAGCGGGACAAGCCGATGTCTGGCCAGACATCGCACCTCACCTCGCAGTCGTCGAAGACACGTGCTCGTGGTCGAGCCGGGAGGAAGAGGGTCACGCACCCGAGCACACGGCCGCCTTTACTTCATCGCCGAGGTCCTCTCCGATACAAAGACCCGATACCCTAGCTCCGGCGCTCGGCTTACGCCCGGCCGGCGATCGCAGCGTCGCCAAGCTGCGACATTGCCGATGCCCACCCAATCACTCTGGTCTACAAGTTCCCCTTCGGCGAGATCATCCAGCCCCGAGGCCGCGGGCGCATCGCCGAGTGGGGAATCGAGCTCATGGGATCCGACATCACCTACGCCCCGAGGGAGGCCATCAAGTCTCGTGTCCTCCCGACTTCATGGCCGAATGGGCCGGGAGACACGATTGCCTCGGGACGGGCGACGTCGAGTAATCGGACGCTCACCGACGGCTCGCGGTGAAGAAATACGGTAGCGGGGCGGGCACGGTCGCTCGCCCGGCGAACGTGCGCATGAGGTATTTTCGACGTCTCCACTCTCGCAGCTTCCAACAATGTTGCGAATATGAAGCCTTAGTGAATGGGTTGCGCCTCGCCATCGGCTCGGCATCAAACGCCTCGAGGTTCGAGGAGACTCAAGCTTCGTCGCCGACCGGCCACGAAGGAGGGCGATTGCGTCGGCCAAGGATGATCGCGTACTCCGCAAGGTTCGCGAGCTCGAGGAACACCGATGGGCTCGAGTTCAAGCACATCCGCCGCCCGCCCGGGCGGCGGACGCCCGACGTCCTCGCGACGCCGCTTCCGACCGGCTACAAGTTCCTCCCGGGTGTCTTCGCCCACGACGAAGATGCGTCCGCCGATCCGGCCCGAGAGAAGGCCCGACCGGGCGTGAAGGATCCGACCGAGGCCCCATTAGTTCCCTTCCCCCCACCAAAGTCGAAGCCTCCTCCTATGAGCTCGAAAGCGCCGATGGAGATCGACGAGAGGCCGACATCGTCGACACCGAGGTCTTCACGACCCCAGCCGGAGACCCCAAGACCCGATGGAAGTTCCGCTAGCATGGCCGCGGGACGGCAAGCTCCGCCCGAAGGAGGAGGAGACGCACGCCCGTCGAGCCAAATCCCACGCCATCGCCGAACACGAGCCCCACAGAAGAGCGGCGTCCCGGAGTACTGGCGTTGTATCACCTTTGAGGAGGGGCGCGAGCTCATCAGAGAGATCCACGCCGGCGGATGCGCACACCACGCAGCCCCGAGAGCCCCGGTAGGCAAGGCGTTCCACCAAGGCTTCTATTGGCCAACCGCCATCGCAGACACCAATCGGATCGTGCGTCGCCGCGAAGGATGCGATTCTTCACCAAGCAAACACACCTCCCAGCGTAGGCCCTCCAAAGCGATCCCCATCACTTGGCCCCGCGGTGCGGGGGCTCGGCGTGGTCGGACCCTTCACAAGGTCGCCGGGGGCTTCACTCACCTCCTCGCCGCCATCGACAAGTTCACCAAATGGATTGAGGTGATGCCCATCTCACGCCACGAGGTCACGGGGAGGCGGTCAAGTTCTTCGGCGGCATCATTGTTGGCGTTTCTTAACGTCGCGAAGAATCCGCAAGCGTCGTAATTGTCGTTGTAGCTTTCACCGGAAATATTGTGGTATCGTATTTTCCACAGGAACGGAGGTATTCTCTCCTAACTAGTTCGCCCAAGGACACACAAGGCCAAAGATGGGGAAGATTATTGAGAAGGATTCGTACACCTTTATGGTCTATGGTTAGCCGGTCTCGAGCTACTTGTTCGCCGGGCACCGCCCACGCCCAGGGCGATTGTCCAGGCAATTTACTTGCGCCACACCCGAACGTGGGGGGATTACAAAGGGACGGACAAGGCATCCACGACCGGTGCCTACCCCCTCAACCGTGGGATGCGCCACAAAAAGATAGGCAACCTCTAGTCCAAACACCACGTTTGCCTTTGTTGATTGCTACTCTAGTGTGATATCAAGGCTTACCCGTCCCAGGGGTCCTTCTACTAGAGCACCGCCAAAGATGACTAGCTATCAATCCCGCAAGCGAGTAGATAAATCTTGGATAAACAAAAGACAATAAAGGTTATCGGAATCGTGGAGACTTACATAGCCAAGATCCCTGTGGAAGGAGCTAAGCACGAATCCACCGAGGTACAAGTCCGGGAGTCGCCGACAAGTCCCGGCACTTCCCCGCTCCCGGCCCTCACATCTCTCCTCCGCCGATCTCTCTACTACTAATGAGGGCCTAAACCCATTGGAGTATTGCTCAAGAGTAGAGGGGAGAGCTCTCTTAGAGGAGAGGGAGAGACTCTTGCCCTTGGAATTGGTGTGTGTTACAAGTGAGGGAGTGCCCATCTATTTATGGGACCTTCACCATGGGAGCCTATCTTGGCTAAGCCATTTTGTACTAATCCCGCATCATCTTACGGGCAAGCAAACACCGTCACCGGACTTTTCGGTCGAGATGGGCCGCGGGGGCGAAGATGGGCCGTTTTGGCCCCCGCGAGGGTGCGGGCGCACCCTAAGGTGCGGGCGCACCAAGATTATCTCCATTTGGGCTGAAACTTTTCATGAGCACGTGGGCCTTGGAGTTAGCTTCGTTTCGAGTATTCGTTCGCTGAAATCCGATTTCAGTATGAGAAAGTTATGCCCAAAACATTGAACCCGTGTCCTCGCAGCCCATTTATCATTTCATGTTGGCTTCGGTCTCGACCTCTTGGGCTTGTGTTTGGATATTGATATTTTAGGGCCTTTTCTCCTCTTTTCTCCTTGCTTTGCTTATGTCCATTTAGGGCCTTGTTATCTTTTATATGTTTTTCCTTTGCTTTTGGCCCAAAATGTATATGTTTTCAACATTGCCCCCGCAAAAAACAAGTGAAGTACCAAAACTTGTGGAAATGGTTAGCTCAAAGCCCTATTGCTATTATATTTTGGTAGATTTATAATAATGTTGACGGTACAAAATATGTAGTTAACGACCGTCAACAAACCCCCCACATTTAGTCCTTTGCTCGTCCTCGAGTAAAGGCGTAGGGACTAAGATGGGTCATCTCCTTGATATGTAACCGCGCATACAAGTTATTCCGAGCTTCACCTGCACTTGTGAACTTTTTTATGTGTCTACCACATTAATCTTGGGTAATTGAATTATGGAACAACATAGATTCAAATCCCCTTGCTTCAAATAAGTGCGAGGAAGTTGGGTTTTCATTTGATTTTGAAAATGTAAATGTAGCCTTGCTCCTCAAATGATTCACTCGGATGACTCAAGTTTTGTAGGTGTTGATTCCTCACCAAGGCATATCGGAGTTTTGCCTTCTTTCTTTCCTACTTCTAAAAAGCTTATGTGGATCTTTGGGTAGGGAAGGATATGAAGGCATACTTACTCTGCATATGTTGCTGGGTCAAAGCTCGGATCCGAGGAGAAGGATGGCATACCCCTAGATCAAGAAGTGCGTGTGTGTGGATATTATAAAGTGGAACCTATACTATACTCCTTGATATGTGTGATCTCTCTTATGATAAACTTTATTCTTGAGAACATGGCAATCTTTTTTTTTTTTTTTGCATGAGCCTTCACGTGCTCATCATTTTTTTTTTTTTTCCATAAAAGTCTTGGACCTTCATGTGTCCAACTTTTTTTTTTTCTCATGGGACCTTCATGTGTTCCTATTTTTTTTTTCATAGCCATGTCTCTTAAACCACAAATATATAGAGAGAGATCATTGTGCGGTAGAGCATGGAGTATTTTATTTCTAAGATATCTCCCTTTTTTTTTGTCTACTCCTAGTGTAGGAGCAGAGCTTTTTGTATGGTGGATGGAAGCATGTTTTAGCGTATTTCAAAGTGTAGGAATAATTTGGTATATGTGGAGTGTACGTGATTCTTGATCTTGGGGGCATGACAACTATCTCAACAAGGGTCAACAAGACTTGACAAAGCTCAATGCAAAGATAAGTAGCATATGTGTAAGAGTTTATGCACTTGATAAACTTGATATGGCTTTGGTAGGAATTTGCATATCATTGAGGAGCATCTTTGTTTGAATTTTGAATTTTGAAAACAAATCCCAAGTTCATATAAAAGAGCAAGGTTCAAATCATCCAGCTATATCACATATTTCAATTACTTAGATAACATGGGGTCCCTATGATAGATAGCTCACAAGTTATAGGAATATTAGCGAGGAATAAAGAGTATACAAAATTTTGATCAAAGGATAGCATGGAGATGGGGCCTCAAAAGCTTTGTCTTTTTGATATGTTCATATTTAAATTTCAAAACTTTTGTGAGATGTGAGAGCGAGAGTTTTGCACAAACCACCGTTTGAAGAGGAAGGAGTTAATGGTAGTCGATTCGTCGCCGTCCTTCTCCATCGTGGAATTGCTCGGTGTTTGCGCATTGTGTTGGGGAGATCTCAAAAGTTTGTTCATTGTGTTTGGGAGATCTCCCCCACACTTGGTCTTGTACCTGGTTTTATTCAAAACAAGAAAACAAAACAAAAGAAGAAAAACACATGGCTCTATCGGCATGCACACCGTAGAGCCTTTATTGCAATTTATTTTATTTTATTTTATTTGTTCATCACAACATCACTCAAGCAAGGATAACATAAGAAAGCAAAGTGTAAGCATAGTCCTTGATTCATCTCCAACATAAATTACTTCCATGCATTATGGCAGCCACTCTAGTTCATTAACCAAGCTCGACACCATGTCAAAGTTTTGATTAAAGAAGATCATTTTAACCTAAGCACCACGCTTAATTTAAAAAGACCTATGGATGCATTACATGTGTACGCATGTAGGTGCACCCAAACTCAAGCATATGCCATAACGTGGGAAGCATACATGTTCATGCTATGGGGACAAAAATGAGCAAGAATGTTGGTGAACATTTATTTCCTTTTGCGTTACCCGGATATACTTACCGGCAAAGCATTTATGGATGAAACATTGAAGCCGTTCTTCGCTGGTTTTTGCGTGATATCCCTGCCCGGGTGTACCTCAAGGCTAGGCCACACACAAGTGTATGGGCCATGGGTCTTGATGGTAGCAGCAAAGGATGAGAGACAAACCCTTCTTGCTTGTGAGAGCAATCATGGGTGGAGTCGGGTAGCACTTTGGTATGTATCTTGACCATGCGGGGCCAACTCCGCTCCTCTCTCTCATTATTATTATTTTTTTTCTCTCTCTCTATATATTTTTTTTTTTCTTTTCAACAACACTCTTTTTTTTTTTTTTCTTATCTATATTTTCTCTATCTTTTTTTTTTTATAACATTTTTTTTTCTTTCTATATATATTTTTTCTTTTTTTCAACCCCTTCTCTCTTTTTTTTTTTCTTGTTTTTCAACAAGGTAGGGCTGACATCATCTTTTATTTGCTATATTTTTTTTGAATGTCCCCTTGGTGGATGGAACTTGAGATTGTCACCATCTTCCCCCACACTTAGACTTTTGTGCAAAGTCAAGTGTGCAAGGTCCGGTCTCCTAGTGAGTGTGTTCCATCACCCATGAGCATCAAAGTTTTTTTTTTTTGTTGATGTAAGCCCTCATGTTTTCAAGCATCGCGTGCACATTTTGATCTTCTTAATCGATCTCCACGAAATGGTTAGCGACAAGAATACCCGAAGGTGCATACTAGCCTCGATAACATGTTCTTGCTTTTATTAATGAGAAAGGCTTTTTTTTTTATAATCAGGGTATCTCCCGGCAGTGCTTATGTTATGGTCATAAGCTTGACAGACAGAGAGAAAACATCTTGCGTTTGGTGGTGGTGAAGTTCCAGTTTCACCACTAAGGGTTTTAGCATTACGCTCAAGTCGCAAGATTAGCATCATCGTGCTACTATGAGACTTGCAACCATTCTCTAAGCTTTACAACAAGGACCAAGATATGGTTGTGGTCTTAGTAGAAGCACTCAGCTAGAAGCAAAACAAACTCTAGAGAACCCAAAGGTGAGCATGAAACATGAGATGTTTCGAACGAAAAACTTGTCATGCTCCATTTCAGGTTTCTCGCTTGGTCTCTAGAGTTGTCGCTTCATGCATGTCCATGGCACAAGAGTGAAGGACGAACATTCAATCTCGACCATTGTCAAGAACAATGTTTTGTTGGCCGAGGGACATGACTTGTGTTCGAGTGAAGGCGAGAGGTAATTCGTTTCACTAGGATGCAAAAGCAACTTGGGTGAAGCGAATGTAATTATGAACGTCGCCTTCTCGAACGTATTTTTGGTTGGGAAGATGTTTCACTTTTTGGGTTTTTACGGGTGAGGAGCGGAAACAATCTTTCCCAACTTCTCATCATGGCTCCCCTCTATAGGTTTTTTTTCGTGAAAAAGCTTTTCAAGAGGGTAGCCTATGAGACGATTGAAGTCAAAGATGAATTAGATATGAAAGTCTACGTGCACCTTGACTTCATGAAAGTCCAAGGTTCCGTCATCATCCTTGAATTTAATCGTGAACTCCGAAGGACAAAGCATTCCTTCCTTCGGTGTTCGCGGTTCGGAGAGAGGGCTCAACAATGGGTTCTAATGATGATATGGGGAATGGTTCGACCGATGACGGCTCCTCAAAGCTTGACATGCCCTTGTTCGTGGAGGGGGTAGGTTTCTACAACGGGAGAAGCGTACTTCTCTAGGATGTGATGAAAGTTTTTCCTCTATTCCGTTGCAGGTTCACGTGCAAATGACCCTCCGACGGTCATGTCAAGGCATAGGGCAACGTCCATGTCAAGACCTGAACAAAAGATATGCAAAAGCACACTATCGGGTAATGACAAGTCTAGGCCAACATGTATAAACATTATAAACCCTGGCATAGGTTACACCTATGGGCTCCTTCTCATCCTATTTGAAATCGAGGATTGTCCTTGGTAGGGAGTTGATGGGGAAGAATGCTAGACAAAAATTGTCTTTGAGTTCTTCACAATCCCCTTTCAAACTTCCTATGACAATAGTGTACAATTGTTTTGCTTACCCTATTAGGGAGAGCAGAAACAACTTCCACATGAGAGTTTTTCGTGTCAAGCCAGGAATGCTTGGACATGCACATAACTCCTCGACATCTCGTAGGTGGTTAAAAAGGTTTTCAAAAATAGTCACCCGAGAAGGAGTATGCCCGAACCAAAGTTTCTTTTTTTTTTTTTTTGAAACTAGGGTGGAGTTCATGGCCGGATGAAGACTTTGAATTTTTTTTAAATAGAATGTGGCCATGTGAACTCTCCCTTCGAAGCAAAAAGATTTTGAATTTGAGTAGTTGGCCTCATTTTGGAAAAAGGAAAATAAATAACTATTTTGTTTTTTTTAAGATACATACGAGGACAAACTAGGTTCGAAGACAATAGCAACCGTTCCCCAAGAACGGCGCTTTAAAGCTTGTTGACGTTTCTTAACGTCGCAGAAGAATCCGCAAGCGCATGTAATTGTCGTTGTAGCTTTCACCCGAAATATTCGTGGTATTGTATTTTCCACAGGGAACGGAGGTATTCTCTCCTAACTAGTTCACCCAAGGACACACAAGGCCAAAGATGGGGAAGATTATTGAGAAGGATTCGTACACCTTTATGGTCTATGGTTAGCCAGTCTCCAGAGCTACTTGTTCACTTCGGGCACCGGCCCACGCCCAAAGGACAGTGTCCGGCAATTGCACTACGCCACACCCGAACGTGGGGGGATTACAAGGGACGGACAAGGCTGTCACGACCCAGCCGCCTACCCCCTCAACCGTGGGATGCGCCACAAAAGATAGGCAACCTCTAGTCCAAACACCACGTTTAATCGTGTTGATTGCTACTCTAGTGTGATATCAAGGCTTACCCGTCCCCTGGTCCTTCTACTAGAGCACCGCCAAAGATGACTAGCTATCAATCCCGCAAACGAGTAGATAAATCTTGGATAAACAAAAGATAATAAAGGTTATCGGAATCATGGAGACTTACATAGCCAAGATCCCGTTAAGGAGCTAAGCACGAATCCACCGAGGTACAAGTCCGGGGAGTCGCCGACAAGTCCGGCACTTCCCTGCTCCCGGCCCTCATATCTCTCCTCCGCCGATCTCTCTACTACTAATGAGGGCCTAAACCCATTGGAGTGTTGTGAAGAGTAGAGGGGAGAGCTCTCTTAGAGGAGAGGGAGAGACTCTTGCCCTTGGAATTGGTTTGTGTTACAAGTGAGGGAGTGCCCATCTATTTATAGGACCTTCACCATGGGAGCCTATCTTGGCTAAGCCATTTGGTACTATAATCCCGCATCATCTTCGGGCAAGCAAACACCGTCACCGGACTTTTCGGTCGAGATGGGCCGCCAGACGAAGATGGGCCGTTTTGGCCTCCACGAGGGTGCGGGCGCACCAAGATTATCTCCGTTTGGGCTGAAACTTTTCATGAGCACGTGGACCTCGGAGTTAGCTTCGTTTCGAGTATTCGTTCGCTGAAATCCGATTTCGTATGAGAAAGTTATGCCCAAAACATTGAACCCATGTCCCGCAGCCCATTTATCATTTCATGTTGGATTCGGGCCTCGACCTCTTGGGCTTGTGTTTGGATATTGATATTTTATGGCCTTTTCTCCTCTTTTCTCCTTGCTTTGCTTATGTCCATTTAGGGCCTTGTTATCTTTTATATGTTTTCCTTTGCTTTTGGCCCAAAATGTATATGTTTTCAACATTGCCCCGCAAAACAAGTGAAGTACCAAAACTTGTGGAAATGGTTAGCTCAAAGCCCTATTGCTATTATGTTTTGGTAGATTTATAATAATGTTGACGGTATAAAATATGTAGTTAACGACCGTCAACAATCATCCACCGCTTTGGCGTACCAAACTCGATCATCACATTAACAACGGCACCAATTTCACCGGCAGATCTTCCTCGACGGGTGCGACGACTACAACATGCGGGTGGATCGGGCCTCCGTCGCCACCCAAGGACGAACGGGCAAGTCGAACGCGCCAATGGTATGATTTTTTGCGTGGTCCGAAGCCGCGAATCTTCAAGAGGCTGGAGAAGTTCGGAGGGCGGTGGCCGAGCTCCCCCACCGTCATATGGAGCCTCGGGACCACGCCAAGCGCAGCCACGGGCGCACACCTTTCTTCCTCGTCTTCGGCTCAGAAGCCGCGGCTCCCCCACCGACCTCGACTACGGCGCACCGCGAGTTCGAGGCATAACGTGGCCAGCAACTAGGCTTCACTCGAAGACGCCGCGGACCGCCTCGAGGAAGCCCGTGAAGTCGCGCCGCACATTCCGGCCAAGTATCGGCAATCAATGCGCCGATACCACGACCGCCACATCCGAGGTCGAGCCTTCAACATCCGCGATCAAGTCTTGCGGCGAGTGCAAAGCACAAAAGAGAAGCACAAGCTCTCGGCCCCCGGGAAGGACCGTTCACCATCGCTCGAGTTCTACGCCCAGGCGCATACAAGATCCAAGACTCCCATGGCCGCGAGCTCACCAACTCTTGGAACATCGAACGCCTACGCCGCTTCTTCCCTTAGACGCTTTTTTGTAATACTGCTCTTGCATGAGCTCGAATAAAAATGGCACACCTCGATGCGAAATTTGTACAAGCATCCGAACTCCTTTTGTTCCGCACAACTGTTGAGCAACGGCTGCCCTTTGCCTCCAAAGCAAGGCCCGCCCTTGCCTTTGGGGGCTACAAGGGACAAGGGGGGCGCACACCCCGCCTCATTTCACGAACTCTTTCTTTTCGCATAGTCCCGAAACCGCGAACACCCAAGGAAGAGCTCAACGAGCTCGACCCCGCACTCGATCTCCCAACCCCGGTGACCGCTAGATCTAACAAACTAAAAGACCGAAAGACATCTTCGGGAGGAACAACGCGCTTGCCCAACGAACTCTAGCGCCCCGCGTGCCAACGAGAACGGGCCCACTACCCCACCGCTAAGATACGAACTTGGGAAACAACAAGTTAATTGGAGACAAGGTCACAGGGGAAAAGGGAAATAGTTGTTCATAATATAAGCAACTTGTTATATTTACATTCTGCCCCGAGCTCGGGGACTTTTGTCTATAACGCGGAGGCAGCGCCTCAAGCTACTTAACCCCTACAGCTCACTCCTCGTCGCCGGACGAGTCCTCTTCCACCTCCTCCTCGCCGGCGGTAGGCTCGAACACCTTGAGCTCTTCAACCGCGAGCCTGAAAAAGCTTCCTCGCCCGCCTTCATAGAGCGGGCCCGCGGCAGCGGCGACGACGTCGCCCAACGCCACGCCTTCATGGGCTCGGGCCAGCCCTTACCCACTATCTTCCTCTCAAGGTCGGATAGTGGGCAAGGATCACGGCCACCGCCTTGTGAACGGCGCGACGGGGCGTTCTCCCTCACCACGGCCGGGCGCGGAGCACCGTGCGCCTGGATTCTCCACCTCCTCCACCCCGAGGACCCAGCAGACGCCCTCGACATCGAGAACGAGGTTGGTGTGATCGCGCTCCGCCCTCCGCGCAACACCCTCGGCCTTCGTCACCCGCTGAGGAGACCCGAGGCCTCGAGCTCCTTGGCTTGGAGCCCGTCTCGTTTTTCTACCGAAGGCCGTCCCGCACGGCCACCCAGGTCGCGCGTCCGCCGCCGGAGGTCGGTTTCCTTCGGGCCGGGCCGAGAGCCGGACGTGCTTCCACGGTAGACTCGGCCCGCAGCCCAGGGGACCTCGTCCTTCTCCTCGAGCTCCCGAGCCAACTTGGACGACTTCTTCCTTTCAGCTGCAGAAGGATAAACAGATCAAAATCATGAGCTTCGGATTACAGAAAAAGAGAGGCGGCTTACATGCTAACGCCTGATAGAGCTCTTCTTGGTTCTCCCACAAGGAGAGATTCTCGGTGTCGAGCCGGACCCTCTCCGCCTCCGAAGCATGAAACAAAATCGACCAATCGACGGCGTCGTGGTCGTAAGCTAAATCGCCACACCAGCTAAGTCTATCAGCCTAACGCCCAGGGACAAAGAAGAAAGATGATGAACTCAGAGACAAGCACTCACCCTCGAGCTCGACGTCGCGGTCCTGCAGGGCCTTCGCCTTGGCGTCGCGCTCCTCCTCCAACACCTTGGCCCGCTGCTCGAGCGCCGAGCGCCGAGCTCCTTGTCCTCGAAGTGCTCGGCGGAGGTCGCAAGCAAGCTCCTTCTACATAAGCTCGCGTTGCCGGGCGGCTCCGGCGACGAGCTCCTCCTCACGCTTCACCACCGCCGCGCCCACCGGGCGGACCTCGCCGACGACCCTCCTCCCGAGCCTTGACGGTGGCACGCCGCCGACCGCGGATGTGCGCCGAGACGCCGTCGACACGCTCCGGGATGTCGTGATGAGAAAGGGACACTTGTCCAAGGCCCGCGCCGCGCTGGACCAGGGCGATGTCCAACCTCCCCATGAGGTTCACGATCTCGTGCCCGGCCGCCGCTACTTGATTGTATCCGACCACGGCCGCCCTCGATCCTACAATAGCACCTGGGGCCAAGATCCCAAGATCACGCCAAGTGAGGAATAAGCTCAAACAAGGCTCTTACCCGAACAATCGATGAAGACACGCCGGCTCTCCTTCCGTGAGGCGGCGGCGCCACCTCCGTGGCGGCGATCATGGGCGGCTTTGGCTCCGTCGTCCACCCGCCACGGCGAGATCGAGGCGCGGGCCGCCCTTAGCTTGGCCTCCCGAGCTCTCCGGAGCGTCGCCGGCCGATAACGCCCGGCGCCGATCCGACCGGCGCATTCTCGCCGCCAGCCACGCGCCGAGTGTTGGCCGGGTCCCCTACGTCTCGGAGGTGACGAGCTCGACGCGGGCCCCTACGGTTGACGCCACCCCGGGCAGGGGCTCCCGGGGCCCTCCACAACCACCGGATGGCCGTGGAAGGGGGTTTGGCCCCCGTGTCAACGCCCTCGAGAGGGACCTCCGAACGGTCTCGCGGCGAGACCACTGCCTCCCGGCGCCTCGCCCGCATCGCGGCGGGAGGGTCGTCCCATCTTCGCCGAGCGGACCCGAGCCGTCCGCGACCGTCTCGACCCCATCCGATCCCAATCGGCGGCCGAGAGCTAAGCTCGAGGCGCGGTCTCGCGTTCCCGCCTTCTTCGGGGAGTCGAGGTCGATCACCTCCGACTCCACGTGCTCATGCATGGAAGAAGCGGATTTGGGCATCGCGCTCTCGAGCCGCGCCTGAGCTCACAAACCGTGACCGCCGCCCGAGTCACCGGGATGGTGCTCGAGGGACCACGCCGCGGCGCTCCCCGCCGATCCGGGCTCGGCTCCTCCCCTCTCAGGGGGACCCTAGGGGCGACCGACGGCACCCGCACAATGGGAGGAGGATGAACCGCCGAGCCCGACGCCGTCGCCGTTCTAGGCCGCTTGACGGGGTTCGAGCTCCTGAGGTTTAACTTTCGCCCTCGCGCAATGACGGAAGGTGGGTGGAGATTAGCACGAGAGAAGGGAGAGCTCAACAACAGCCCGTGCGCTCAAAGAAAGCAACGAGCTCGAACACTTACCCGACAACCACGCGCCTTTTCTACTCCTTCTTCTCGCCTAGCGGTGCTCGCCCGCCGGCCGCCCTTCCTTTGAGTACGACCGAAGAAGGGCCGACCGCGAACGCGTGAGGACCACCGAGGGTCGCCGGGAGCCACCCAAGAAGACGACGTCCCCCTCGCTCCTCTCCGACGCCCGGTCCTCGAGCTCCGGGACTTTGGCGGCCCGTCGTCGGATCCCCTCGCGCTCGCTCCCAGAAGACTCGGCGGTAGCGGCGTGGGGCGGCTCCACGGCGGGATGCTCAAAGAAGGGATAGACCTCGCCGGCGGGAGGTGAGGCTCGAGATACGCCGGACCAACCTGCGAGAATCAAGACGATCACTCCTCGCGGAAGCAAAGGTCATTCCGACCAAGGGAGAATGAGGAAAGGAGCTCACCAGCGCCTGCGTCGTCGGATCAGGCAGCGCCTTCGGGATATTGTTGGGTTCAAACGGGATTTTGAAAGGCTTCCCGGTCGCCCGACGAACACGCCGTTCCACCTCACCAGCAGGGAACGGCGTCATGGTCGCCGTGCCCTCGAAGGGGCTTCTTCTCTTCGATCATCTCCCTCAGGCGAAGAGCTCTCCGCTTTAAGGGGACGATCCCGTGCCCTAAAGCCCAGCGCGCGAAGGGGCCCGAGAGGCCGGCGTCGTTTAGGTGCTCCACCTTCCGGGCGACCGCCTTGACCTTGATGCCAGATGATCGTGGGGGAG
The DNA here is from genome assembly GCA_015847255.1 of Hyparrhenia diplandra. Taxonomy (NCBI): domain Eukaryota; kingdom Viridiplantae; phylum Streptophyta; class Magnoliopsida; order Poales; family Poaceae; genus Hyparrhenia; species Hyparrhenia diplandra. The sequence continues at coordinate 77,518 of JADLZK010011784.1, forward strand.
CTCCTCCACAGTTTGTTGGAGTCGAGGAAGACGCCCCGGTGAATCGAGGAAGAGGATGCTCCTCGTCGTTCTTCAGTAGAACCACTCGTTCCTCCACCCGGTGTTCGACGAGCGGGAGACGAGAGTGGGGTACTTCTCCCTTCACGGGCGAGGTTGGAGCCGATAGCCGATTGGGACAGATCTTTCAGCCGTCGGAGCTGTGGGTGACCTTCGCGTGGAAGTAGTACTTGAACAGCCTCCTAGTCGGCCTCGATCCCCACCCATCCCTCGCAGAGGACGGTGAAGGTCGAGATGTGGAGAATCCCATTGGGATTAGTGTGCCGGAGCTCGGCGCCCAAGACGAGCGGCGGCCGACCGACGCGGGACGCCGAGACCCTCTCGGAAGGAGGCGAACGAGACGACGTAGCCTTAGGGGGGGGGGGGACGGCATGCGTCGGGAAGGCACGATCCACTCGCGCCTCGGTCCGGGCGGAGCTCACGGCGTGGCCACGCGCTCCAAAGAAGATGCCTCGTTGACCCTCATCGGGCGACCACGAACCCATGGCTCCTCCTCCTAACCCGGCGGCGACTCGGAGGATCTCGGGGTTTGTCCTCTCGACGACGATGGCGGCGGCTTGAGATCTAGGGTTGGAGGGGAACAGCGAGCTGGCGGCCGTTGACACCTGTTATAGTATAATATTAATAGTCAACTAAACATTGAATAAGGACGTAAAATGAATATCAACATAGACTAGGGGTCTAACTAACATAATTCCATGAGCTTTGGTGATTTATATCTTTTCGTGGACTTAACAGATAAACACCGAGAAGAATGGAGAAAGTTTCGTAATATATCTCACATACGATGACAAGACTTAACCGTGAAGTAACTCGACCGCTAAAAAGTGGACTAAAACATTCTAGAAGGTACCGGAGGACACGTAAGAAGAAACACGAAGCCGGGAAGCTTCGGACCCCGGGCGCCGCCAGAGCCATTTAGGCCGGCCAGTGGGTGGGTCCCCCGTCATCCTCTCCTTTCTATGGCGGTTTACCACCCGACATTGAGGTTGTATCTACACCGTTGCCAAGGTCGGTTTGATCCAAGGGCTATCATTCATCGCCAAGGCCTATATAAGAAGACCCCACGACCCGTGGTGAAACCCTAATTCATTCTATCTCATTCTATTCATTATCTCTCGGTTGTAGAGGTGTCCCAATGTAAGGATAACCTCTCTCTGGGATTAGTGAATTAGAAGTAGATTAGAAGTAGATTAGCTATGTAATTAGAGATAGATTAGACATGTAATTAGAACTAGATTAGATCTAACTTAGATCTAATCAAGAGTAAAGGAGAGTGGAGCTATGCTCCTATTGCGAGATGTCTTCAGAGTATGGTATGTCTTTGTATCTTCTCTACAAGACTTATGATTCATATATTTATCTTCTCTATTTACTTCCATGACTTTCATATTAGGTTAAGTATAGTTGTTATGCTATTGCATGGGATCTCCGCTCGTATTGAGGGCTCTAGTTATGCTAGGTAGCTAGAGTAGTAATCGATAGTGTAGACTTGGTGTCTAGGCTATAGGTTACCTGAGGTTGCGCCCAATCCCACGGATAGTTGTGGTAGCCCCAGTGGGTGACAGCTCTGTGTAAGGCCTTTGTAGTCCACCACGTTCGGATTGGTGTTTTCAGTAGAGCTTTTGGCAGCCTTCTCCCAAATACCTTCTTCCCGTCTTCTTCGAGAGTTGGGACGGATCTGCTTTGCTCCAAAGTGCATTAGTATAATTGTTATCATAGAACCTAAGTAATAGAGAAGTATCCAGGAACCTTGATCTTTCCCTTTGACCTCTTGATTAGTTTAATTATTCTTAGATAACTTAGGTAGGTTATTATTTTATGCTTTGATATTTATCCTTTAACAATTACCCCTCACTATAGTCAAGTGGTTTGCTAAGTTAGTGGATGCATGATTGTGACTTATTAGAATTCTTTAACCAAAGCTTCCCCGTGAATACGATACTCTAGAATACTCATCCTAGGGAAAAGCTACAATGGTAGGTGTTACGTGGCGCTTGCAGAATCCTTCATATTCTTTTAGCACTTAACAAATGCCAACAAGCTTTTGGCGCCGTTGCCGGGGAAGCAATTGGCCTAAAGATTTTAATAATGATCATGATGTCCGCTAATTTAGTATAACACTAGCTTTAGTAGGATTACCCTTGTTCCGTTGAGTTGTGGAATAGATAGGACAAAAGATGTCGTTGCGATCTTCCGACAAGATTCCACAAGATAAGAAAAAGAAGACAGATTGAAGAACCTGTGGTGCCCGATCATTCAAGATTCATCACACATTGGAACCCCTGCCATCTCAAAGGTATGTATTTAAATATATATTATTCTAACCATATGTAGATTGGAAAAAAAGAAGTCGCCGTCACAAGAATTCAATGCACACATCTCAAGTGATGTACATAGAAGTCGCACATTGTGGTAAGTATGATTAAAAGGTGAGAAAGTCTTGCTCATGGACTATAAATTGATTGAGTAGTTATCATCATTTAATTTCTTGCATTGCATTGCATGTTTACTTGATCAACTCATGAATTCACTCCGCTTAGTTTATGTTCTTTCATAGTAGATCCATTGCATGTTTAATTCCTTGCATCCATCCATGTTTGCATTAAAAAAAAAAATCCTCACCTTGATCATGCTCTTTTCGTCTCTAATTGGATAAATCTCTATAGTGCTATCATGCTACCTTTGTTTATTATAGTATGCTTTAGTTTGGGAGTATTTCTATATGCATATAGGATATTTCCAAAGGCTTTTAAATTAAGCGTGGTGCTTAGGTTAAAGCAGTCTTCCTTAATTGAATTAGACATGGAGTCTAGTTTGGTTATTGAACTAAGAATTGCTTGCGTAGACATTGGTTATTGTGTTGGACTCATCCCCTGCAGAAAACTCTCAAATCCAATTGGGTAAGTCAAGAGATGAACTTAGATCGAGATGAAGCAAGGCATATGATGAACTCTAACCTTGCGCAAAAGACACGTCTCATTCATGGAAGAATTGTAAGTATCAAATATCATTCACTCTGTCTTTTTGCTACAAGTTATCTTTGCCTTGATCCACATAATAGAGTGCAATTTGCAAATAAAATGAGTTATAAGACATGAAAAATAAAATTTGTGCTAAGAGTAATCAAAGAACCACGTTTTTCTTTTTAGCATAGATGAGATCTTATGAATTTTGGACAACAACCCTCGCTTCAACCTTGTTGTATATTCCCGGGTATGTGTCCACCGATATTTTGTAGGAAAGAATCTGTGCTTTGTCTATTCAATGAAGAAGAGTGTCATACAACACGATCTAGAAAAGCTATCACTTGAAAGAAGTGGATGGACAAAACAATGGACCAAAAAGAACATCAAAGACAGGTAAGTGAATATAAATCTCATATTTGTATCCAACTTTTTGTCATATGTTCTAAAGAAAAAATAATAATATATATATCCGAGCACATGAAGGCTCGTGTTAAAAGGAAACATGTTCCTAGGGACAAGTTCCCTTCGGGTATTCTTGGTCACTAAACTTGCAGTGAACAGAGGATGAACAACATCTAAGGACATGGTGATTGCAACACACGATTTGGGACGGTTCAAAGCATTCACACTTAAAGTGTCGAGTGACAGGAAGGCTCGAGCATGGGGGAGAAGGTTGACTCCTCTAAAGAACATCCGACATACTTCTCCTCTTCTCAAGCTTCGTCACTCGACATGCTGGGTTTGCAATCCCTCTACTCACTATTACTTTGTCTCCCTAAGTTTGAATGTGTTTATAAATGTCATACATCAAAATCAAACTTAAGGTATAATAAATTTCCCACTAGAGAAAAAGTAATAGTGAACATATGCTAATTAAAATCTCTAACCAAACTTTTTTCTAGCATAAAAGCAATCTTTAGCTCCATGACAATTCTACCCTTGTTTACAATTGCTTGTATATTCCTTGGGTATGTGTTGTCGACTATAATACCGCAGGAATAAAACCATCAGAGGAGCTAAAAGGTTCTAGTACAATTTGAAGAACAAGAAAGAAAGGACGATGCAATAAAGGAGACAAGTAAGGAACAAGATACACAAGAGGCCAAATAAGGAAAGCTTTAAGCAGAAGAAAAGGACCACCACAAGGTGTTACAATGTTGTCACATTCCAATAACAAGGTAACACCTTGAGGTAAGTTGTCATTACTTAAGCTTTTACCTAAAGTATGGCTTGTTCATAAATAAAGAATAAAACATGTTAGAGTAACAACCTTGCTTGATCCAACTTCATTAGCTCAACATGTTTTGTTTCTTTTAGTTGTTCCTACCACCATTCTCTTGATCTCATAGTCCTAATCTTGTAAGCCAAAATGTTGCTTACCTTGCTTTGGAAGAAGAGAATCAATAGCATGCCTTTCATACTTCATACTTAGATAAGAAAACTCCTCCAACGACCTCGTCACGACTACGAGTTCGCGACACCCATGAGCTCCCGGTTCGAAGGCCGGCTCCGCCGAGCTCGAAGGCCGCCGGGAGACGCACCGAGCAAGGAGCACAACAGTGGGAGTGGCGCCGATGGCCCGCGCCCGAACGCCCTCAGGACTCCGGGGGCTCCGCCTGTTTGTGCTTGAGTCGCCCACCGCTGAATGCTCCCCTTCCGGTCATCCTCTCGCGAGGAGGAGGCGCGAGCCACCGAGGATCCTCCCGACCTCGGGGGACTATAGAGGACGGGTCCCCGGAACATGAGGTCGGTCCCGAGCCGACCTAACGATCGATCTCGGCCGCGAAAGCAAGCTCGGGCCTCACTCAAGCTATCCGCTTTAAAGCTCATAGAGCGCCTGACTTTGACCCGCGCGGTAAAGTCGGGTCCGAGCTCACCCTTCCTCTATATGGGGACATGAGAAACAAGAGACGAACCAAACGCTTGCCATAACAAGCCTCTGCAAGGACCTCTCGGCCCCTCCCCAGCCTTCTGGGCTACCGTAGGGAGGGGCTGCCAAGACACTCGACAAAGAATCGGGTCCCTATCCCATCGAAATTTGGGCTATCTCAGGCGTAGAAGGAGACCGTTTCTCCTCAACGCGCTCGGGGCTACCGTGGGACAGATATTCCGGACGAGATTAACCGACCAAACCCACCCGCGACAACGCGTTAATAGGAGATCAAGCCTCATCAATAACTAAGCGAGAGCGTGACACTCCTCGGCCGGGGACGTCTCGGGAAGAGCCCGTCCGCCTGACGCAGATCCCTCGGACCGCGAGGTCCCCGAAAGGAGCTCGAGCTCGTCACCGGAGATAACCTTCCGCCTCGAACGAGCTCCCGCGGAGCGTGAGAGGACGACTAACTCAACCCCAACAGCGAGCTCTTCTCCCGTCTCAAACGAGCTCCCCGGGCGTCGGACCCAAGAGTGGTCGTGGGGGATCGGGACACGAGCAGGGACACCGAATCATGGCTACGCAATCGGCGCCGCACCCTACGATCGGATCTCACCCGCAGTGAGATCCGCAACGGCACGCTGTGTATGGCCCGTCGGGTCATGCCATCCCATGCCGCGCACTAAGGACAAGCACTACGAGACAAGGATGATCTCGGTGGTCGAGGTCATCCTCCCCGACGAGCTCTCTCCTGGCCACACGCTTCCCCGCGACGGTGCACGGGCATTTAAGGCCCGGACGGCGCCGCTACCACCTCGATCACGCGGACATCGGGGCGCGTGCCGGCGGCGGCGCGCGCAGCGAGTATGGCGGCGGCGGAACAAGCTCATTGTTCCCTTCTACGACAACCAAGGAGCTCCGAGCTCGGTGGCGCACGTACTTCACGTCGGAAAACGGAGCCGCCCACCCAATCCTACGGCGACGGCGAACAAAGCTACGGAGGGAGGCGGCCGCCGACGCCAAGACGCCGGACGGCAGGCATGCCCAACATCACAGAAGGCGTTTTCCTTTTCACCCCCCTCCCTTTACGATTCTTCCACTTCTAAATCCCCGGCTCGGTGGCGTCCCCCGTGAGATCCCCTTGAGACTATAAAGGGGGGGACATGGCCACGGAGAGGACAAGCTCTCTTGCACACTCGAACACGCACAAACCGCTCGATTCCACGCACAACATAGAGACACGGGAGCTCATCTCCCTCTCTCGCCTGCTTGTATTAAGCCCCGATACGAGCACTTTGAGCTCGATAGTGCCACACACCGGACTAGGGTGCCCGATTGCCCCGAACCAAGTATAAACCCTCGTGTCATTGTCTTTGAGCTAGGCCATCGTTGCACACATTAGCCAGTTGATTACTGTGACCGTGGTATACGACCACGACAATGATGTTATGCGTTTTGTGACTTGCATGAAATTGGTGCAGTGGAAATGGAGAGTACATATATTGATCCCCGACAACCTAGAAAAAAAAAAAAAATCAGAATTACAAACAAGCATCACTATGCAGAGATTGCTTTATATGATGTTATTGATTGGTTAGTTCAAGAGCTTGATGGCCGGTTTAGTGAGACATCCACTCAATTGCTTGTTTGGTCACTGTTTTCAACCCAAGAGAATCATTTCATGCCTTTGATGGGGAGACGTTGATGAGCTGACCCAAACTATATCCCCGATGATCTCACCAATGATGATTTGAGGGACCTTGGTCATGAACTTTGCCTTTACATTGGTGATGTGAGAGCAGATAATAGATTCTCCAACCTAAACACTATTGGTGAGCTATGTCAAAAAATGGTAGAGACAAGAAAATGTCATTTGTATAGAGCGGTTTATTGACTTTTGAAGCTTGTGCTAGTATTGCTCGGTTGCTACAACAATAGTTGAGAGATGTTTTTCAAGGCTTGAAGATTGTAAAGACAAGTTTGTCTAATCGCATGGGTGATCAACACTTGAGTCATAGACTTATTTTCTATCTGAGAGAAAGAAGAAATGAAGAAAGTTAGCAATAAGGTCGTTGTTGGTCGTTTCATGACTATGGAAGGAAAAGGACGTAAAATATGATCTCTAAGAGGTAATACAAAAGCAATGCATCTACATTCAATTAATAGTTCCATTTTTTGCTATATAATTGACCTATTTGTTCTCTTTTTCTTTAGGTTTGATCACATATTTTGCGGCATGGGACATCTTTTGTTCATCGATGGGCACCATAGTGATCAATGCCAATTTTAATCAAATGTGAGTTTTATTGCTTGTTCCCTACCAGTTTACTTGTATATTTGACCAAAATCGTATTGCCATTACCGAAAAGTTGAAGTTTGTGGTTAAAAATTATGAGTTATCTATATTATTTGCTTGAACATCACAAAGATATCATTATAGTAGTGATGAAGCTGGGCACTCTCACCCATTTGCTCTAGCTTCGCCACTCGCCAAGGAGTGGCGTGGCGCGGAGGTTGCCATTGTGGAGCTTCGGTGGCGGCACGGACCTTAGTAGGGGGTCGCGGTAGGTAGATGAAGGACGCCCACAACCGGAGACAACAGAGAGACCCCAGACACAGTGGGGAGGTGCGGGGAAGGGTGAGATCCATCAGGCCTACTTTGGCAACCCAATTCCCCATAGGGATCCCGACGTTTTCCTTGGGCCAATCTCCCCTGGGCCAGTTTGCCCCGGACCAATTTTTTGCACTCTTTGATAGCCCACCAACGTGTGGTTCGCGACTGCTTCCCCTCCAATTCAGCGTGGAAGCATTCCACTAGTCCGGACATCGGGAGGACTTCCTCATTCTTTCCACGACTTCGCTCGCAACTCGACGCCGCTAGGCACGAGGCCGCCATAACCCGCATCCGGCCGCCGCCACTCTAGAATCCCGCCGGCCTGCCACCCCTTCGCCGCCTCGCCATCGCCTCGGGCCGCCACCCCGAGTTCCCACGGTCACCGCCAACGTGAGCCCGCCTGCAGCCGTATCCACCGTCCGAGCATTTCACATCGTTTGCTACCAAAAAGCGGCAGGGAAAGTCTCTCCCAATGTGGATCTCTACCACGGGTGCGGAGGGGGATCCCAATGTCCCAAAAATTTCCGCCAAGGGGTTCTCGTTCCCGGGGATAATTAGCATGTGCTACCAAAGTAGGCATGAGGGAGGGTAGGATCCATCCAACGAGCAGGGGAGCGCTAGCGGGCATACCCGCCGTGGAGCAAACGAGCAATGTAGACGAGTGTGGCGCGGGTGGGGTCCGTTCCACGAGTGTTGTCGTTGAAAAAGAAAGGCGAGATAGATTGGTGCCACGACGGGTGTGCACTCCCTTGACAAGCGGTGTGGTTCCGCGTGTGAATACGCCGAGGGGGGGACGACGATGACACGTGAACGGCGGAATGCAGCGGCGGGCCACGGATCACAATGACGGACGAGAATAAAAATCGTATAGAAATCCCAAGCGAGAGGGAGAGGAGGGGGATGGATCTTGAATGGATCAGAAATGGCTAATCCTAACCCTAAATCTTGGCTTTGCTACCATGATACTAACCTTGAGGAATGAGAAGATAAGATACTATCTCCAGTCAATAGAGATGATATACTCCCTCAGATTGGTAAAAAGAAGTTGTTTAGGACAATGATACGTCTTCAAAACACAACTTTGACCTCTTGTTATTATAAAATATTTAAGGACATGTGATATATGTATACTTTTTGTGAAAGTAGTTTTTAAGACAAATCTATTGAAACAACTTAAAAGTTATTTACGATTTATATTCCCAATATTTGACACAAAACCTTGTCCAAAACAACTTTGTTTACTAATACGTCCCAATATTTGACACAAAACCTTGTCCAAAACAACTTTGTTTACTAATACGGAGGGAGTATGGCCTAGAATAGCCACCGGCGAACTTTCAGTTTGTGAGGACCATGACTGGTAAGAGTTTTTTTTTTCAAGACTGGTAGGAGCTAGGAAATTGCTTCTCCGATCTGTCAATGTCAATGACACACCAATCACATCAAGGTAGATAAGTACCTGCAGACTGTTCAAACACCGGAAACGCTAGAGTTAAATGTACACCATAACTCCTTTAAAATCTTGTTATATTACTCCAGACCAAATGGCTCCTCGCAAAGAAGATCAGAGAGATCCAAAGCAAAGAAACCATGGCCAGGCTTGATATCTCCAGCATCCAGATAGCCATAACCCTGCTCGTTTTAACCCACACCAAAAGCTCCACAGAGGCATCCACCCACACCAATGCCATCAAGAGGTGCATAGCCCATGAGCGGGCAGCTCTCCTTGCCTTCAGAGCTGGCCTGTCATCATGGGAGGGCGATAACTGTTGCGAATGGCAGGGCGTCCAGTGCAGCAACACAACCAGTCATGTTGTTAAGATTGACCTGTCAGAGTTCAGCTTAGTTGGAAGGATACCACCACAGCTGGGTAACCTCTCCAACTTGCGTTACTTGAATCTTGGTTCCATTTCTGGCAACACGCACTCCACGGATATCACCTGGCTGTCACGGTTATCTTCCCTTGAGCACCTCGACATGAGCTGGGTGAACCTCAGTACCATCATGAACTGGGTTTCCGTGGTGAACAAGCTTCCTTCTCTTGTAAGTCTTGATCTCTATTCCTGTGAGCTAAGCAACAGCCCGGATTCTCTTTTGGATTCAAACCTGACATCTCTTGAATCTCTCAGCATTTCACATAACAATTTCCACAAGCATATCACACCCAACTGGTTTTGGTATTTAACTAGCCTCAAGCAACTTGATGTCTCAGCCAATCTGTTGCATGGTCCATTTCCGTATGAGCTAGGGAATATGACCTCCATGGTGCGACTTGATTTATCACAAAATGACCTTGTGGGCATGATACCTTCAAACTTAAAAAACCTTTGTAGTCTGGAGGAGATTTTTTTGTTTGAAAACAACATCAATGGGAGTATAGCAGAATTCTTCAAACGTTTACCAAGATGTTCATGGAATAAACTGAGAAAATTGTCCCTACCCTTCTGCAATCTGACAGGAAACCTACCAGCCAAATTAGAGCCCTTCAGAAATTTGACATGGCTTGATATCAGTAATAACAAGCTCACTGGTCCTGTGCCATTGTGGGTAGGACAGCTCACATATCTAACTGAATTGGACCTAAGCTCCAACAACCTAGATGGTGACTTGCATGAAGGGCATTTGTCAGGCCTACTAAACTTGGAGGGCTTGTCTCTGTATGACAACTCCATAGCCATTAGAGTGAACTCGACTTGGGTTCCTCCCTTTAATCTTACAGAGCTTCAACTTCGGTCATGCATGCTGGGGCCTAAATTTCCAACTTGGCTCAGATGGCAAACAAATATGTTCAATCTCGATATCTCAAACACAAGCATATCTGATAAGGTTCCAGATTGGTTCTGGACAACGGCTTCCTCGGTTGACTATCTGAACATGAGGAGAAATCAAATTAGTGGTTTCCTATCACCTAAAATGGAATTTATGAGAGCGTCTGATATGGATCTAAGTTCTAACCAGTTCACTGGTCCAATACCTAAGCTCCCTATTGACCTGACTGGCTTGGATCTTAGTAGAAACAATTTATATGGTCCACTGCCAGTAGATTTTGGAGCGCCCAGGCTTGAAATACTTTTTCTATATAACAACTCCATTTCTGGCACTGTCCCATCTTCATTATGCAAGCTGCAGTCACTACAATTCTTAGATATCTCAGGTAATAATCTCACTGGATCGCTTCCTGATTGCTTGGGCTATGAATACACAACAAACAAGACAAGTTTGGGCATTCGTACTCTAAGCTTAAGAAATAACCACCTCTCCGGTGAATTTCCATTATTTCTCCAAAACTGCCTGAAACTCATATTCCTTGATCTGTCACAAAATCAATTCCTTGGGACTTTACCGTCGTGGATTGGGTATATGCTACCATCCTTGACTTTCTTGCGGTTAAGGCATAATATGTTTTGTGGTCACATTCCAGTGGAATTGGCGAATCTGATTAATCTTCAGTATTTGGACCTCGCCTACAATAACTTCTCAGGCATCATACCAAAATCTATTGTCAACTGGAAGGGGATGAGACAAACAGTAACAGGTGATAATGATGATGAGGATGAAGATCCACTGGCTTCTGGAATAGCAATTGGTGACAATGAAATGATGGAATATGATGACAGTTTTACTGTAGTCACAAAAGGTCAAGAGCGGCTATATACAGGAGAAATAATTTATATGGTGAATCTGGATTTATCTTGGAACAGTCTTACTAGCGAGATACCTGAAGAGATCTGTACTCTCATTGCACTTTATAACTTGAACTTGTCATGGAATGCCTTCAGTGGAGAAATTCCTAGAAAAATCGGTGACTTGGCACAACTAGAATCCCTCGACATATCACACAATGATGAGCTATCCGGTGAAATCCCCACAAGCTTATCAGATCTCACATATTTGAGCCACTTGAACCTCTCATATAACAATCTATCAGGAAAGATACCATCTGGAAATCAGCTGCAAGTGCTTGATGATCAGGCATCAATCTATGTCGGCAACCCAGGTCTCTGCGGTCCTACTCTCACAAAGAAATGTCCAGAAACTAACCTGGTCCCCGCTGCTCCAGGAGATCACAAGGATGGAAGCGACAATGTTTTCCTTTTTCTCGGCCTGAGTTCGGATTTGTGATAGGGCTCTGGACAGTCTTCTGCATCCTCTTGTTCAAGGCGAAATGGAGAATTGCTTTGCTTCACATTCTATGATACATTGTATGACTGGGTTTATGTGCAAGCAGCTGTTGGGTTGGCCTCTCTGACAAGAAAAATGGATACCAGGAGCTGATATCAGAATCTGCCACTCATCTCGTTGCTCCTTACTTGATGTTGTGATTTTGAATAATGTAATCTACATCTATTGTTCAAAAAAAAAATTGTGTTTATATAAATTTGAAATGGTCAGCAGGAGTGGTATATGGCTTCACCTTTGAAATGGTCAGCAGGAGTGGTATATGGCTTCACCTCCTGGTAGATAAATTTATTTGTAACTGGGTCTTTCTAGATTGTATGAACAAGACCAATAGCACTACTCCTACATCTAGTGGGTGGTACAGACACTCCTGTTCAAGTAACAATGATAATATGCTTCATAAGCTCCACCAGGCTCTTAGGTCAAGCATATGGCAACGTCTCCTCTGATCTGTAAATTTGCATACAGTCAATACGAAGATGTGAACTTTCATATTAGCTACAGCATCTGGTTGTATACAGTGCTTACCAAAAACATCATGGCATATCTGATGGCTCAAAACTCAAAAGGGGCACTGAAGTATATGAGCATGTCTCCTCTGATCTGTACATTTGCATTATACATTCAATCTTTTGAGATGGAGTATTAGGGCATTCAATACAGGACTTTCTACCATAGAGTCTAAGCTTATTTATTACCTTGGGCAACGTGGACTTGGAGTCCAAATAAGACTTGGAGTCTTGTTTTTTTTTTCTCTCTCTCTTCCATAAATATACTGCCACATCAGCACCACATCAGCAAAATGCAATAAATGTGATGGTAGTAAATGAGCTTAGACTCTATGGTAGAGTCTACATTGTGAGTGCCCCTCATATTAACTACGACATCGGTAGCATACAATGCTTACCAAAAACATCATGGTATATGATGGCTAGAAAAGGAGCACTAAATATGTGTGGCCCAACACTAATTGTCTTGGTGACATTGGGGGGCTATATCAATATGCTCGAAAGCAGCATGCCTTTAGGTATTCAAACCATTGCTAATCTCTCCGAGAAATCCAATCTTGTTAAACTTGCAGATTTGGTTCCAAAAAATCATGTAACTTGCATAGAGAACTTTTTGCAAAATCTATCAATTGCATCAATGTTTAGCATGTAAACCTTTAACAGAAAATTAGAGCGAACAGGGCATTTTTTTTCGAACACATTGCAGGCAGTGGTGGAGGCAACGCCAGCTGGGGGGCGCCGCAGCCGTTGATGGACGGCACAGAGGCTCTGTGCGCTGTGGTTGGAGCTACATCTCGCTCTCCGGCATCGCGTCGTGGTCACGAGGTGAGGATGTAGTACCCAGCGTGCAGCGTGGCAGCATGGACTCGCCGACGGCTACAGGAGCAGCGGCGGCGCGGCGACAACGGATGCCCCCGGTCGCCACTGCCGCCGTCTTTAGATGCTGGTCACCACCGCCTCCGCCGCTGCGGCCAGATCCAGCCCGGGCGACATGGATATCCTACCCGCTCGAGAATCCCAGCAGATCCCGTGTAATTTTTTTTGTTCTTTGTTGTTGGTCCGTGCTTTTTTTTTTTTTTTCGTTTCTTCCGTGTCCAGTTCCTCTATTTTCGGTGCTTCTTGTCGTTTTTCAGTGATAGACACTGATCACTGATGCTCCTATGAGAATAATTGATTAATTATATATCTTAATTTTAAATAATAATAGTAAATCTTATACTCCCTCCGTCCCGTATAAATAAACGTTTGGGCATTCAAAAAAAATTTCAAAATAAAATGGCGTTTTAGCCCTGCCACCGTAACAGAGTAGTACAGGCCTAGCAGGCTAGCACTGCATCAAGTATCACTTCGTGTCTTCCACTCATCAAGAAAGAATAAAAAAAGAAGATTCAAAACTAGTACTGGCGCTTCTACTCTCTACTGTGGAGATCAGTTTGTTAAAATACTATTTCTAAGAAGGAGGGCCACTGCCAGGCTTGACGTCGCTGTCAAATACATGATGTCGATGTAGGGGTGCCAGAGTCATTTTCGTGCTCCTTGATAGTTGTGACGATCTCTAAAAGCGTCAATTAAAAACTGAGACAGAGAGGAGTACATACTAATCTTTTTATGAGTAATTATTAATTAAAAGTAAAATGTGTTAGCTAGCATTACTCCAAACCTATTTGTTTTAATTCTTTTTAACAAAGGAGATATAACAATATTAATTAATGATTCTTTTTAAAAAGAGATATAACAATATTTGTTTTGATTTATGTTGATTTTTAGAATTCAACATTGTTGCTTAGACGCTACGCGCACGAACACTCACCCTTATAAGCGTACATCCACAAACTCAACCCCTATAAACAACTTCAAGTACTAAGTCTACGAGATCATGAAATTCACGAAGTCACCTGCGGTGATTATTTGTCGACTGGATATGTTGTCTACTGCCTCGAATGCATAGGGTCGTTAATTCCTTGAATAAATCCAAGAAAATACGAGTACCCATGACAAGTCGAATACTTAGGGACAGTCTCAATGCACGTTTCATTACACGATTACCTAGACCGTGAACTAGGTAATTGTGCGGGGAATAGTTTCATGGGGATGAAACTCTTTTCACATCGATGAAACTCCCCTATTAATTACCTTGCTACATCAACAAAATTGCTTACATGGCACTAGAATTTAATGCTATGAAACTCTCATGAAATCCCCATGAGACGGCCTTAGCCTCGTAAGCAAATGTTAACTTCCATAACCATGAAAGAGTTCCATAACCATGAAAAAGTTGGTTGAATCTGCCTTATGCCGGACAAGTGCTGATAGGCTTTTCTTAGACGTGAAAATATTAGAACCCCATACATAAGACCCGGATATCATTTCCATCAACCAACACCATGGATTGTGTGATAGTAGAGTGAAAAGGTCATGACAATGATCAGAAAGACACACTTGTTGGACTAATTTGTATCTATCTTTGACAAGGGAAAACAGTTCGGGCATGGAAACACTTAATGTCATATTGTTCCATGTATCGGACTAGAACAAATAGGAAGCACCATCCACAATATTTGTCATAGCCATACCTTTGAAGTCGGGGATGAGTTGAATATCTCACCACCAAAAAGAACATTTCTTTGTTCTTGGGAGGCAATTTGCCATTGGGGTATCACATTTCCCGGACGGATGGACCCATGTAATGTCAAACTGTTATAAAATTTGTATAAATTCTTGAGAAGCAAACTACGATTATGTCTCTGTAGATCAAGAACACCTAGGCCACCATTCACTTTCAAGTCATATACCATAGACCATGCAGCTTACGAGGGGTTTCTTACTATTAACATCAAAGCCCCTCCACAAACGGTGTTTTTTCGAATTTATCAATTTGCTTGATCACGGTCTTTGACAAAAGGTACGTGGACATTGTAAAAGTAAGCAAAGCACTAAAAAGCGCATTTGTTAAGCTAAGTACGCCTGGTACTTTTATCATTGGGTAAAGCTTTGACAATTGAATCAATTTATTCATGTGTAAAAGGGAGCAACCGGAGGATTGACATCAATTGTCTGGCGCATAAAAGTGGTCAATGTTAAAAGCGAATCTGGTTAAACTCTAAAACCCTAGTCTTTCTTTGAAGGCTGCCCATATCATGTTAGCCTTGAGACATGATCATACATTATAGAGCCATTCTCACTCTAAATAGGTAATAATATTTTCTTGTACTTCATGGTTCCATGAGCATGGAAGAACTTAGTGCTTGCATCACCAAAGGTTACCCACTTGACTCGTAGATGAATTTCCAAAAATATGCGAAGCTCCACTTTGGGACGGATAGGTCCCTATATTCCTCAATAAGATGTAGAAGGACTATAATAGACTTGAAATTAGCAATAGCAACTTTCAAATAGGAAATACTTGATTTCCAAATTTTAATTGCAGCCCTTAAGTTTTTAAAACTTTGTTGTCAAAACTTTAGCGAGAATTAGACATATGAGCTAGGCAATCCAATGTTGTTGTACTAGAGGGAAGAAATTAGTGTCGAGAATGAGTGTTAAGAAAATTATCGCAAATGAACTTCGTTTGTACAAGCAACGAGTCCAATGTTGTTGTTTTTTTGCGACAAGGAAAAATTCCATTGATATTAAAAGCAAGTTACATCCTCTCATTACAAAAAGTAAACCAAACTACTCCAACTCCATTGATGGGAGACAAGAAACCTTAAAAACCATAAATTCCACCATCTAGGATCATCATCCCCAAGCGGATATGCCACGGACCAAAGCTCGATCCGAGCGAACAAGGCCATCTCACCATCCACTACCGTCATCCCTCATACCCATCACTTTTGCAAAAAGAGGAGTAAACCGCTAAAACTCCACATGCAAAACGAGGATGAAATTGGCGCCGATTCGTCATCGAACTCATCGTGGGAGAACACAAGTCCATCCAGACATCCCGGATAGATATGTTGGAAAACTAAATCTCCCTAGCCCCTTTGCTATGGCTACATAGAACCACAGCAAGACAAAGGAAGGGTTGGAGTACCTTATTCTCCATCAATGGTGATGACTTTGTCTTTTTCCATCACCGTACGAGAAACGACATGCTCCATTGCTCCATCGATGATCTTGGCGGCGCCTTACGCCATGGCCAATCTCTTCGATTGGATCTCGGAAGAACCTGAACCAAACAAAACCTAAGTAAACTAATAGATCAAAATGAGGGTGGATCCCGCTCCCTCCTCATCTTCGTTGAGATCGCGGGAGACTCAACTCTGTTGAGATCGCGGGAGAAAAAAAGGAGAAGCGGGACCAAGTAGCGGTAGGGGCAAGAGGGGCTCAAGCCCCCCCGGGAGCCGTCGTCGAAATCGTGGAGCCCACATTGTTGGTGTTTCTTAGCGGCGGCAAAGTCCACAAGCGCACGGGGAAATACCATTGCAAAGACTTCACCGGTGATAAACGGGTGTATCATTATAATTCGCAAGGGCGGTTGCGTTGAGGGCTTTCTGGCTTTGTGTCTACCCAAGGCAAGGTTAGGTTCTATGAGTAATGAGGTATCTCTATGGGCTTAGATTTCGAGGCGAGGGGATTCCTCACGTTGTTATCTTCTTACTTCGAGACGCCGGCCCTCTTAAGCAGGGGCGAGCAGGCAATTAGCTCTACGTCACACCCGAGCGGGGAGGGGGATTGCAAGGGGGACGGACAAGGCGACCTACCGCCTACCCTCACGACCGTGGGGTGCTTCGTAAAAAGGTAGGTGAACGCTAGTCCAAACACCATGTTTGCACTATTGGTCCGCGATCCTTGATGTTGGCCAAGGTTCCCGGTCAAAGAGTTCCTTCACCAGGACTAACGCGGCTCTTACGAGACAATCTACCGATCCCCAAGATTATAACAACTAAAGGTAATATGCTTGAAAGACAATAAGCCGAAAGATAATCACAAGCTTTGCTCACCAAAATGTAAGAAGCTTTGTAGAGGTACAAGCGTCGTGGTACCGGCAAGTCCCAAGCACTCCGACCTCCTAGGAACCATGAAACACCGAGAGCACTCCGACAACTCGAGTAGAAGGAGCAAAGTTTCTGCTAGCTTTTCCCTCTCTCACTCTCTAGAATTGGAAGATGAGAGAAGAAGACTAATCTACTCTCTTGCTCAAGTGTGCTTTGAATTCTCCTTGGAATGGTGCTTGAGGGAGAGGTAGGGGGTCTCCTTTTATAGCTTGAGTAGAGGGGTCTTTGGAAAATTGTCTCCACCACCATAATGTCCAAACCGACCAAGAATAGGCGGTTTGGAGGTTCAACGAACACAGTCCCACGGCGCCACCGTCATTCCTTGGAGTAATGGAACCGCCACACCGAAGACTCGGGCCACTGTCGAAGGAGGGTGCGGGCGCACTGGTCGGCCCCAAACCGGCCCAATTTTTGGCGTGTCACCTTGATTCGTTACTTTGGGCTGGTCTTGGCGTGGAGAACACGAGTTTGTGGCTTTGGCAGGAGGTAAGTTGGATTGGTCTTGCCATTTGTCACCTTTGGGCTTTTTCTATTTATTGTTTTATTATTCTTTTTTCTTTGTATTTTGGCCCAAAGTGCACATGTCTTGTCTTGTACACTGCAAGAACCAAATATACACCAAAACTATGGAATTTGTTAATTTATAAACCCTATCTCTAGGTGGTTTTGGTGTATGTTGACGGTGTTTGATATGTAGTTGGTTACCGTCAACAAACTCCCCACACTTTTCCCTTTTACTCGTCCGCGCGAGTGAAGGCGAAGGACTAAAGTGGTTCAATCTCCAAGATGTAGACCGCATACAAGTTATTAGGGCCTCACCTGCTTTGTGAGCTTTCAAGAGTGGCTACCATGTTATCTTGAGCGATTGAGCAATGGAGCGGCGTGAATTCGTGTCTCCTTGCTACTACTCATGTGCAAAGACTTGTTGATTTTTTTTGAAATTTTTAAAGAAAAATAGCAATGCTCCTTGGTTGATTCTCTCATAGTCACTCATTTTGTGTTTCCTTGCCAAAGCACTCTCGCTCTCACTCATCCTATCTTTTTGCGGGGTTTTGTGGATCTTCGAGTGGAGTGATGCATACGTACCTCTGTATGTTTTGTCGGGTCAAGCTCAGGATCATTAGAGGGAAGGGCCATACTCCTAGATCAAAATGTGCAAAAGTGTGTGGAAAATATTTGTGGTATTTTTGTTTTGTGGTTACTCCTTGACTCATGATCTCTCTCTTTTCTTTTTGTATGCTTTTAGAGAGATACGAGGCTACTTTTTTTTTTCTTTTTTCTCTTTTTTTTTTTTTTTTTGGAGATGTGGGCTCTACTCGCCCTCGGACACATGTCCATTTTTCATCTTTTTCTTTTCTTTTTTTTCGTAGCCTGTATCTTCTTTTTGCATTATACTTTTTCGATAACAGGAGATGATCATGGTGTAACTTGGATGGAGCATTTATTTTGTGGATGGTAAAGATGCATGTTGTGCGCAATTCTCGGTGTGAGAATCGGCGTTTTATATGTGGGTGTACGTGTTTTTCGATCTTGGGAGTATGAGCCTCTCAACGAGATCACAGAGCCCCGACAAAACTCAATACAGAGAGGTAGTAGCTATGGTGATATTCATGTCATTATTCAGGCTTTGGTAGGATTTGTCTAAGTCAAAACCAGGAGCATGCTTTATTTGAATTTTTGAAATAAAACCAAGTCTCATTGCATAAGAGAGCAAGTGTCAAGTCATTCTACCATATCTCAAAGCTCAAACTCGTTTAGATGAACATGGGGTTCCTAATAGGTAGTTGCTCAACAAAGTATGGGTTTTGGCGAGGAATAAAGTGTATGCATGCCATTTCTCAATTGGTAGACTAGAGATGGAGTTTTGCCAACTTTGGTTCGGGTTTAACAACATGTTTAAACATTGGAGGTAGAGAAAGTATGTCACAAGTCAAAAATTTGAATTTATACATTGCGTACCTTGACTTGTGAGAGATGGTTGCCTCCCCACACTTGTTTTTGTACCTATTTTATTTTCTTTTTGCACAAGACAAAACACAAGTGGAGACACACACAATATTCCAAAGACAAGCTTTATTGAATTCATAAATAATTTCATAATACAAATGTAGATGCACACTTGAAGGAATTACAAAATAATTAGAAAGGGAAATGCTGAAATTTAAAGTTGCGTAGCGTCTAATTTTTATTCGGGACGTAGAAGTGCCTATGCGGGCCTTTTGAGGGCATGCCCCCGCATTGGCGACTTTAGTGACCCCGACAAGCTTGGTCTTAAAGCCAAGGCGGAAGGAGTCTAATTCTTTTCTAATTGCCGTGTTCTCATCTTCCACCGCTTCTACGTCGGATGTGAGCCTTTTCACTAGCGCACGCAAGGGAATTGACTCTAGCGTTTAGCGTTGCTATTAAGGCTCCTTAGGGTACCGAGCTGCTACCGGGCATTGTGCGGTGAAGGAGTACCCTCGGAATGGCTCTCAAAGACATTGGGAGCCTTCCTAGGGGCAGCCCGAGGTACCCTCAAAGGTCCCTCACTACTCGAGCGACTCTCGAACACATTGGGGCCTTTCTAGGGGCTGCCCGAGGGATGCGAGGGGGCACTAGGAGATGTCATTTGGAGTGGGGGCCTTTGTTGGCTTCTTCATCAACCCTTTCCACGCCCACCGTTGGTGTGTCAACACCAACGACGGTGTATGGGAAGCTTGCATCGCAGCGTGGAAGGACGAAGTCTCCGTCGAAGAAGAACGGCCGCTCGAAACTTCGGGAGCCTTCCGCTTGATGCCGATGGTGCCCACCGTAGGGCGAGGGGGGCGCCCAAGGATGCTCTTGGGTGCCATGGACCGCCCATGGTCACCATCTTTGCCGTTCCCTCCGCTGAAGAATAGTGTGGAGGAGGGAGCATGGCAAGCGGAGCGACATTTAATGGTTCGACCTCATCACTTGAGAAGGAGAGGTCTCCATCGTTGACTCCGAAGCAAAGCGAGCGAGCGCCGGAGTTATAGAGGGAGAGAGCATGGCTCGCCATTGCCGCTGGTTGGTGAAGAGTAGTAGAGGATTGGGGAGTGGTGAGAGCTAGAAGATGAGTGTGTGAGGAGAGGAGAGGTGAGGTGTGGCATTTATAGGACAAGGAGCACCCCTCTCGACACGAATCAAAATAAGCAAACAACATGAATGCTATTCATTTGCGGGGTGGTAAAGCGGCGGGGACGAAATTGGGTGCCGCCAGGATCAGTGCGGGCGCACCGCCTCGGGCGCCCCCTTGGTCGAAGTTTTTCTACCCACGTTCTTATTGGAATTCAAATTTTGAATTGTGCCGTTTTGTAGCGAGCTCTAACCCGCATTCCCAATCCTAGGTTTGATTTCTTTTTGGATTTATTCTTTTGAAAAAGAAAATGAATTGTGAAAATAATAAATAATTAAGCAAGCACAAATCAAGATAAACTAGTGAGGGCAAAAAGGTAAAACAATATAAACATGTCCTCACAAGCTCAAAAATGATTTTTTGAATGCCGATTATCATTTAATTATTTTCAAAGCATAAATCTATTCTATCAAGCTCTTGGTTAAGATCGGGCAATGGCTCAAAGAAAAGCTTGAGGTGTTGACCGCTTACCTTTTGGATTGTACCGCGTCATCTTGATTGTGATCGCGCCATGTGGCGAGGTGTTCATGACGGTGTATGGTCCTTTCTATTTGCTCCTCGGCTTTCCTTTTCCAAATAATTTCACAGGGAGTTGAATAGGGAGTACCTTATCGCCTCGTGGTGAATTCCTTTATCTTAATGCGCTGATCATGCCATCTTTTTGTGCGCTCTTTGTAGAGCTTTGCACCGTGGTACGCCTTCTCTCGCCATTCTTCAAGTTCGTAGATTTGTCTCCTTGGCGGTTCTTTCCCGGGCGAGTTTAACGTCCATGTTCCATTTTTTGATGGCCTAGTGAGCTCGATGTTCCAATTCAATCTGGTAAGTGGCAAGTTTTGCCATATACCGGTGATAGGGGTGACATACCGATGGGGGCTTTGTATGTTGTCCGGTATGCCCAGAGAGCATCCGGTAGCTTGTTTTTCCGGCCTTTCCCCATCTCGACCGACCTCTCGGAGTATGTTTTTTGACTTGTTTGTTCGAGGTTTTGGCTTGCCCGCCGGTTTGCGGATGGATGCGGGTAGCAATATTGTGCTTGGCGCCAAGTTCTTTCGGGGAATGCCTCGAATGATTTGTCCACAGTGTGATCCTCCGTCACTTATCACCATGCGTGGTGTTCTCGAAACGGGGAAGATCACGTGAAACATCTTGCGTGCATGTTTGGCGTCGCCAGACTCGCATGGCATTGCTTCTACCCACTTCGACACATAATCCACCGCCACCGGGGATGTACTCGCAATCATGGGACTTAGGAATGGTCCCATGTAATCAATGCCTCACACATCAAATATTTCTATTTAAAGGTTATAGTGCGGGGGCATTGCATCACGGCGATGATATTTCCGGTTCTTTGGCAGCTTGGGCATCTTTCGATGAACTCTTTTGTGTCTTTGTACATAGTTGGCCAGTAGAATCCGCATTGCCAAATTTTGGCTTGTGTACGAATACTCCGATTGGCAAAGCATAGGGTGATGCATGACATTTCTCAATAATTTGCATCCCCTCTTCCCTTGGTACACATCTTCTCGCAAGCCGTCACCACATACTCTATACAGTACGGTTCATCCCAAAGGTGTCGTCGGCTTTCTACTTGCGATTTCCGCTTGTCCTCACGGTGGTACATATCCCGCAACCATAAAGTTGACAATGTTTGCATACCATGGATTGGAGTCCGACACCTTGAGTAGCATGTCGTCGCGCATGTAGTCATTGATCGATGGTTCCGCATGTTAGTGACCCGCATACTCCCTTTTATCTTTTATTTCTAGATCGAATTCTTGGAGTAAAAGAATCCGGCGGATCAATCGAGGTTTCGTGATCTTTCTTAGTGAGCGGATACTTAAGAGCAAATGTGGTCGGTATAAACGATTATCTTTGCACCCACTAAGTAAGAGCGAAATTTCTCGATAGCGAAGACTACCGCAAGGGAGCTCTTTTTCGTTGGTGGTGTAGTTAAGCCGGGCTCCCTCGTTAGAGTCTTGCTAGCATATGCGATTGCATCTTCGCTTTTTTGTCTTTGGTTTGGCCTAAGACCGCACCAACGGTATAGTCGCTAGCATCGCACATGATTTCAAAGCGGCTTGACCAATCCGGGGTTGGATGATCGGGATGAGATGAGTGCTTTCTTAAGGGTTTTGAAAGCGTGCATGCACTCATCTATGAAGTCAAAAGGTGCGTCCTTGGCTACCGAGGTTCGTAAGGGGTCTTGAGATTTGTGAAAAATATTTTATGAACCTCCTATAGAATCTCGCATGACCTAGGAAATCGCGGATCCCTTTGACATTCACCCGGGAGGTAGCTTTTCGATAATGTCTATCTTAGCTAGTTCTACCTCAATTCCCTCTCGGACACTAGGTGTCCAAGAACGATGCCTTCCCGACCATGAAGTGGCACTTTTCCCGATTAAGTACTGTGTCCTTTCTTGGCATCGTTGCAAGACCTTGTCTAAATTCTTTAGACAGCTTTCAAAAGTCTTACCATAGACTCGAGAAATCGTCCATGAAGACCTCCATGATCTCTTCAATCATGTGCGAGAAAATAGACATCATACACCGCTGAAAGGAAGCAGTGCATTACCACGCCCCAAATGACATTCTATGGTAGGCATAAAATGGTATGGGCATGTGAAGGTGGTCTTGCTCGTCATTAGGTGGATCGGGATCTGTGGTACCCCAGAATACCCCAAGGAAAATAAGAAAGAGTGTTTTCGCTAACCGTTTAACATCTCATCGATGAATCGGGGCGGAAAGTGATCTTTCTTAGTTGCCTTGTTAAGTTTTCTATAGTCAATGCACATTCTCCACCCCGTGACTTATCTTTTTGCGAATGAGCTTGTTCTTAGAGTTCTCAACGACCATCATTGCTCCCTTTTAGGGACCACTTGGACCGGGCTAACCCAATCGCAGGTGGTACGGGATAAATTATCCCGGCATGAAGAAGTTTGAGAACTTCCTTCTTCACGACTTCACGCATCGCGTTATTGAGCCTCTCCTCGTGGTTCGCGTGATGGGATACTGGATGGGCCGGGTCAATAGGTATGCGATGTGTGCAGAGTGTTGGGCTTACCCTTTAGGTCTTGCAAGAATACCTAAAGACCGATCTATGCTTCTCTAAAAACGGCTATCGCTTGGGTCGCCTCCCGATCACTAAGTTTATCACTAATGATAACCTGAGTTTGTGTGTGTCCGTTTAGGAAGACATAGCATAGGCCAGGGGGCAGGGGGTTTAAGCTCAATTGAGGCGAGTCGCTCTTCCTCTTGGGGAAGTTCTATGTTTTCCTCGAGTCGTCCTCTTCTTCTATGAAGAATTGGGCATCACGCTCTAGGTCTCTGGTCGTGTTTTTCATAGAGCATGATGTCACACCCGGATTTGAAGGAGTAAAAACAGGTGTATATTATATGCGCCGGGATCAATTTACACACATATAACGACTTCATTGGTCCACGAGCGGTGTTACATAACGAAAGATAACGTAAAGGCATTAACGTACTTTATTACAACGAAATCTCGTGAGTATAGCGGAAAAAATCAAATAACTTTAAAAGTTTCTAAACAACGGCGACGGCCACGTAAGCGAATCCACAACGCCACGGGAAGGTTGGACGGCGGTACCACGTGAGCTAACACCCAGGCATGTTCTCCGGGTAGTCATCATCACTTGAGCAACCTTTATTATGATTATTGCAAGGGTGAGTCCATGTCGAACTCGCCAAGTACGCACGGAAAGTAATGACATGCAAGGCTTATACATAGGGAAAGGTCGACCGCGATTGTCTTTCGCATGTAGCTCTTTTTAATCTTGATTCATTTTAAATAGCAACCTGTTACTAATCATTGGTTGAAAAACCCAAAACCCTTAATTAAGGTGTAAGTAATCATTAAGTTGATTTCAAAGAGTAGATATCAATAATCATTAACGCTTGAGATCACCCCAAGCAACACGGGAACTCCATCCCGAACAACACGAGGTTCCAACCTCGCCAACTCCATCATTATTTCCAAAAAGAGTAGCTTCTAATCATGTGAGAGCCTGGGTCGCGTTTCGTAACCGTGAGCACGCTAGTATACGGTTTGATCAAACTCTGCAGAGGTGTGCACTTTCCCCGCGAAGTCCCATTTGCGTCGGGTTAGCTAGACCCAAAACTCTACCAAGGAGAGCGTGCGAGGAAATCACTCACGAGACCTTTCACAGTTTTCAAGATAGGGGTTCACTCGCGGCGAAACGCAGGCGTATGAAGGCGTCCCCAATCACCGGATCTACCAACCCCCATACTACAATCCCGAGCCCCCAACGCCATCTCAAATTGGAAAGATCCACCCTATAGCGAGTGACCCGATAATTAGTCAAGCCGAGAGCCCATTAGGTCCGAAGTTGCACTATTGTCCCGTGTGGCCGCTCCACGAACGCACCTTAGGAGAGAAGACGGATGCCTCCGGCAAACGACGCACTACAAAGAATGCATACAACCCTTTGAACCCACAAC
Source organism: Hyparrhenia diplandra (assembly GCA_015847255.1). Lineage (NCBI taxonomy): Eukaryota > Viridiplantae > Streptophyta > Magnoliopsida > Poales > Poaceae > Hyparrhenia > Hyparrhenia diplandra. The sequence continues at coordinate 102,333 of JADLZK010011784.1, forward strand.
CACGATGCATCACGCATCCAACATCTCCAACCATGGTCGCAACCATGAAACATCTCCATAAGCATGTTGATAGAAGCATTTTAATATCATTAATAAAGGTGAGTAGATGAGCGGAGCAAACTAAGCAAAGCAAGCCTATCTACCCATAAACCCCCAATAGGTGAATCTCGGATAATGGTGGCTAGTAGGTCCTTAGGGTATACCAAATTAAGACACATGCATGAATAGTAACGTTGCATTTAATGAATAGGAACAAAATGGTCAAACGGTGCCCCGCACTTGCCTTGGTCCGAGTCGCATCGCTTTCGAAGCTATCGTGGTCGTTTCGCTCGTCCTTCACGAACGTCTCCTCTTCTATACGCATCAAGCATCACATACGGGAGCAATACATGCAAGCAAACAATTTATAATTAGACAATACACCAGTACATGAATTAGCAGCAAACAATCTCATAAAATTAATCTACTCGTTGAGACGATTCCGTAGATATGTGGATCACTAAAATCGGAGTTAAACGAGAAAGTTATGGCTATTCAAAGAATCGATGGCAAAACTGTAAATAACTGGAACTTCATTTCAAATTAAAATAAATGGAATTCAGGTTTAAAACCGCAGCAGGGGCAGATCTGCGAATATGCGAAACTACAGAGGACTAGCTGGTAAAGTTGCCGGCGGTGGCGTCGGCCGGCCGGGCGTCGGCCGGACGCTGGCGGCTAGGGAGTCGGCGGGCCGGCACCGGCTGTGGACTCCGCCCGTGGACCGAGTCCACGGGTCCACGGGTGGGATCGCTGGCGGCGCTTACGGCCGACACGGGCGGCGCGGCCAAGACGGCGGGCGCTCGCCGGCGCGGAGCTCGGCGTTAGAGGCGGCGCGCTACGGTTGCACGGGCGACGCGGCCGACGGCGAACGCTGGCGCGCCGCTGGGGACGGCGAGCCGAAGCGGCCGCCGGGCGGTGCGATTTACGCGGCGCGCAGGCTAAACGCGCGGGCGCCGACGGCGAGGTCGTCGGGACGGGCGCTGCAGGTGGCACGGAGTGCCCCAGCGGGGACACGATGGACGCCGCTGGTCGCCAAGGCATGGCGCACCACCACGGTGGGCTGGCGAGGCGGTTGCCGGGATGACGGGCCGGGCGGCGCGCATCGCGGGCCGAGCGGCCGCCGCGCCGGGCGCGGGCGTGCAGGCGACGAGAGGCCACGCTGAGGACACCGCAGCCTGTCCGCGACGAGGCAAAGTTTCCGGGGAGGGCCTTACCACGGCGGTCGACCATAGAACGACGGAATCCGGGCGCGCGCGCGAACTCCGATCTAGGTTTTTGGCGAAGTCACGATGCGGCAGCCGCGGCGGAAGTGAAGTAGGGCAATGGGAGGGGCGCTCGGGGTCGCGGCTCGCGTTATATAGGCGCGCGCGATCTCGGATTGCGGAGGGCCCACGCGCGCGAGGCGGCGCGGCGCGGGTCGGTCAGATCCGCCTCCCGAAGGAGACGACATCAGTAGCCGGGCCCCCACGCTGGCGGACCCGCAGGTCGGGCGGCCGCCGGCCGAAGCCGCAAATAAGAGACGGGCGAGCAACGCGACGCGGCCGCGGGCGAAGCGGCGAAGCTGGCTACCGCCGCGCTTGCCGGGCCGGCCCACGCGCGCGGTGCGGCGCCGCTGGCCGGCCGCTGGCCGCACGCAAATGCCGGGCCGCGGGCCAGCAAGGTAAACCCAGGACCAAGCTAAAAAGAAATAGCTTTACCATTTTCTATTAAGCAATTTGAATGAAAAAATTGCTACATAAATAAATAAAAAACTATATACTAAACAATCAAGGGCAATCAATAAAAATTATGCAGCAGCATGAATGCAACAATTCAAGGTGTCTACCTTATATTTCATTTTATGGTATTTTATAAATAATTAATTTGGCCTATATTGAAGCATAGCATGAACATAAAAATCCATTTAAATTCTAGTTTTCAATAAAGCCAAAAATTAGGGTGTCATAAACCTACCCCCCTTAAAGGAATCTCGTCCCGAGATTTGGATGGCTCGAAGAACAACTTCAGGGTAATCTTCCTTTAACTCATCCTCTTTTTCCCAAGTTGCTTCTCGCTTTCGTATGATGTTCCCATCGATACTTTGCAAGAGCGAACAACTTTACTCCTGGTTACTCTCTCTGTTGTTTCCAAGATCTTGATTGGCTTTTCTTTATAGGTGAGATCACTCCTCAAGTCTATCTTCTCCATAGGTAACTGCTCCTCAGGCACTCTCAAGCATCTCTTGAATTGTGACACATGGAAGACATCATGAACATTGGACAAACTCTCGGCAACTAGAGTCTATAAGCCACTTCGCCTCTCCTCTCAACAATCACAAAAGGACCAATATACCTCGGTGCTAACTTCCCTTTAACATTAAACCTCTTAAGTCCTCTCATAGGTGAGACCTTAAGATAGACATAGTCACCAACATTGAATTCCAATGGTTTCCTTTTGGCATCTGCATAACTCTTTTGCCTAGACTGAGCTGCCTTCAAGTTCTGCTTAATCACTTGAACTTGTTTATCGGCTATCCTTATTGCTTCAGGGACCAAAGACTTGTCTCTCTCGATCGATTCCGAACAATGGAGTTCTACACTTCCCGCCATAAAGTGCTTCAAAAAGGAGACATCTTAAGACTTGATCGATAGTCGTTGTTATACGAGAATTAGGCATATGGCAAACTCTTATCCCAACTATCATCATCTTTCAGACGCACATGCTCTCAAAGCATATCCTCCACTATCCGATTCACCCTCCTCGGCCCGACCATCCGACCGAGGATGATAAGCCTATCTTGAATCTCAAATGGGGTACCCATTGCCTCATGTAGCTTTTCCCTTAACCGAGATGTAAATTGAGTACCTCTATCTGAGACTATTTTCTTTGGAACCCCATGCAAACATACAATTCGTTCCATATACTTCTCAGCCAATTGATCTCCATGGTAAGTGGTCTTGACAGGTATGAAATGAGCAACCTTAGTCAAACGATCCACTACTACCCAAATAGAGTCATATCCTCTTTGTGTCCTGGGTAACCCAACAATGAAATCCATGCTGATCTCGTCAAACTTCCACTCGGGTATCTTCAACAGTTGTAACAATCCGGTGGCCTCGGGTATTACGCTTTCACTCTTTGTGGTATCACACAAAGCTACATATTCACCAATGTCTCTTTTCATACCAACCCACCAAGAATATCTTTGTTTCAAATCTTGATACATCTTTGTACCCCCAGGATGAATTGAGTAAGCCGACTCATGACACTCCTTTAATATAGTGTCCTTGATCTTTTGTATATCTGGCACACACAATCTCTGTTTGTACCACACTGTACCATCTTCATCAACACTATACCCTGGGGCCTTATCTTCTTTCACTAATTTCACAATCTCTTGTAACCCCTCGTCAGTTCTCTGACCCTTTCTAATTTCTTGTTCTAGAGTCGGTTCAACATCTATAGACGTTCCCTCAACATTGGCTAGATAACCCATATTGAGCTTCTCAAAGTCTGCAAGTAACTCAGGTGGCAACTCCATAGCCTCTAACAAATTCACTTGGCTCTTACGACTCAATGCATCGCCCACAACATTAGCCTTACGAGGATGATAGTGAATCTCTAACTCATAGTCCTTGATAAGTTCTAACCACCTTCTCGCCTCGGAGTTCTCGTTCTCGAGTAAAGTAAAGATGTACTTTAGACTTTTGTGGTCATTATACACATCACACTTGTGACCCGTAATATAATGTCTCCGGATCTTCAATGCATGCTGCTTGTTTGCTAATTCCAAATCATGAGTTGGATAGTTGACTTCATGCTTCTTCAACTGTCTAGAAGCATAAGCAATAACCTTACCCTCCCGCATCAACACACAACCCAATCCTTGCTTGGAAGCATCACAAGAAATGGAGAAATCCTTGGTCACATCAGGCAAAAAGCAAGACACAGTCTTTGTTGTCAATCTCTTTTCAATTCTTCAAAGCTTGCTTGACATTTATCGATCCACTTGAATGGCTTTTCCTTTCTCTAGCGAGGAAGCGGTCATTGGTTTAGCAATAGAAGAGAATCCTCAATGAATCTTCGTAATAATAACCGCCATTCAGAAACTCCCGATCTCACTAAATGCGAGGTGGACTCCACTTCAAAGACATCGACACATTCTTCGGCCGACAAAGAACTCCCCTTGGATATAACATGACCCAAGAAAGAGACCTCGTTCGGCCCGTAACTCACACTTACTAAGCTTAGCATAGAGCCGATGTTCCCTCGCCGCAACACTAACCTCGGATGCTCTTCATGTTCTTTCTCATTCTTAGAATAGATTAGAATGTCATCAATAAAGACTACGACAAACTTATCTAGGTACTCCATAAAAACTTTGTTCATCAAATACATAAAGTAATTTTGGAGCATTAGTTAACCCAAAAGACATGATTTGTGTACTCATAAAGCCCATATCGGTAGTGAATGCAGTCTTGGGAATATCACTAGGCCTGATCTTTAACTGATGGTAACCTGATCTCAAATCTATCTTAGAGAAAACACAAGCTCCCTTCAACTGATCAAACAAATCTTCTATTCTAGGCAGTGGATACTTGTTCTTAATGGTTACTTCATTCAAAGATTCGTAGTCTACACACATTCTCCGAGTCCCATCCTTTTTCTCAACAAAAATAACGAGGGGGCTCCCAAGGTGATGAACTAGGTCTAATAAACCCTTTAGATTGCAACTCTCTAAGTTGTTTCTTAAGTTCATCTAATTCATTCTGACCATTCTATATGGTCTTTTTAGAAATAGGAGCAAATACCAGGCAGTAGATCAATAACAAACTGAATGTCACGGTCAGGTGGCATACCTGGCAAATCAGCTGGCAAGACATCGGGAAACTCATTGACTATCCTGATATCATCTACTGCGTCAGCATTCAACTGATTCACTGTACCCTGAGGTGTGGATGACATAGCAACAACCACATCTACTAGCTTCCCATCAGGTGCAATAAGTGACACTACTTTCTCTGAGCACTTGATTTCAGCCTTCCACTTGGACAGCCAACTCATTCCCAGAATAAGATCCAACCCTTCTGACTCAAGTACAATGGGTCTAACAGAAACTCTACCCCCTTAATTTAAGGCTTGTAGTTGGGCACCAAACATTTGAATACATAACTCCCCGGTGATTTAACTTTCATAGAGCTAGGCATGAGTTCAGTGGGGATGCTATATTTGCGGGCAAACTCACTACTGATGAATGAATGAGATGCACCAGTATCAAAAAGAACTGTAGCGGGGTGAGAGTTGATGGGGAACGTACCAAGCACCACATCAGTAGACTCCTCAGCAGACTCCACCTTCACATGGTTCACCTTCCCATAGTGTTGCCCCTTCCGTTCGGTTGGGGTTGCCATTCTGTCCCCCAGGGTGGAGGCCCATTCTCGCACGCTTCTTCTTTGGGGCAGGAGTTCGCAAAAGTGTCCCACACCTCCACACTTGAAGCGGTGTTGCCATTAGGTGGAGGGTTAGCATTGACCTTCACCGGTTGTTGGGGCTTGAGGACGAGGTCGGTGGTTGTTAGGACGTTGCATCCAGTTGTAGCCTCCCGACGCCGAGAAGATCCCCGACCACTGACTGATAGCCGTAACGCCGATAGTTACGTTGTTGTTGTAGCGTGGGCGGTTGCCATTTCCCATCGTCCCGAGAGAAATCCCTCTTCCTCTTGTTCTTCTTCTTCAGCTTCACTAATCCAGCAGGCACATAGTCCTTCTTGAACGCTCTCTGGAACTCATCCCAAGTGATGGTCTCGGGATCCTGATGAGCGAAGCATAGAGCCTCCCACCAAGCTTGAGCTGACCCAACCCGGTGACGCCGCAGTAGAGCACCTTCTCCCGGGGATTGCACCGAGCGATAACCCGTTGCTTTTCCACCTCCTTGAGCAGTCCATTGCCTCCATAGGGTCGACGCATGAGAGAACTTGGGTGGGCGCCCCTTCAAGAATTCCCCGCTTGTCACGGGGTGGTGGTGGAGGAGGGTTGGCGCCATGGAACCCCTGGTGCTGGTTCTGGTTTTGATTTTGGTTCGGTTACGGTTTTTGCGGCATAGCAGTAATGCCCTGCAGGAGCTGAGTCTGCATGGCCATGAGTTGCTCTATCCGGGTGGGGGTGGGTTGTTGTTGTTGGAGTTGTTGTTGGTGTTGTTGTTGTTGTTTGCACCACTACCACCTCCATTCCTTGTGATTGGTGCCATCCGATTATACAAACAAAGATAATATAAGGACATATAGATCATACATAATAAATATCGCTCACGAAAAGAGAAATCAGAATCGCAATTGTATAGTAATATAGATCATCTGACATGACTCAATCTGATGAACCATTGACATTTATCTGACATGTATAACAACTCTGAACAGTGATATGATAGATGATATGATATGGTAAAGCAGATATGATAAAGCACATATAAAGAGACCCAAAAACCCGAACTAGCTATTCATTAACCTTAAATAATAAACTTGTCTTGATAAGTCTGTGGACATCTCCCCACGTCTTACCACACTCATCATAAAGAGCCGAATCATCCAATGACACAATAATAATCCAAGCTTATCACACAAGCAACCATAACACTCTCAAACTGAACTAACCACTAGACTCACCACGAACTCGCAAGCTAAGGACGTATACTAACGATCTAGCGACGTATATAGTATATATAACTAAGGGAGGGCAGCTCCTAATCAATACCGTACGCCCCGCTTCAGCTCCATACTCCGGGTACTCGCGAGGCGGTGAGAAGGCTGGGTACATCAGGCGCCGATTCTCGCTTGGCCGCTGATCTCGCCCTGAAGCTCAGCAATCCTCCCGCGATCTTCCATTTGCCGATCCCTCAGCCTCACGAATCTCCACCAAGGCACCAGTGAGCTTTTTGTGTCTAGCACGGTCGCTAATCGCACCGTGGGTGACATCCTTGGGCCATCCTCCTCCCCGAACTGCAGCAATGCGGGAAGCCATCTCCCCGCGGCGACGACGTGGGTAATAGCGCCGCTCATCGTTCCCGATGTCCTCAAAGAAACGCCGCGGTAGGCGCGGAAAGCCATGCGGCGGCGTCATCGATGGCAGCCCTCCGGGTGTCTCTCGCCGGCCAGGAGCGGCATGCACCGAATCCACCCTAAGAGCACGGAGTGCACCGCCGGGACCTCCCAACGTAGGCACTCATCTTCCGTAACTCGGGTAGTCCGGATGAGTCCACCGCTGGCGCGGTACTCCAACTGCGTAGACGCACGCGTAGCCATACCGATGGTTCAGCCAGCGCCCTGAGCTCATAGTGGGCGAAGCATTCTCCCCATCCCCGGTGGTCGGTGTGATGGTCCATCCACTGACCCCGGATCCGCCGATCCCCTTCTTTAGGAGCATCCGGTGGTCCACCATTTTGGTCCACCATTCCCAAAGCACCCGCCTTCTTCATCGATTGTGCGAATCTCCATCACTTTGTCTTCACTATCGGCGATCTCCTCCTCCTCCCCTCCGGCCCTGGGAGCCACCCGGGAGGATGTCATACCCGCCGTCAGCAGGGGCGACCTCCACCTTTCGCCGTCCAAAGGAGGACCAGCGACGAAGTGGGCACCATCGTCAAGGTGCTGATCAGGATGGAACACGAAGTCGTCGACGTCACCGATCAATCGGAAACTCAACGGGCGCGTCGGAAGGTAACCCGCAGCGGTACTCTTACGGGCGGTCAACAAGCGCCGCACCATTGTCTAAAGAAAGTAAAAGACATGCAGAAGATGATTAGGAACTCATGATCAAAGATGATAATAAATAAGTAAACATGATCAAGAGGATTAAAAGACAATGCATGAATCTTGGTAGATGGATATCTCAATGGTGTAAATGCAGACAATTGATAGTATGAGATTAGTATGCACATATGTGGTATTTATGGCAATGAACAAAAGCAATAATGATACTAATGAAGCAAGGTAAACATGGTGATAATGACAATAAAGTGATGAAAATTCGATAGATAATAAGTGCATCAAGGTGTAATAAATGATAAACATCTTTGGATAATGAATGAATGAATATTAACCCAATAAAAAGACCCTAAAACGGCCATTCTAACTAGGGTGCGCGTGGTCCTACGGTCAACTTGACTCGATACCACTTGGCCACACACCGGATTTGAAGGAGTAAAACCAGGTGTATATTATATGTGCGCCGGGATCAATTTACACACATATAACGACTTCATTGGTCCACGACGATTGTTACATAGCGAAAAGATAACGTAAAGGCATTAACGTACTTTATTACAACGAAATCTCGAGTATAGCGGAAAAAATCAAATAACTTTAAAAGTTTCTAAACAACGGCAACTGACGACACGTAGCGAATCCACAACGCCACGGGAAGGTTTGGGCGGTACCACGAAGCTAACACCCGGGCATGTTCTCGGGTAGTCATCATCACTTGAGCAACCTTTATTATGATTATTGCAAGGGTGAGTCCATGTCGAACTCGCCAGAAATACGCACGGAAAGTAATGACATGCAAGGCTTATACATAGGGAAAGGTCGACACGGTGTATGCGCATGTAGCTCTTTTAATCTTGATTCATTTTAAATAGCAACCTTGTTACTAATCATTGGTTGAAAACCCAAACCCTTAATTAAGGTGTAAGTAATCATTAAGTTGATTTCAAAGAGTAGATATCAATAATCATTAACGCTTGAGATCACCCCCAAGCAACACGGGAACTCCATCCCGAACAACACGAGGTTCCAACCTCGCCAACTCCATCATTATTTCCAAAAAGAGTAGCTTCTAATCATGTGAGAGCTCGGGCGCTTCAGAATCGTGAGCATGGCTAGTATACCAGTTTGATCAAACTCTGCAGAGGTGTGCACTTTCCCTTCGCCGCGAAGTCCCATTTGCGGGTTAGCTAGACCCAAAACTCTACCAAGGAGAGCGGCGGGGGGAAATCACTACGAGACCTTTTCACGGGTTTCAAGATAGGGGTTCACTCGCCAGCGAAACGCAGCGTATGAAGGCGTCCCCAATCACCGGATCTACCAACCCCCCATACTACAATCCCGAGAGCCCCCAACGCCATCTCGATTGGAAAGATCCACCCTATAGCGAGTGACCCGATAATTAGTCAAGCCGAGCCCATTAGGTCGAAGTTGCCTTTGTTGTCCCGGTGGCCGCTCCACGAACCGGACCTTAGGGAGAGAAGGCGGATGCCCTCGGCAAACCGGGACGCACTACAGCAATCCCGCACAACCCTTTGAACCCACAACCACGATGCATCACGCATCCAACATCTCCAACCATGGTCGCAACCATGAAACATCTCCATAAGCATGTTGATAGAAGCATTTTAATATCATTAATAAAGGTGAGTAGATGGCGGAGCAAACTAAGCAAAGCAGACCTATCTACCCATAAACCCCCAATAGGTGAATCACGGATAATGGTGGCTAGTAGGTCCTTAGGGTATACCAAATTAAGACACATGCATGAATAGTAACGTTGCATTTAATGAATAGGAACAAAATGGTCAAACGGTGCACGCATTTTGCCTTGCCTGAGTGCGAGTCGTCTTTCTTTCGAAGCTATCAGGGTCGATTACGCTTTCGTCCTTCACGAACGTCTCCTCTTCTATACGCATCAAGCATCACATACGGGGAGCAATACATGCAAGCAAACAATTTATAATTAGACAATACACCAGTACATGAATTAGCAGCAAACAATCTCATAAAATTAATCTACTCGTTGAGACGATTCCGTAGATATGTGGATCACTAAAATCGGAGTTAAAACGAGAAAGTTATGGCTATTCAAAGAACTGATGGCAAAACTGTAAATAACTGGAACTTCATTTCGAATTAAAATAAATGGAATTCAGGTTTAAAACCGGCAGCAGGGGCAGATCTGCGAATATGCGAAACTACAGGGACTAGCCGGTAAAGTTGCGGCGGTGGCGTCGGCCGCTTGGCGGGCGACTGACGCTGGCGGCGCAGGCTGGCGGGGGGGTGCCGGCCGTGGGCCGGCCTCGTGGACCGAAGTCCACGGGTCCACGGTGGGGATCGAACGCGGCGCTCTGGCCGACACGGCGGCGCGGCCACAGCGCCACGGCGGCGGGCGCCTCGCGGGCGTTGAGCTCGGCGTTAGAGGCGGCGTTGCGCGCGCAGGTTGCACGGGCGGACGCGCCGACGGGCGAACGCGCGATGCGCTCGCTAGGGGACAGCAGCCGAAGCGGTTGCCGGCGAGACGACGCGGGCGGCGAACGCAAAACGCGGGCGCCGACGGCGAGGTCGCCGGACGGCGCCGCAGGCACGGAGTGCCCCGCCGGGACACGAAAGGGACGCCTGGTCGCCGCGTGCGATGCGCACCACGGTGGCGCCGCTAAGCGGCTAAGCGCGGGGATGACGCGCTGGCGGCGCATGGCCGCGGGCGGCGGAGCGGCCTGGCGCGCGTCGCCCGCGTAGGCGACAGAGGCCACGCGAGGACACCAGCGTGTTCGCCGCGACGAGGCGGCTCGGGAGGGCCTTACCACGGCGGTCGACGGCAGGAAACGACGGGAACGGCGGCGCGGCGCCGAACTCCGATCTAGGGTTTTCGCGAGCTCACGATGCGGCAGCCGGGCGGCGTGAAGTAGGGCAATGGGGAGGGGCGCGGGGGCCGCGCTCGCGTTATATAGGCGCCGGGCGATCCTCGGATTGCGGGAGCGGGCCCACGCGCGGCCGCGGCGGGCGCGGGTCGGGTTCGCATCCGTCTCCGGAAGGGAGACGACATCGTAGCCGGGCTCCCACGCCGGCGGGACCGCGTGTCGGGCCGGCGGGCCGGCCGCTGCGGCAAGAGGCGGGCGAAAGCAGCGACGACGCGCGGCGCATGTCGCGGCGAAGCGGGCGAGCGGGCGGCCGCCGCGCTTGCCGGGCCGGCCCACGCGCTGGTAAGCCGGGCGCCGGCTGGCTGTCGCTGGCCGCTGCCGCGCCGCAAATGCCGCCGCGGGCCAAAAGCAAGGTAAACCGACCAAGCTAAAAGAAATAGCTTTACCATTTTCTATTAAGCAATTTGAATGAAAAAATTGCTACATAAATAAATAAAAACCCTATACTAAACAATCAAGGGCAATCAATAAAAATTATGCAGCAGCATGAATGCAACAATTCAAGGTGTCTACCTTATATTTCATTTTATGGTATTTTATAAATAATTAATTTGGCCTATATTGAAGCATAGCATGAACATAAAATCCATTTCAATTCTAGTTTTCAAAAAAGCCAAAAATTAGGGTGTCATAATGACTCCCTTGACCTCCTCGGGCGTGTCATACTCATGGAGGGAGTCCGTTACCGAGTTTTTGGCTCGAGTAAGCTGGTATGGACAATGATTTTCCCCTAGTTTGACATCTAAATCCCGGATTCTGGTAGATCAAGAATCTTTTCCAAGGGATGCCCGATTAGGATGTCAAAATCTTGGATATCAAAGATATGAAAATCCAAAGAAAGTTTGACATTCCTATGAAGAAGAATCTGGTCGTGTATAACCTCACGACTTTTTATGCGCAAAGTCCGTCTTTGTGTGGGTTCTAGGTGCTTCCTTGTCACATTTACGTGCAAAGGATTTGGACATCATGTTTATGCCCACAAAGGCGTTATACATGACCTCCACTACGTCCCCTCGATATTTGCAAACGGATAGGCGTAGAGGGATGGTTCAATCGAATTTCTTGAAAGAGGGCCCTTCCTCCACGTAGCCATTCCGTGCTCATGATATTTTGTTAGCTCCTTAATAGACTCACGAGAAAGAGTTCGTCGAGGGGGTAGTTCAGGAGCTAACGGGACCGGTGGCTTCTTCCATAGTTCGTAATTCGAGGTATTACCGAATTGTCGCAAGAGGGTCTTCCTTGAAAAAGGGGAGATCCGACCATGCGGTCTCCTTTGGTTCTGGTTCAGGCGAGGGTCTCTCTAAAGATGTTTTCGGGTTCGGCAAAGAGCCGAAGAGACTTCCTCTTGTTTCGCTTGGGTTCTACTCGGATGGGTTCTAGCGGAGGAGTATTCTCAAGAATACGGTTTAGGAGAGCTTCTCCTTCCGCTGTGGTTTTATGTGCAAATGACCCTCCGGCAGCTAAGTCAAGCAGTAGGGTAGTTGCTCTATCCAATCCTAGCCAGAAATCTTTGTAACAACACATGGTTTGGAATGGACGGATCCGGGGCGGATCCGGTAAGAATGGTAAAACGGTCCCAGGCTGCACCTAAGGTTTCACCCTCTTTTTGTTGGAAGTTGAGTATCTCTTGTCGTAGGGCCGCGATTCTGGATAAAGGATAGAACGCGAGGCAAAACCTATGTCGCAATTCTTCCCGGTCTCCATTTACCAACCCTACATTGTGGGCGTACCATTGAGTCGCCCTCTCAGTGAGAGAGAACGGAAACAACTTCCACCTCAGAGTGTCATGTGTCATGCCCGCCATAGTCAGGCATCCACAGAGCCGCTCAAACTCCCGTAAGTGATGGTATGGGTTTTCATATTCCGAACCTGAAAAGGCTCGGGCCTGAACCAAGGCTATGAAGCCAGGGCGGAGCTCATAATCGGAAGCTGTGATTGGCTTCGCAGATCGGAGTGGTTCTACGAGCTCGCCCTTAGGAGCGGATAGGATATGTATGGTGGGTTGCTCCATGGGTAAGGAACTGTTTTTTGGGTTTTTGTTTTATAGGAGATAATCTAGACACACGGGTCGACTAGGCCTGAAATACAATTACGACAACCATCCCCGGCAACGGCGCCAGAAATGCTTATTGGTGTTTCTTAGCGAAAGCTGCAAAGTCCGCAAGCACACGGGAAATACCGTTGTAGCACTTCACCCGGTGATAAACAGGGTATCGTATAATTCGCAAGGACGGTTGCGTTGAGGGCTTTCTGGCCTGTGTCTACCCAAGGCAAGGTTAGGTTCTATGAGTAATGAGGTATCTCTATGGGCTTAGATTTCCAGGCAGGGATTCCTCGCGTTGTTATCTTCTTACTTCGGGCACCGGCCCTCGCCCAAGCCGGGTAGAGTCCGGCAATTAGCTCTACGTCACACCCGAACAGGGAGGGATTGCAAGGGACGGACAAGGCCATCACGACGACTCTGCCGCCTACCCTCACGACCGTGGGGTGCTTCGTAAAAGGTAGGTGAACGCTAGTCCAAACAACTCCGAGTAGAAGGAGCAAAGTTTCCTTCTAGCTTTTCCCTCTCTCACTCTCTAGAATTGAAAGATGAGAAGAAGACTAATCTACTCTCTTGCTCAACTGTGCTGAATTCTCCTTGGAATGGTGCTTGAGGGAGAGGTAGGGGGTCTCCTTTTATAGCTTGAGTAGAGGGGGTCTTTGGAAAATTGTCTCCACCACCATAATGTCCAAACCGACCAAGAATAGGCGGTTTGGAGGTTCATGAACCTGGTCCACGGCGCCACCGTCATTCCTTGGAGTAATGGAACCGCCACGCGAAGACTCGGGCCCACCTGTCAGAAGGAGGGTGCGGGCGCACCCTGGTCGGCCCCAAACCGGCCCAATTTTGGCGTGTCACCTTGATTCGTTACTTTGGGCCTGGTCTTGACGTGGAGAACCTGAGTTTGTGGCCTGGCCGAGGTAAGTTGGATTGGTCTTGCCATTTGTCACCTTTGGGCTTTTTCTATTTATTGTTTTATTATTCTTTTTCTTTGTATTTTGGCCCAAAGTGCACATGTCTTGTCTTGTAGCTGCAAGAACCAAATATACACCAAAACTATGGAATTTGTTAATTTATAAACCCTATCTCTAGGTGGTTTTGGTGTATGTTGACGGTGTTTGATACGTAGTTGGTTACCGTCAACACCCCCTTGACTTGATTTGCTAGCCATGGATGAAGGTATAGGAGAGGATGTCCCTTTGATTATTTCCTAGCTTTGTCCCTACCTAGAAGAGAATAAATTGTAGACGATTTCAACAAGTCTTTTTGTAAAACAATTTGAAAATTTCAAGCACAATAGTTTGTGATTGAGAGGGGCTCTTAGAATATAGATAGAAATTTGTAACATGTCCTTGGCATGGTCTGTGATAGTCATGGCCAGGTATGTAGTATAGAATCCTCCTTTCATTATCTCAGGAGGAAGAAAGTATATGTATTTCTTCGGATCCAGGTGGTTGGTCTGTCACATAGACACGTCGGTTATGTTTAGCCAAAAATATTTATTCACTTGTTTAGTTGGTTTTGAGTGTGGTTGGAGTTTATATCCAGCAAAAACTATTTTTTGGTTCTAAACTCTGTAATAATTGGTGCGATTCTATCTACGGATAGATAAGCGGATTTATTATCCTTTATCTAAAAAAATTCTTTTCTATACGTGGCTTGTACGTAAAGCTGGCTGGACCAATCACAGATCACAGGCCGTATTTGTAATCCACGCATGAAGATATTCATTTCATGGCTATGTTTTTTTAGCGTCATTTCATGGCTATATTAGCATGGCCGAGACAAAGGCACAGCACCCATCAATTCCAAACTGTGCCCTGAGTTTTTCAGTCTCTCTCTTTTTTTTTTTTCAGCTCCAGGTCAACTCACGGTGATTCTGGGGATCGCGATCGAAGCATCCACCTCGTGATCCGCAGTACCATCGTATTTGTTGCCCACGAGCCACGATCCGCCCAATCTCACCTAATCATTTCTCAGCTCGCGCAACTCTCACCCGTATAAAGCAGTCCGTCGCCCAAAAGGAGAACCAAGAAGCAGAGCAAACCACCTACCAAGTTGAGAGAGGAGAGGAACAGAGCATCAAGAAAGAAGTCCCCCGCAACGATGGCCAGCGGCGGCGTGGTGAAGCACATCCTGCTGGCACGCTTCAAGGAGGAGGTGACGCAGGAGCGCCTGGACGAGCTCATCCGCGGATACGCCGCGCTCGTCCCCGCCGTCCCCTCCATGAAGGGCTTCCAGTGGTAACGCCCTCTCTCCCCTACTGCCTCTCTGCTTGTGTTGTGTATGACTCCCCACCAGGACCCTGACGCACCCCAGGTGCTCGACGAATTAGGTGCCTGGTTTAGTTCAGGTGCGCCATCACTGATTGTGAAATGGTAGCCGTGTGATTTTTGCTTTTGCTCTCTTGGATCCAGAGATCCAGTGCTGTTTTCCTGCAAGTAACATAGTCAAGACTGTACTTGACACCTACTACTTCCGAACCTTAAGTAAACTGTGCAGTGTAATTTTCTTACATGGAGTGATCTGGTTCCACCTTCCATGAGGTTGGACTGTTGATATTGGTGGTGCCCCCTTGGCCCCTTGTATCACAATAGAAGGCATACAATTCTAGCTCCAAAAATACGGGGCATGCACACAATAGTTCATAATTTGTTTGCCTTTTTAACCTTGATCGTTTTTCAGCTCACTTGATTAAATTAAATAAGCATGCTAACCAGTTATTCTCTCTCAAGACATCCCACCCATCATATGCCACTTGTGAACATTGCATTTTACAATTTTTGCAACATGGATTATGTTGTCTTGTAGGAGATATTTGGCTTCAGATGCTCCAGACTTCCGATAGGACTCAAATGATTTATATGTTATCAAGCAATCCTTTTAGATAACGGAACAATGAACAGATCACCCATAGATTTTTTTGGTAACTTCACTAGAACCACTTCTACCTGGTTCTTTTACAGAACTGTATGTTCTCGAGCGTATCGATTTGTCAAATCTTAGCAATCACCAGTGTGTCCATTTGCCACCCCTAGTAATTTTGAGCACGTCCATGTGATGTGATCGTGTTGGACAGTGAAAAGGTCATAGTAGTTCTCTCATTTCTTTGATGCGATTGCGAGGTTACTGTATCGTTTCAAACTATCAGATTCCTCATGTGCTCTTTAATCTGTAGGGGAACTGATGTGAGCATAGAAAACCTGCATCAAGGGTTCACGCACGTCTTCGAGTCGACATTTGAAAGCACGGAAGGAATCAAGGAGTACATTGAGCACCCTGCACATGTTGAATTCGCAAATGTGTTCTTGCCTGTATTGGACAAGGTCATCGTAATCGACTATAAGCCGACTTCAGTCAACTAGTGGTGGACTCTGAAGAAGCAGGCGGAGCTTTTCGCAGTTCTCATTATCAATAATAATCCTCTGTACTGTTCGTCGGAGGATTCCATTTGACTCTACACTTTATGACACTTTATGCTGAATAAATAAACTTGTTCTGCGTTGTTCCTTGTTAAGAATGAACTTTTGAGTTTTCTGTAACTGCACTTGTTGTAACTTCGCATGTTTATTATTATTATATATCGGAATTACGTTCCAAAAGACAGCTTTTCTGTTTGTGTCAGATCCAATATTCTCTGGAAGCCATTGCGGAAGAAGATGATGGAACAATCTAGAAAGAATTTTATGTATTTTTTATTTCAATTTTTTTTCACGTGTAACTTGAGAATGTGACGTGCCACAATTTAATATAAGTCCATATTTCCTTTGCCAAAAGAAACATTATTAAAGGTCATTCGCCGTGTTCACTAAGAGATATAAAGACTGTAGGGTCTCCATAAATCCCTTTCTTCCTTTTTTTTTTTCAGAATTGAACAAAGAAATCGGGAAAGATTCCTCCACGTATCATGAAGTGCGAGTCATAGGGAAGGAGTGAGATGATTTTTAAAAATTATTATAGATTTGATCTATAACTTAAAAGAAAAGTAGATATGAATCATTAGATTTACCTGATGAAAATTTAAATGAGAGGACTCTAATGAGGATTCCTCAAACTCTTCGTAAAGAGGATCCAGAAAGTTTCAAGTTTTTTTTTTTTTTTTTTTGACAACTCAGAAAGTCTTAGTCGATCCCCTCCATTTCCTAATTTCCTCTCTTCTTTTTCTGCTCAATTCTAGTTTACTAGATTCTTGTTTACAATAATCAAATCAAAGAAGATGAATAGAACTAAGAACACATATAAAAGAGTATAGAGAACCATTACCAAACGTTCCTCCTAAGAATCATATTGGGTATATGTACACTTCCTTTTAACCCTAGGATCAAAATCGAGAATCCTCCCTTTTTCTAGTGTTAGGAAACTAAAAAAACCCCGAACCCGGAGGAGTTAGGTATGTAGGATATGCTTTTTATTTTTTGTTGGGCGGAACAATATTATAATGTTCATGCTCTGCAAAGTAGAAATTCGACTCCCAACTTTTTTGAATAAAATGGTATTTCATCAACATCCGGATTTTTGTATATATATTATTTATTTATATGCTTTGAATCTAGCAAAAATGTAAGGTCAAAATGACATAATAGATCCCGGATTCCCCATTTAGTTCGGAGAAAAAGAGAAACTCTTGTTCATGGAACATTGATAGAAAAAAGATGATTATCGATTTGAAAATGATTATCAAATGGTTCTTATTCAAAGAACCCTTGCCTTTTGTTTATCTTGAGACTCAACCATTGTGGCTCTAGTATGAATCTAAGGTTTTAATTGAACTAATTCATAGGATGATCCATACCACAGTTCCGGCAACTATTAAAGTAGCAAAAAAAAAAAAAAAAAAAAGTAGCAATCGTTTGCAAGTTGCTTTGATAATTTCATTACCTTCACGAGCAAGATCGCGCCCCTTCGTTACTGAGCTTGTACACGGGCTTCTAAAGCCACACGATTAGCTGCTCCACCAGGTGCATTTCCCCAAGGATGTCCAAAAGTTCCTCCACCAAATTGTAATGCGGAATCATCTCCAAAGATTTCGGTCGAGCCGGCATATGCCAAACATGAATACGTATTTCAACTCGGGCATTTGCTCGTATAATCACACTAAAGATGGAGCCATTTTCATTGTTACCGTACCAATTTGTTAAAATTAGGTCCGCTTATCTAGGACTTGATCTTGGTACCAATCCATAACTATCAAAGTCGAATCGTGAGCCTATTAATGAAGCAAATTCAATGAAACAACGTTTGGTACCATATAGAAGGGGCCATAAACTTGAGAGTCTTGACCAATTTGAAAAAAAAAAAAGACATTTAGTGTAGTTGAATAACGGAATTAGAACTTGTTTGGTCGAAAGTAACGGAAGCTCAATCAAACTCATAATTGTCTCGGTGGAATTAAAACAAAAAAAAAAACTAGCGCAAACATGTAATAGCGTATTCGGAATTATAACCAACCTCCCCACCCCCCCACCCCCCACCCACCCCACCCCACCCATGGGTTCTATACCTGATTCATAACTAGGAAGGTTCTCTGGTCCTTCACTAACCGGAGCTAAAAGACCTGAAATCCAAAATACCAAGATAGCAATTAATTAATGAGGTGGGATCATCTTAGGACATTAGCCTATGTAAGAACAACTCCAGGAAACACTTTATATCTTTCATAATTTGTATATACTTTGGTAAAAAAATCTTTTTCAACGCCTATTAATTTATATTTAAATAGTTCTTCAGATATACTATGCAATTCTGGATTTCTTGCTAGTTAAAGATGGTGGCGAAGATAAGTCTCTAGAGTATGGCAACATATAAAAATGTTTTTTTATATATTTATAGATTTTTAGAGAGAGGAATTTCAGAAGAACTCTTGAAGATACTGTAACGATTCTCTGGAGACGAGCCTTTTTTTATGAGGCCCGCTCTCTTATGGAGGAATATGCCTGCACAAACAGGCGGGCAGGCGGGTGAACAAACAGGCGGGTGGGTTTAGATCGAAGTGAGTAATTCGAGAAGAGAAAACATCGGGTATTCCAGGCCGGAACCACCGAACAAGATGAAGTAGCGCAGAAAGGCCAGTGTCACGTGCCGGTGCCGCTTCGTCTCCATCGGTCCCTCCCACCGCTTCTGCCAGAAAAACCATTGCCGGGTCCATGTAGTGGCGCTGCAACCTTTTCGACGCTCAAGCCGACGCGTGACAACCACACTGCCTCAGCCCCTACACCGTGTCGAGCCGCGCTATCGACACCGGACCTCCCATGCGCCACCATCACCGCCGAAAACGTTCGCAGGCGGCTGCGCGCCGCCATTTTAAGAAGCGCATCCGCGTGTTTGTGCCCGTCACTGATGCTCAGCTCGCGGCAGTTGATATTCATCGGTTGATCAGATTCGCCAACGCGCGCGACACACGCCGGCACCCCGTTTCCTCCGGGATGGACGGCAAGCATCATGGGTGGTACAGCGGCGGGTGCCCGCGGCCGCCGGCGATCAACGACGTGCAGCAACTCAAGGACAGCTTTGGAGGCAAGGAGGCCACGCCGCCGTGGTCCGACCTGTGGACCGGCGGCCTCGTCTGCGCATTCGAGTTCGTTCGTCGTCGTCACGGCCACGGCTTCGTCAGCCCGCACGACCTCTCCCGGAGCAACTCCTCGCAGTCCAAGGACCTTCCCGTCGTCATCACGGATTCCGGTACAGAATACAGATACTCGTCTCCTCGTCGTGATCTCATATATAACAAGCTAGTTTCTTGATCGGTAATACTAAGTAACAATATCTTTCTAATCGTCAGGTTCTTCCACCGACGGCGACGAGCCGAGGCCACCAGCGTGCAGGCACGGGCGGGCGGCGCCGGCCGAGAGCTACTGGTCTCCGATCGGCTGGACGAGGATCACGGAGCTGGTGGCGATGGTCGACGGGGACGACGTCTGCCTCACGGACGCCGGCGGCGATGCCACCGACGGCCAGCCCTGCTGCGGGGACGACAGTGACATCACAGTCGCCGACGTTGCCGTGCCGTACTGGCAGCGGCCGGCGGGTCTGACCTGGTGGTGCCACGTCGCAGCGGGGCACCCGGCCGTGGACGCGTGGCTGGCTACCAGCGCGCGGTGGATGCACCCGGCGATCTGCGTCGCGCTCAGGGATGAGACCATGCTCATCAGTGATAAGATGAAGCATCTGCTCTATGAGGTGAGTTCAGTTCTAGTTATTGCTGCGTGTGATTTCAGTTACTCTTACAAAATAAATTAGAATATGATTACGAAGTTTTCCAACATTTCTGAATATAAAACGTGCGTTTTGCTGACTGCAAGCTGCTAATCATCCTATTTGACTTTAGCATTGGTAATTTCAGGTCCCTGTTAGAGTTTCAGGAGGCTTGCTTTTCGAGCTATTAGGTCAGTCGGTGGGCGATCCGACTCGGAATGAAGACGACATTCCTATTGTGATCCGTGCTTGGCAAGCTCAAAATTTTCTGATAACAGCTCTGCATGTGAAAGGCTCAGCACCAAACGTCAACGTTATAGGAGTTACGGAGGTCCAGGTAATGACAATCAGGTCCATCAATCAGCAGTTACGCTGAAGAGATCACATTTGTTTACTGATCAGTTTTTCCTCACTCAGTACATTTTTAAGGTACACCTCAGTCTGATTTTCAACCCGGTAATGGCCAACCACCAACTGTCGAAACGGTCCTAGGAGGCAAGGACTGGATTACATACGGAGTATATTGTTTTCTAGTATTTCCTAAAATAATTAAAAAAATTCTAGTTTGATCTCTAAAAATTCACAATTAATTTATTTTCAATCAGGAAAATATGAAACTAGCATCAACTATTTTTCTAGATATTCTACCAACATGCTTATGATCTGTGTATAGTTATTTGGATGTAGTTTATTTTCTATTCTATTGCTCTATTGCTTGTAGCCGTGCTCATTATTCATTTTAAAAAGAGATCCAAATAACTCTAAATAGAACACCAACAAATATATAAATTTTAAGAAGGAAACCGGAGTTAATTTCATATATTATTTGTTTTAAAATAAATTAATCATGTATTTTTAGAAATCAGAATCGATTTTTATTGTTTTTAGAAAGTATAAAATCACCCTTGGAACTCTGACAAAACCCGTGATTCAAATTTATCCAATTTTGTCATTTGAAGGACGGCTGTTATGTGTTTTCATACTTTTCTCTTTTTTTTCATAATCAGCATCACGCAAAAGCTTTGCGCGTGCTCATAATAAGAAAGGAGGTTTTTACAAATGCAATTAGGGCGTGTTACATATACTCAACGGATTATCACGCCCTATTCTCAACCCAATCTTAGCTGACTACTTGATGAACTAAACTCCCTAGATGTTTGGTGCCCACCTCTACTCAATACTTTTCAGAGGGAAAAATTGGAATGACGTGCAAATTGGAAGTGAAAATTGTAGTTTTCTCTCATATATTTCTTCTGTTTTTTTTTTCTTTTCAGGAGCTTCTTTCTACCTGTGGAAGAACAGTTCCTAAGAGTATTCATGAAGTTATAGCACATTTGGCTTCCCGACTTGCTCGATGGGATGACAGGTGGTCAGATGGTGCTATTATTATGCATAATAAAACTCTAATTTTGTATCATTGGTACTTGAACCCTGTGTTTGAGGCATTATTTTTACATATGTAGGCTATGGCGCAAATACGTATTCGGTGCAGCTGATGAAATTGAACTTAAATTTGTAAACAGGTAAGTTACAGAAACCATGTTTTTTAACTTCTCTGAATTGGTTTTTTTCCATACCTACACTTAGGCATTCTCAGGCGAAACGAAGAAGACCTGAACTTGCTCTGTATAATCTTCAACCAAGACATTAGAAGGTTGGCTACCCAGGTATGTATTATTTTCTTCGAAAGGAAGGTTTCCCACAATTTTTATTCGAATGGATAAAAATAAAATAAATCCCAGCCTAGTTTTTTTAAATGAAAAGTGTACACAAAACCACTCATCTAGGTATAATGACCGACCAACTAACTTCTCAACTCTACTATTCGCTCGAAAACAGACACAACACAACCAACACAACTAGCAACTGGACTAACAGCTAAACTGCACAAGTAAACATGACTCTTACAACAGGATGCCAGATATAAATATGTAATTTTGACACTTCCACAATGTACTTAATTGCTAGGTTATCAGAGTGAAATGGTCACTACATGCTAGAGAGGAGATAATATTTGAACTCCTAAAGTATCTAGGGAAGCACCACACAATCCTTGCTTGAGGATATAAAGAAAGACGCAAGGAAAATGATTGAAGAGCAAGAAGCTGTCCGCGGTCGGCTGTTCACCATTCAGGATGTGATGCAGAGCACTGTCCGTGCTTGGTTGCAGGTAAGCAGATGAGATGCTAGGACTCTGAACCCAAAAAATTCTCTGATAAGTGATAATGCATAACTGATATCGATTATGTAGACTGAAAGATGGCGTTTGGTATTTTCAGGACAAAAGCCTTCGGATTACACATAACCTGACAATATTTGGTGGGTGCGGCCTCATTCTGTCCATCATCACAGGACTGTTTGGTATCAATGTCGACGGTATACCTGGAGCCAAGAACACTAAATATGCTTTTGCATTGTTCTCTGGTCTCCTGTTCTTAGTAGGTTTGCTACTGATCATCATCGGGAATATCTATTTTGGGCTGCAAAATCCGATCAGCGATCAACAGGTTCAGGTGAGAAAATTGGAGCTCCAGCAGCTAGTCTCAATGTTCCAGCATGACGCCGAGACGCATGCCAAGGTTAGGGAAGGGGTCTTAATAAGGAATGACTTGCCTCCAAGAGCCGCTGATCTCATATATGACCAAGGTGATTGCTATTTCCATGATTCATCAATCAATATTAGAAGTTAGAATTCATTGTTCTTGAAAAGGTTTTACTATGGGTATACTGAACAAACTGCCTAGTCGCCAAAGTGTTATACTGTATATAAAGCACACAATATAATAACTATGCACAATGTCGGTAGCATCTTCAGGATCCATTTTATTTGCACTTCAAAAAAATAGAGCAGGAAAGTACTTCTGTTAGGAATTATAAAGGGGAAAAAATGTATAATACTAATACATATCTAGAAGAACGAACTGTTCCCTTATTTTTCTGAATGATTGACTGCATCCAGCTATGTAATATGACCTGGAAGTTGATGGTAGAAACTTTGGCATTTAATTTGTCAGTTAAGAAACTGGGAAGATACTTGTCACTTGAAGCTAAAAAACGAGCCATCACTCCACGGTTACCACCTGGTTTTCTTTTGCACCATGTAGTAGCAAAATCAAAATGTAAGGTTAGCAAAGCAAACCCATCACATCAAGACTCATCATCTCCTACCACACATGTGGCATTGCTGATCTCCCTTGATCCATGCAGCCAAAGAGCGAACCGATGCAGCAGCCTGGTGGCACCATGCCCACCTCTGAAGAAACTCCAGGAGTCCAGGGCGTCATTCCTTTAAGCTATCATTTTCATCGTCAGGTGCCATTCACATGGGCAGAGAGGTGACTGTAGTTGCAAGGTTCTCTTATCATTCACGTGACTATTGAGATCGATGTAATTGTAAGAACTCCCCAAGTGTCATCAGTTGCTACAAGTCAGACAGTGTGATTGTTAGGCTTCTATAGTGGCCATATCTGCCCAAGTGGATATGTAGTCCTTTCACTTCTTCAGGCAGAGACATTTTCAGACTGAGACTCGTTCAGTATCAGACAATAAATCTAGTTTTGGTCTTTTGGATGCATGGGTTTTGAGCTTTATGCAGATGTTTTTCACAGGTCTTGACGTGATTTTGCCTCCTGTTGTCACAGCATCAGTCTCCGAAGTGGACAGTTATGTACTTATGTAGTCTGTTCAGTTCTTCAGGCTTGCAACCTATTTTTGCTGAAAGTTGAAGTTGGTGCCTAACTTTTTGAGATCAGTAGTTCTGTGATCCTTGGGACCAAAGAATACCTTGATAAGCACAAAATTGGGTACCTTCTTATCTATATATTTTATTTTTTTTTTGACATAAACAGGAGGGGTTGCCCCCTACTGAGCTTTTATTGATATAAATGAAAAGGTTCCAAACCTAAGAATTAAGATACATAAAACGTGTGGAAAAAATGAGAAAAATTACAAATGAGATCGTAGCCATAAATCTAAACTAGTTTTAATTTGGGGTTTTGCTCTAAGCATAACCTGAGCAATTTCTTTCTTGAAGACATCCTTGCAGCGCCCTAGAGAATGTTGAAGACCTCTGAAGATTGCATCATTACGCATTGTCCAAATGGACCAACACATGGTGACCATTATTTCCATAAAACACGAGACATTTAGCTGATCCTTGAAGCCTTGAACGATCTTATCTATAATTTTGATGGCACATCTTAGATAATCGTTAAAAGGCTTTTCTATTAGCTATATATAAGGCGAGATATTCTTCGCTTTACTCGAATTAATGTTATTAATGATTCGAGCCTGGTCCGCTAACGCTGAACTCGCATTCTTCCTCGTTACTCGCTATGTGGCATCTAGCTCGTTTCACTGGATTGTTATCTGGCTGCCGCAACTGAAAAACCATAGCATGGAAGGGATAAGGTCACGTCTGCTACCTGTTTGCTTTATGACGTGCTCACTGAACTGTGCAGCACTTCATCACAAATTCAACACTCCGACTAGCTTGATCAAATGATCGTCAGAACAATCATCTACAGTATCCAATTATGCATAAATAAAGACATATACAATTTATTACAGCATATATTTTATTAATCAGGTCCAGAACATGCATACAAATACACTACTGGTACAATCTCTTGGCTCCCTTCACAATACTTCTTGTACACCCTGCAGTACATACGGATACGTATGTCTACGGTACACGCAAGTAAGCGCGCCGTCCCTCACTTGCCGGGGACGAAGTTGGTGGCGTACGCCCAGGCGTTGTTGTTGACGGGGTCGGCGAGGTGATCGGCGAGGTTCTCGAGGGGACCCTTGCCGGTGACGATGGCCTGCACGAAGAAGCCGAACATGGAGAACATGGCGAGGCGGCCGTTCTTGATCTCCTTCACCTTCAGCTCTGCGAAGGCCTCTGGGTCGTCGGCGAGCCCGAGCGGGTCGAAGCTGCCGCCAGGGTACAGCGGGTCGACCACCTCCCCGAGCGGGCCACCGGCGATGCGGTACCCCTCGACGGCGCCCATGAGCACCACTTGGCACGCCCAGATGGCCAGGATGCTCTGCGCGTGGATCAGGCTCGGGTTGCCGAGGTAGTCAAGCCCGCCCTCGCTGAAGATCTGTGACCCGGCCTTGAACCACACGGCCTCGCCGAACTTGACGCCGTTGCGGGCGAGCAGCTCCGGGAACACGCACCCGAGCGCGCCGAGCATGGCCCAGCGGCAGTGGATCACCTCCAGCTCACGGTTCTTGGCGAAGGTCTCGGGGTCGGCGGACAGCCCCGCGGTGTCCCAGCCGTAGTCACCGGGAACTCGCCGGTCAGGTAGCTTGGGGCTCACCGGACAACGGGCCGAGGTACAGGACGCGGTCGGCCCCGTACCAGGGGCTGCCGGACGCCGCTGGCTTGGGCTTGGCAGCAGTCTTGCGCATGGTGATGCGGCCCTCGCCGAAGACGTCCCTGGTGCTGCTGATCGCCGGCTTGCCGACGAGCGCGCGGGGGAGGTGAGAGCCATGGTGGCGGCGGCCATGTCGAGCTTCTTCTGTCGGGTGCTTAGCTCTAGCTGTGTTGTATGCGTGTGATGGATGTGTCTTAACAGAACGCAGCAGCAGCTTTTATACTGTTGGGTTTGGATAGCAGGCCATCTTTCGCTGGGCTGGGATTGGTCGTGCCGGGATGGTTTGGCATCTGATGTGGCACCTGCTGGGCCCCAGTGGCCTATCACTCAAGAATCCTGTGAAGTGCCACGAAGGAAAGGTCCAGCCCAATCAGTAACTGCCACTTGGCACTGCAAAAGAGTGGATGAGATAGGCTTAGTAGTTGGTGTCACGTGAAACGTGATTTGTGCTCAAGCTCCCTGTCTCAGCATATACTGGACGTGATTTGACTTAGTGCGGTCTTCAAGATTGTACTTTAACTGTTAATTTATACTATTGTATGTAATTTATGGTAACATCGAAAGTATCATTAGAAAGTACTTATAAATAAAAATCTAATGGTACTAATATAGTAATATATTTTTTATTTTGTAAGACTAATTATTGGTCAAAGATAACGAAGTTTGAATTTTTAAAGTATGTCCATGCCTTATATCTTGATGAATAAAGGGAGTACTATACTATTCAAAAGTGACCAATGAAGAGTTCCTATTGATTGATCTCAAACCTAGTGTGTGGCTAAACCAAGATCTTCCGAAAGCTCCCACGTAGCTAGGTTTGTGTCTCGGGACCCCTGTTGCTTAACGCGTGGTGCAAGCATGCGTATCGTGATCTTTGCACCGCAGCAAAGATCTAAAAATACCAAAGTTAGTTCATTTTTTGCGTTTGATGTAGTATGTGAAAAGAATCGCTTGTGGTTTGATTCTTTGCTTCTTCTTACCGCCATTGCGTAAAAATGTGGTCCCTAACACACCCTAGGTCTTTTCGACCGCTCTCCTCTCCTATTGGCTCGCCCGCCGAGGATCAAGTGCCTACCCTCCTAGATCTTCTAGTCTTTTTAATAAGTTCTTATGGTTGTTTGCTCAGACTCAACTCTTCCCTTTGTTTCATTATTGTTCTGCCTCAATTGTTGCCGTTACATTCGTTTCCCCTTTGTGTTTTCATCATCTTTAGGGCTATTGTTTTGGTAACAACAACTGTCACAAGATCTACAAGATAAACTCACCGGTTCTTTCCATCTACATTCAACCGATATGGTAACCTTCGTTGTTGTTCTAGTGGTCCTAGTGTTGATACGATAACCCACTTTGAGTGACAACACTTCATCGATTGCATAAGTATGTCTCTAACAATCGATTGCATAAGTATGTCACTCTAACATTTTAGCGACAAATCATTTGTCACTATATCAACTTTTAGCGATAGATTATCTAACGCCAATTTTGGTGGTGGTGTAGTGGATGGTGATGTGTGCACAAACATATTTTTTATTTTTCTATTTGATCTTCACCACCAACCCCTAGCGAACGGTGATGAAAATCCTTATCAACCCTCCCCCCCCCACACACACACACACACACACACTTTCATCGTTGTTGATGGGATGTTTAAGCCCGACGTTGATGAAATTGTTGTAGCGGCGATAGTCTCCTTCTTTTTGTTAAAGCGGAGAACCTCCATGTGAAGATGAACAGTTCATGATATAGCAAAGAAGTATAGATAGAATTTGGTTTATAACTCTTTGGAACGAGCACCAAATAGCATTATATTGCTTCCAACACACCCTAACCGGTGTCGTCGGTCAAACTCGTAAACATTCTCCTAGTGACTCTAGTGCATTATCTTGACTGTGAGACGGAACACTACCAGATATGTTCGCATGTTTTATTTGTGTGGTATTTGGGACAC
The DNA here is from genome assembly GCA_015847255.1 of Hyparrhenia diplandra. NCBI lineage: Eukaryota > Viridiplantae > Streptophyta > Magnoliopsida > Poales > Poaceae > Hyparrhenia > Hyparrhenia diplandra. The sequence continues at coordinate 129,592 of JADLZK010011784.1, forward strand.
AAGACGAAGGCGTAGCGACGCTGGTCGGTGTGCACCGCAAGGTTACAAGAAGACATCATAATAGTTCCCAATATGATATTTTACTTGCAGCTCTGCCCCTTCATCATAGTATAAAAGGAGGGCAAGGGGTCCCCTAGTCAACATGAACCTTACCGAGTGAGTAAAGCTAAATCTCACCTGCGGTGGTATATGTCCTCAAGCCACTCGAATTTTGCACTACACGATCTGCCCTTTTTCTTAATCTGAGACGTCGATCCATCCATGTGGGCGCCTGCCTCTCCCCATCTCCCGTTTTGCTTTTTGTTCTTTTGTATCTAGCCGTTGGCCCCCGCATGGCAGTTACTTTGGAGAAACACATGCATTTGCCAATTTAGAACTGTTCGTTTCCTCTTCTGTCTTTCCTGCACCAAAAGCATCGCGGCGGAGCGGCTCCCTGCGGCTGATTCTTCGATTTAGGTGCTTTATTCTTCCATTTCTTATTGATTAGTCTTAGATTTTTTTTTCGGTCCCCCAACTTATATGCTATGTATTTTGTTCTATTTATTTGTCATTGCAGTTTTTGTGTTGGGGATTATTCGTCTTGGTCGAGGTCTACTAAGGTCTGAACCTATGTCATTGAGTCTCTGCCGTTGGTGAGTTTTTCCTCAAATTTCTCGGTGTGTTTGTGTAGATTTTCTAGTTAGTGTAGTTTGATTTCATTTTTTTTCTAGAATTCCCGGTGCCGGGCCGCAAAGTCGGATTTAAGTTGTAGATCTACCGATGTCTACCGTTGTTGATTTCATTTTTGGTTAGGGTTTCTAAATTAGGTTTTGGAGGTGGTGGTCTAAGTTATTTGTAGATGACGTCAGCGTAGGGATGAGAGGTGGTTTGGGGGTTTAGGAGGGTGTTTGGAGGTTTGGTAGTTTGAGTTTGGGTATGGTAGGGAGTTTGGTAGTTTGGGTTTGGGTTTGGTAGGGAGTTTGATAGTTTGGGTTTAGGGTTTCTATTTTGTTTTTTGTGGAGCTTTTTGGGGGTTTTGGGAGCGTGTTTGGAGGTTTGGGAGGGGGTTTGGTAGTTTGGGTTTGGGAATTTGTTGCAGTTTTTTGGTAGTTTGGGTTTGGGAGGTGGTTTAGGGGTTTGAGAGGGAGTTTGGATTTGGTAGGGTGTTTGAAGGTTTGGTAGCATGGGCGGCGGGAGAGGGTATTCTTAGGTATTCCATTGAATACCCATGTTTTTCTGTGTCACAAAGAATATTGTATTGTGTATACTAAAATATTTAGTTTTTCCGTGACTACTAAAATATTTAGTTCGACCGGTGCTATTGGCCCTTGTTGTTTTGGAGAAAATTATTTTTTGAATACCCCCGTCATAGTATCCTCGCATCCGCCGCTGTTTGGTAGGTTGGGTATGAGTTTGGTAGCGGGTTTGGGAGTTTGGGTTTTGGGATTCGGGAGTTGGTTTGGGATTTTTGGTTTCGGGAGTTTGGTGTTTGGGGATTTTTTTTTTTTTGGTTTGTGGTTTGGGGTTTTGGAGGTCTTGGGTTTTGGGTTATGGGCGTTTGGGATTTTATTTTGAGGGTTTTAGCCGTTATGGAGTTTGTAGTTTTTACTCCAGTACTCATAGTGCTTATTGAAATGAGATGACGTTGTTATGCTTGTCTATGAACATATGCCCTTTTTTGAGTTCCATTGATGCTCAAAGTATCACTTAAACAAACACCTTTAAGTATCACTCAAAGTATCAGGTCCATCTAGTTCAGTTTTGGTTCCAATTCATAGTCCCTCTCAGTTTTGTTTCAGTCTCAGTTCACAGTTCCTTTCAGTTTTGGTTCCGTTATTGTTCAGTTTAGTCTTCCTTTTGTTCAATTTTAATTTCATTAATTTAGTTTCAATCTGTATTGAGTTGAGTTTCATGATTTCTGATTTTTCAATTTGTTTCAGCTTACCAATCAAGGAAGTTCACCCTTAGAGGTGGGACTCTTATTAGACACACAAATTTAGCATTGTTTATCTATGTAAATAATGCTAAATTGATCCAATGTAATGTCTTTTTAGACCTAAATTTGTATGTGAATAGTTAATTAGTTTGTAGATTGGGTCAGCTGAATTTGTGTGGTTTTTACCCTGTTTTTTCTGTGAGGTGTCCATTTGTGTCACCTGCTACTATTTGTTTGAAATTAGATTTGGGTGATAGCACCTATTCTAGCACTTGAATTTCAGTTTTTGGTTATCTTTGTTTATTTTTGCCCTGTTAATTATTTGTGTGAGGTCTGTCTTCTTTTCACGTGAATTTTGTTTTGATATGGCCAAATAAACCACACGTGTGACCAAAAATGCCATATCACTCAAGTTTGATGTAGACAAACTGTACAGAATATCACCCACTCAATACAAATCAATAGAGCACATAATGTAAGGTTTTACGTCACACTGACGACCTAAACCTATATAAATCTCGTTTGTGTCTTGCGCACCTTCACTGATTCATCTTCCACCTTGAGCATACCTCTCAGTGGACTGCCAATCATATTTTGTCGACAGAAAGAAAGTTGTTGGTGTTTGGGTTGACCGTCAAAGTCAATTGATGCAACTCCTTAGATTTAGTATTTTTGGTTGTGGATCCAACTTCTGTGGCCCAAGATTTACTTCGAAAACACCAGCCCTTCTATCGAAGGGCTAGAAGAAGGACCGTTTATGCTTCTATCCTATCGTTGCCACTTCTCGTGGGCCTATGACCCCCAAGGAAGCATCACTTATGTCTGCACAAGCTGATTAGCAGTTGCTCTTATATGCTCTGTAATATGAATTCTATTTCCACGCTGATGTAATGTGCTTCAACGTTTTATATTAAAAACAGCTGGTTGTTGTCCAAAAAAAAAAAAAGAAAAGCCACTCAGCCAAGCTCTAAATCCGTCACCTAGGCTGGATGCCGCCCCTAACCCTCAGCCTCTCCCTGGCGAACTCACCGGAGACCGGCGCTCGCCTCTGTCGCGGCGCCACCATCGCCCCAAACTCCTTCTGCGGTTCTTCCTGGGCCCTATGTTTCGCCGGCGGCGGCGGCTCATCGCCAACTGTTTCGTCGTCTGCTGATTCATGTGCCGCCGCGCCGTCCTCCACCGTGCTGCTCCAGCCGGCGAACTCCACCATGCGCTGCTGATAGCACTTCATGGCCACCACCAGCATGAACACCGCCCAGACGCGCGCCACCGTGGATGAGACGTTCCAGACCAGGGTGAAGACGGCTGCCACCACGGCCTTCTTGTGGGAGCACGACTCCCAGGCGTCCCTCAACCTCTCCAGCCAAAACTTGCCTGCACCACAATGAAATCAACCAAAAATCAGTCGAAATATATCAGCAGCTCGTATAGTAGTTAGTTTGAAACGGGCAAAAAGGATATGTTCGTATGTCCGCCCACGTCTACGTTACTTTACTTCTTTTTCATGGATGGTCAGGTACTCAGGTGAGGAGTGAGGTGCCATGATATCTTGCCCAACTTATTGCAGTTTGCTGTCCTGCCTAGTCAGTCGGGTACCTGATATGATGTGCTTTTCGCCTTTGTCCATGCTATCATGGAGCTCCATCTCCATGATTATTAAGTCCGACATGTGAAAGAAGTAGGCTCTAGTTTAACTGCTAGTGCCCTGGTATCATGAAAAAGTTTACATCCATGCATGGAAGGGAACCAAGCATAAAGTTCACTGCATCATTTCTTTTACTGAATCTGTCCTCTTTCTACTACAATCATCAGTGACACCGATATATGGCACAAGAATGTAGGCAGGACTTCTAATCTACATTGTCATCAACTTTGAATCAGCTTTGATGGCAAAGAGGGAATCCTATGAAACACATGAATTTCAAAGGAATCGGTTCAATATATAGAAGTGGGATTTATGAAAAAAAAAAAAAGTTAGGTCTTTGAACAGTGACGAGCCATCTACCTATGTACCTTCACTCAGTGACGTGATAGGATTTGATGACTCTGAAAGATGACTAGTGTCGGACTTGATGAAATTCTTTATCACAAAAAGTCACCTTCGTTCTTAATCACATGATGATGTTAATGTTGATGCTTCCACTTTATTACGGCTGATCTAATTACGTAGCTCAAAATTATCACTCAAATTAAAGGGCATCGCCGGATGCTAAATAAAGAATCGAAGTGGCAGATATGGTAGCCCAACAACATCACGCCTGTGTGTGGTGTGCGGACATGTGGTTGTTGAGATGGCAGGCAACAAGTATGTCACGCACGACTCACGAGCCTAATTCTTGTTTATATCCTTGTGGACCAAATGCCGATGGGTTGGTGAGCAAACACCAAACAGATGACCCTACAGACAGAGGGGACAGCAAGCGAGGATGGGAGACCAGATCTAGGATGTGAAATGCACTGTATAGTGTGTTTCCAGGGGAGTGATCCATGTGCCTCTACAAAAGGGCAAAGCTAGGAAGATATTCAGTACATATATCATGCCCTGTGGGTGAAAGAAACCTGAACAATCAAAAAAATACCTGCTAGCAAAGGGAATTCAAGACCAGTGCTGAAGAGTTTCTCTTTATCTCTAATAAGGACAAGGAAACCCTTACTTGTTTGTTGAAAATTGTGAGAAAATAATAGTAGGTATGCACTGTTCACGTGGGTCCTACGCATATGAACTTATATTACATTGTAGTTGCCTTAGTGATGTGTGTCTGATTAAATAAGTTAAATTTTCTTAGCTACTCCCGACCAACCAAGAAGATTGTAATATATTTTCAATGAGTCAATCAATCTCAAGTTTAATTATAGGATCATTGATCACATTTTGTGCCATAAGTTTGTATTTAAATCCGGTTAAGGCCACCAAAGAGATATGACCCAAGAAGACAAGTTCAGGAGCGGTTCACTAAGCTAAACAAAGATGACACATTAGTGATAGTACCATTAGAGCAAAAAAAAGGTCTTCAACATCAGCTTGACTAGGTGGCAAGGGTGATGCATCCCCACCTGTTTTACATGTAGCTAATATTGTCCTATCCACATAAGCTAAGTAACTTTAAAACTAACCTAATAACATGGTTTGGTTACTAAATAAACTAGTCCAAAATGAAAACAAGGTTTGTGGTCCTTGACGACACCATCGTTTGGACAGATTCTCTTACTTTTTTTTTGCCCCCATGAACCATAAAGGAATACCAAAAGGACAGGACACAAGGAGGTGTGGGCTCACTAGGGACAGCATCCATCAGTTTCATACCGTTCGAGCATGGGCCACAGCGTAAAATGACAATCAAGGCCTCCTTGACCAGTTGAAAGCTCCCATGTGCAAAAGGTAGGAGGAATAACCTTGCACGCTCTCCCCTACTACGGAAGTTTACTTGGGCTAATATAACTTTTGCTTTGCCTCGGATCCGAGTAAGTTGTAATTTACATTTACCAACAACACTTAGTCCTACACTGTCACTTCTAATAGTTTATTAGCTAACCTAGGTTGAAGAATGCAAACAAGTCACGATTCCCTCTAGAGATGGTAAACATTCAAGTGCGGGTCAAAAATCAATCTTTGTTTGTACATCATCTTGTTGTCTGTATGAGGATGAAGGATATTCTAGTGTACGAACAATAAAATTTTATCTTGCTTTCTGTTTCCTACCCCAATTTTATTGCATATGGCATCTCTTGAATCTTGCGTCTAATTTTAAATCATTACATACTATTTGGCTGAAGTTGAGAGCTTTATCACTTACCGTATCGTGCCAGTTGCGTCGAGTAAGAGGAGCACACCTTCGGGATAATGAAGACACCAAAGAACACTGCACCAGAACAAAGGCACGAAAAGTCAGTGACTGCAGTTCTTCTCCCTGCGCCTTTATCTGTGTAGTAAAGTACATGTAAAGTTGCTGATGCTCCTGGTCCCAACATACATTTCCTATGGTTAAAGCTAAAGTTACTGCATCATAATTGTAACAAAACTCTACTCTTCCTGAAAGGCTAAAAATACCCCTACACTCCCATGGCTCTGGGTTCAGATCATTTCGTTTCTTGTTGAAATGAAGAAACAGAAGAGGTTCCCAGGTGGAAAAGGAATTAAAGAGAATGGTGATGCATGTATGTATATTTTCAGTTGTAGGAGGTACTGCTTACCCAGTTTAGCCAGTGTCCAGAGGGTGACAAAGTTGCCACACCGGGCCATCGCAAACAGTAGCAGTGCCAGCTGCAGACCAGAGCACATGTGTCTACTTGTCAGTACAAATCCAGAGATGCGTGTCTATGCATTGCATTGCAGGCATCTATGGCAGATATCATGTACTACCAGATAGTACATTGCCTTTTTTCTACCAGATAGTACATTGCCTTTTTTCTTCGTTTTACCTAATATATTTACATGAACACATTTCTCTGTTTTTACTACCTACCTTCATTGTGGTCGCAGGCTCACCGGAGAAGAGAGACCTCAGATTCAGGAGCACCTCATTGATGTATGGCAGCACCAGCCTGAGCAGCCAGATGGCCTCCTCCTCCCCAACCAGGTAGCACCTCTCGCCAATGCCTTCATCATCACACTCCTCCACATTTTCACCCCTGCATTTTTTACCCAGCAGTGAAAAGTTACCATTGGTTAATGACACAAGAATCGATTTACTTTGAGTTTGCTTGCGCGTGGTAATGCTGGTCCTCTGAGGCAGAGATTAGCCATTTACCTGTTCAGAATGGACTTCCGCAGGAACCGTAGACCAAGGTAGATTAGGCCTGCATACGACGCTGCCGTGATTGTGCTGCAGAACGCACAAGTTTGGCGGGGAATTGCTGTCAGTTCTGTTACTGCCAAAGCTTTTAGATTCCGGTAACTTCAGAGTTACAGGTGCAGCAAGTGTTAAACAGCGAGTTTTTTTACTTGAAATTTAGGTCTTTGGCGTAGGAGGAGGAGATGAGCAAGAAAGTCCCTAATCCAAACACCAGTGCAGATTTTGACACATCTCTCCACATCACCAAGTTCACTGGGAAACCAAGGGGCAGAAAGGATTAGGGAAGAGGCATCAGTCAGACCCTGATTCGGGAACTAGCATATTTATCAGATTATTTTTGTTGGTGGGAACAAAAGCATATCGATTGGTACCATGGAGGCTAGTAATTATAGACATTACCAATATTCTGCATTCTTGCTTGACTTCTGCTGGGTTGAGATGGTCTTCCTTGAATCTCCTCGTACTCTTCTTCATCTTCAAACCAAGACAATTAATCGAAAATGAATAAACCTTGACGGACAAACAGGTGAATGCTACTCACCAGGAGGACTGGTGGCAGGCTCTGTCGTCTTCGGATTCCTGCGGCCGATCGCCGGCAAAGCTTTCTTCTCTGGATATATGTAGATTGCATAACTGAATAGGTGATGCTAAAATTACACCTAGGGTGACTTTTCAGAATCAAAATTACCTGGAGATGCAGGTTTTGCCGGCTCCAAGTTGGTGATGCGGTGAACCACTATGGGTGTCGCCTTCTTCTCGACTGCATTCCGGGAGGATCGGATCGGAGGGAGCAACGAGTGATGTGAGACAGAGATCGGCCTGAATTAGCGTGAGCTTTGCATTTGGTGGAATAGAAAGAAATTCACCTTGTGGAGGGGTCATGGGTTCCGGGTTGAGTGCACGGAGATCGACCGCTGAGGCTAATTTCTTCCCTAGACCATCCAAGAACAGAACATTAAGACACGGGTCATATAATCAATCACAAATCGCAGCCAAAAACGCAAAAAAAGGGGCAAAATCAATCCATCGCAGCCGAAAACGCAAAGAAGGGCCAAGTGATCGAAGAACTGAAATTCACCTGGAAGCGGCTTCACCGGCTCTGGGTTGATCGCTCTCTCTTCTTCCACCAACAGCGTGGGCTTAAGACCTGCTACATTCGCGGTTGGGAGGCAAGAACACAACAGTCAGGAAATTAATGAAACCAAAAGAAAATGCCGAGGAGGAAACAGGGACAGAATTGGCAGAGGCACCTTTGTCGGTGGCTCAAGATCTTGGTGGCCGTCGTCCTCCACTGCAATACGGCAGCAATTGAAGAGCATTATTCATCGACAAATGAATCTGGCAAAGACACTAGGACAGTAGGGGTAGGAACTAGGGATTCTTGCCTTGGTCCAGAGCAGTTTGTTCATCGTCAATGGCCATGGGATCCTGATCCAGCATCTCCTTCTCCTCCTCCTCTGCCTCCAACTCCTCGTCCAACAATTCATCCTCCACGTCGTCGTCCTCGTCGTCGTCCAACACCTCCTCATCTGGTTGCTGCACCACGTTCTTGGCGTCTGCCGCCGCCGCGGCCTTGTGCACTTCCACGACCACCACCTCCTTGACCTCGCCAGCGGCGGCCGCCACCGCCACCTTCTTCTCGGGCGTGGATACCCCCTCGCCACGGCCCGCCTGGCAACCACCGTACTGGTTGTGGTGGTGGCCGTCGTCGCGCTGACGGTGGCGGCGACGTCGGAGCGCGACTTGCGGAGGTCCCCGATCGCGGTGACCGGCTCAGAAGCCTTCCAGCTGCGTCTCTTCTTGGCGGCCGCGGCGGCGCCCGCGGCACCGTTGCCCTCGCTCTGGTTGCGGCGCAGGCGGCGGAACACACGCATGCCCTCCTCGTCCGCTGGCTCGTCGGCGGCGCTGCCGGCGCTGAAGACCTTGACGCCGCCCTTGACCTCGTCCATCTTCATCCGCGCCTCCCACACCGACGCTGACGACGATGCGGCGGCGCTGCTCCTGGTGGACTGCACCGACACGCGCCTCCGTCCACCGGCACTGGAAACCGTCGTGCCCCCGGGCTGCATTGCTTTATGCCCTGCTTGCTGCTGCTGGGCGGGGCGGGTGTCGTGGCTGTGCTCTGTTCTTGGTTGCTTGCGCTTGGAGGCTCCTGGTCCGGGTGAGAAGCTCTTCTGGTGGTGGTGCTGCGGGCTGTCTGTCCCCTTCTGAAATTCTCTTCCCTGCTCTTCCTTCTGCTGCACTCAATCTTGGATGGAGTTGGGGGAGGGAGCAGGTTGCCGCAGGCTTTACCGTTGTGAATCCGAGGGGGTCCTTTCCTCTTTAACCCTTTTCCCTTTTGTGGATGGAGGTGGAGCCGTGGAGGTGGAGGTGGAGGGGAAGAAGGGACCGAGGGAGGACGAGGACCCGAGCTGCTTTTGGTTTGGTGGATCGGCGTCGGCGAGCAGAGCTTCCCTGATCTGATCTAGACGTCTGGTGCTGGGGTGGTGCCTAGAACTGGCAGAGAGACTGGGGAGGGGCAGGTGTCGCTTCGGGAGATTTGGTGGCGGCCAAGGCCAGGCTCGCCGACGAGTCACGCGCTCTTGGCCGCCTGCGTTTCGTTTGTTTCCGTGCGCCGCTTTGGGTAAAAGCAGCCAGCGTTCAAGTGGGACGCCGAGCCAGCCAGGATGGTCATTGGGGGCGAGGCGAGGACACGTAGACGAGGTCATTGGGGGCGAGGCGAGGACACGTAGACGAGGTGGGTTGCCCGTGTTCTCGAAAATTTGACGGAACAGGAGAGCGCGCGTACTGGAGAGGTTGAAGAAGGAGAGCAGCGCTGCCCGGAGTTCGTCGCAATGCGCGAGCTCGGGGGGCGTCGCCGCCGGGTGGTCTAAGCTCCGGGAGGCTGCCGTCGTGTCCGTCCGACCTCCAGGAGGCGACGCCACGCGCGAGCTTCGGGGAGACCGTCGTTGCGCGAGATCTGGGGATACCCCGGCCGCCGCCGCCGCCGCCTGAGATACAGCGGACGCAAGGAGGAGGAGGAGGGGGCATGGCCGTTCTCGCGCGGTGGAGGGGCGTGGGGCGGTGCGGCGCGGCGAGGCGCTGTGAACACGATCACGGGAAGGCGTGTGACGGTGTGAGCCGGTTGCGGTTGAGGCAACGAGACAAGAGAGATAAAGAGGGAAAAAAAAAACAATAAGTAGACCCCACATGTCAATGGCAGATCCCGCTTTTGATGTCCATGTGCCAAACAGGAGACACTATCCCTCAAGGCCTCAACCAAACCGAAAATTGAGTAATCAGAATCAGGACCATTCCCAATCTACCTCGTCTCGGTCACGCCAAGCAACCAGTAGCCTTCCATCAGCCGGTGCGGGTTGTAGATGCAGGCAGCTGGGATTAAGGCTTGCCAATCCGTTGCCGATGCACTCGGATATTTTAAATAAATAAATAAAAGAATAAAAAAATTACTCCTTCCATCCACAGAAGAATGTAATTATGACATCCCTCCATGTCGGTCAATTTAGCTCAAGTTTAAGCAAACTTATAACAAATAGTATTAGCAACTGTATCTTTAAATAAATATACTATGAAATATAATTCATAACAAATATAGTGATACTAATTTTGGATCATGAATGTTTGTATTTTTATATTGATTTAGTCGAAGTTCATACCGTTTTACTCCTCGAAATCTAAGAACTACATTCTTTACTGGATGGATCATATGCCCTTTTAGGCCTCATGGTGGGGTAGCTTTTCATATATTTGTAGCAAACTATGTCTGTGGGTTGCATCGGGATGAAAAATTTATCATTTAGTATTTATTTCAATGTCAAATGTGTCCCTACATTACAATAGATATCGTGTGGTCATTATCTTAGTTTCACTTAATTGGAACAACCATATTTTTTTTAATATATCAAATCGTGTAGTAAATACACCAGTAAAATATTAATCTAGCATGAGCGCTAATTAGATATTAATCCATTAAAATAAGTGAGTATGATGTCCATCTAAATACAGATAATATGAAAAGTAAATCAAGTCCTCATGCACACCAAGTCGCAACGCGCACGAGCTTAAGCTCAGCCAATCAAGGCCGAGTTGGGCGGTAGAAAAAAAAATAGCCATAGAAAAGCATCAGAAATAATATGTCTAAATACATAACACAAATGGATGAACCAAAGGAAGTTAAAGCGACCTAAAATTTCAAACGGAGGGAATAGATTTTAGCTCGTTAATGTTCTAGAAGAAACCAAGCTTAATTGTGGCAACGTGCTGGGATCACAATTGACGGAACGTGAGCATTATATTAAAAGTAAATCTAAGAGTTTATTTGCAGAAATAGATTAAATATAGCCAGCCTAATCGGGTGTGTTTATTCGTGTGCAGCGGCAGTCGCATTACACACAAAATGGGCCTTGGTTGTACTGGACCTTTTGTGTAGCCCAGGCAGCGATCCATCTGAGCTATTGAAATATTAGATGGTAAATTCATCCACATTTGAAAGCAACTCTAACAGATTGACTAAACTTAACAGTCAAATTTTATTGTTTAGTCGTTATGAAAAATAGAAAACTTTTAAAATAAAAGAGCAGAACAAACTTGCTATTTTACGAACCGTATAGCAAATGGCTATAGCTAGCTATATCGAACACCAAGATTTCAGGGATATATGTTTGATATTTTACAAAACCATATAGCACATCATGTTTGAGTTCAGTTTTTCCTCAAAAAAGGCTATAAATAGCGTATCTAACAAGGATAACACATCTAACAAGGATAGCACATCTCTTGGATTTGTTCTTATATGATTTAAATTACAATTATGTCATTCCATGCAAGGCTAGATATAGATATAGATACAGATATAGAAAAGTGTGTCAAGAATATACGCTTTTCTCGAGAACGTATCAACAACCATGTTTAGCACCGAAATTTCTCACGATGTAAATATGTTTTTTAAAAGCGTGTAAACAAACATGTCTAGTACTCTAACTAGTTAGACGTAAACATGTTTGGAAATGCGTAGCAAATGAAATGCCACGTATCTAGGAGTGGTTTTTTCTTTGTAGTGCAAGGTGTATGTTTGACAACTTTCTCCACGAAGAAACACTAGACTACAAAATGAAGGGCCACTTAATCTATGGGCTACAAACGGATGACACATGTAGAGAACCTAGCTCCTCTGTCCATGGAGGCGTCTCTAACATCATTTTTATAACCAGAAGCAATGATGGTACACTACTACTGATTTTTTTTTTTATCGATGGCGGGTTTTTTTTTTTTCGGAAAACCGCCACCAAGCAAAGTCACCGTTAATCGGTATGTTAGCGGTGGCGGTTTTCTACACCCCTAAAAACTGCCACGTAAAAATCCGGGAAAAAAAATAATAAAAAAGAAAAAATCAAACCCTAACCCTAATGGGCCTAGATCCGCGGCGCGCCCGGATCACGGGCCCATTAGGGTTAGGTGGTGAGCTCCGGCCACCACCGCCCAGTCCTCGAGGTGCGGTGCCGCCTCGCCCATTTGGGATCCACCGCCCGGCGCCGAGAACTCCAGGCGCGCCGGTGGTCGCCGAGGTGCCGTGTGCCTCCCATCGCTTGCCGAGATCGGCCACCGCGCACTCAGGAAGCCGGATCCGGCCACCGCATTTGGATCCTCCATCGTTGTCGCCGGGTCCCCCCCGCCCCCCGCCACCGGATCCGAGGAGCCGCCGAGATCCACGAGGGAGGAGACGGGAGGAGCCAGATCCTCCGGCCACGGGAACCGCCGGGCACCGCTTCGCCGGCCTCATCCGCCGCCGCCATCTGTGGAACACCGCCCGCCGCCAGCATCCCTCAAGCCCCCCGGCCCAGAGAGGGAGGGGAGGGTAGAGGAGTCGTCTGCGCCCTGGGCGAGGTCCGTCGCCGGGAGGAGCAGCGCGGCGCGTGAGTCGAGTGGAGAGAGGGTTGGGTGGAGATAAAAGTGGGAGGGAGAGGAGTCTGTGGCCGAGTGGTGTGGGGTGTGGGTTGAGTGGGTTAGGTTTCGGCTTGTTTTTTATGCTTAAAGGTGCTAGTGGGTGGTTTGGGCCTATACAAATGGGTCATCCGGGTCTCATTTACCTTGGCGCAAGGCTTCTTATAAAAACCGTCACGGTTAATTGATTTACCGTGGCGGTTAAAAACCATCATGGTTAATAAAAAATAACCGTCATGGTTAATGTCTTCTAATAACCGTGGCGGTTTTTAAAATAACCAAGGACGGAAAATGATTTTGAAACTTATTTGTGCAAAATCAGTTGTGTAGTAGCGGTAGCTAGGTGGATCCAACAGAAGAGAATCAAACAATTGTGATTAGATAGATCCAGCGACAGAGAACACTATCGGCTCAACATAAAACCCGGGAGTGATATGAGATATCACTGCCGCCTCATGGCTTGACTCGTGAGTGATATATCACTGTCCGCTCTAGCACAACCAATGCTCCAACAATGATTTAGTACGTTTATTTTAAAAAAAAAACATAATTTTTGAAGTGATCTAAACACAAGATTATAGAGATATTCAACAATAAACTCATGGGCAGGGGCAGAGGCAGCCCTGTTCATTGATGTCACATGACAAAAATGATTTCATGGATTTTTATTGCAAATTGACGCTCATATGTGGACTTAAGCCATGGCGCACTAGTGCAAATGACATCAGTGATATTTTGGCCGGATCCGCTACTCATGGGGAATGAAAATGCAACAACGCTATAGTTTGCCGAAGTATACATGCCTTTTCCCAACGGAAACAAGACACTATCAGCACATTTCTTCTTCTTAGCGTGAGTTTACATGCTAATCTGATGGTAGCTGTAGATTTGGATGCATTTTTTTAAAAAAATAGTCAAAATTAGAAAAAGAAATGAATTGAGGCAAAAATAAACTTTAATTTGTAGCCGAGAAATAGTAAAAGCGAAAAAAAAAGAGAGAACAGAAAAAGAGCAAATTTAGGCCCATTATTATCTCGACGGCCTCGCAGAAACCAGTCATATAAACTTGGCTGGACACCTTGCACGGGAGTCGCCTCTACCTCGCAATTCCTTCAACTGCTCAATGGCCCTGCTCCAACAGTCCATATTGCAAAACGATTCTGTTTAGATTTGCTTTTTATCTTTCAAAAAAACTAAACAATTGTAATATTCTGCACAAACAACAGCACTTCACGTCCATAGACTCAGAGAATATTAATGGCTCAGAGAATATTCTGCACAATTGTAATATTATGCACAAACTACACGATAATCTAGAACTTTAATAAGCTTTATCCCGCTAGGGTTTATTGAGGAGTTCTCCGCCTCCTGAGGGCAGTCCCAACGCCATTGATGAGGTCGTTTCCATCCTCATTAACTACGGCAAAAATTTAAGGCGACACACGAACCAACGAAGAAAAGAGAAGAAAATCCATCGAAACGGTTTCTACGACAAGGAACGACGTCGACGCTCGGAACGAGGCATGAAGAAATCGCCGTTTTCGCGCTGGGGAGAAACGACCGGCGTCTATGGCATTGATTGCACAGCCCCGTCGGTCGCTCCCGTCCGCCTCGCCTGCGAGTCGCCGACGCCGCTCGCCCACGCCGCCACGCCGCTCTCCGTGGCCACGCCCGCCGTGCTCGCCGCGCAGCCGTTGCGCCTCGCGACTGCCCCCGTGCTCGCTCGCCCAGGCTGCTGTGTCCGCCCGCCCGCCTGGAGCCGCGCGAGCTCGCTCTTTGGCCCCGCCTGCTGCCCACGCCGCGAGGGCGAGACGGCCGACACGAAGGCCGGCAGCCCGTCCGGCTCGTGCGCGCGCGCGCGATGGCCTCGAGCTCGGAGGCGACGCGGGCCGCGTGCGGAGCTAAGCGAGTGCGAGGCGGCCATGGCGAGCAGCGCGCGTGCAGCGGCGGTGGCCATGGTGGCGAGGAGCGCGGCGGCGGCTTGCCCGACGCAGCGCGGCACGGCGTTCGTCTATGGCGCAGCAGCGCTGCCTGGCGCGCTCGGCGGCGTTCCCGTCGGCCTAGTGGCGTGTGGCGAGGTGAACCAGCGTGCCGGCGGGCGGAGTTGCCTGGCCGGGCGGTGTGCGCGGCGAGCGGGCAGACGAGAGGACGAGGATGGGAAGGGATGAGGGCGCATTTATTACGGAACAATGAATATTTATTACGCGAAGAAACCGGCGTTGGGTGAGTTAGTTTCTACTACGTCGAGATTTTTGTCTTGGGTTTCGATATTTTTTTGTCTTGGATTTCGCACACGACGTCTACCAGTCCCGATTGGCTCACGTGAGTAGTAACTGAAATATAGGTATGTGCTCTCCCCTGTGCACGAAGAGACAAAAGCATCTTCAATCAATTAAGAGAAACGCATCCACCATATCCCACCACCTCCACGCCGTTTACTCACTGCCGATTCCACCGAGTGCATTTCCTGCGAGTACATGAAAAGGCAGCACTGTAGCGTCGTCTCGAAGATAAAGGGGCAGCGATATCTCTCCTTAATTCCTGACTCATCGTGCTTCAGCCCGCCTACTTAACATACTCCGTACCATGCAGTTCGCTGGCGTGCGCTGGATGGGATGGCTGCCGATGCGTACCTGGCCGAGGAGACATGCGTCGGGGGAGGGGATTGGTTCGACTGCGGATCAGCGTGGAGCGAGCCGGTAGGAACACCTGCCGACGCGCCGCGCGGTACCATGCTGCTTTGTTCATATAGTACAGGAAAGCAAGAAGGCAAGGTAATTCGAAGGTTCGAAATTCATACGTAATTATCTTTCTTTTCTTACCGAGTTCACATCAGGTGGCGGCCGGTCGTCCGCCAGTGGTCGTCCAGATACAGATCGACGCGCCGACGCACGCGGACTGGAAGGGGAGGACGAGACGGAGGGGCGCCACCGCACGCGGACTGGAGGAGACGGCGGAGCGGAGGGGCGACGCCGGTGCAGACTGGAGGAGGAGGTGGAGCGCCAGGCGACGCCGCGCGGAGAGACGGAGCGGAGGACGGGAGGAGCGATGGTCATTTTTTTTTTTTTTTTTTTTTTCTTTTTTTGCGGGATGGTCACGGACGGGAGGTGCGTAGTGAGAGAATGGTCTGTTCGGTTGCTTTACTAGGCATGGGTCCCACTCGAGGGAGTAGTAAAAAGAACATTTGTAGTACAAGGAAATGGATGCTACGGTGCTAGACTGCTAGCTATTGACGTCCATGGCCAGTTGCAAGTTTCATATGCTATCTGAACCTATAGTCTGTTGTGCAGCATGTTGTTTGTTTGTTTCCATTTTCTTGCAGATTTCTAACAAATAATAGTCTTGAAATATACCTATGATAACAAAGCACCATAAAAAGCACCGTAGTGTTGTTTGATGGTACTATTAATTTTTCTATATAATGTTTTCATATATAAACGTTAACATCATCATGATCTATTGCCAAAAAAAAAAAAACATCATCATAGCCCCACCAAGTCACTAAGCACGCTATGAGAAGTAACTTCAAACACATGAATTGCATTTATTGCCCCACCAAGCCATGTAGAGGCATCGCATTGTTCTCCACTTAGATTCCTTTAACGCACTAAGTCACTTCCCTGATGACTCCATCTAACATCAAATTAAACTCTCATGTCCATCCATCTCCTCTATTCCACTTCTATAATTAATTTAGCATCTAAGCAAATTTATTCGTATTTTTTCTCTCCATTGAAGAAGAACTTTGCGGAGTTCTTCTAGTTAGAAGAAAAACCAAGTCTAGATTTTTTTATTGGGAAAAGGGAAGCTTTATTAATTTAAAAAAAGTTACATCAAGATGATACAACATCTTGAAATCCTCACGGCCGAAAGGCACATGGCGCAAAACAAGAAACAAAAGGAAAGACCTTGCTAGATAGAGTTTTCTTTTTGGTCCTTAAGATGCTAAGTGACATTGCTAGTGTTAGAAAAACTTTAAAATACTCTTCTTAATGCACTGATATGCACCTCCTCAGGGATGGTATTAGAAGTCATTTAGGACAATAGCATGACACGGTCTCCAAAAACACAACTTTGACCTCTTGTTATTATAAAAATATTTATGGAGATATGATATATGTATACTTTTATCAAAAGTATTTTTAAAACAAATCTATTCATATAATTTTTTACATTTACAAACTCAACAACTTAAAAAGTTATTTATAATTTATATTCCCGATGTTTGACCCAAACCTTGTTCAAAACGACTTCTAATACCATCCCGGAGGGAGTAACTCTTATTTTGGTTCTTAAGCTGCCAAGTGCCATTGCTAGTGTGTGATTTTTTAAAAAAAATATCCTACTTAATGCACGTAACTCTTCTGCATCAACATATATTCTTTTTAAAAAAACAATATAAATGTCAGCCGGTTCATGCGCCTGCTTGTTGTTAAACCAGAATGGCACACACACATGTCGGCCATTGCGATCAATCAACACCAATACTACTTCATTGATTATGCATTTGACAATTACTCCCTCCGTCTTAAATTAAGTGTCGAACCAAAATGGCACACACACATGTCGTCCATTGCGATCAATCAATACCAACACTACTTCATTGATTATGCATTTGACAATTACTCCCTCCGTCCCAAATTAAATGTCGTTTTAGGTGTTTACCGTAAGTTTGACTGATTTGTAAAAACACGCACAAGATTTGTATCTCTAGGCAGTACCATCTTAGCGCGTGACAGCAAAAACCAAGCCTATCTCATCCACTCCTTTCCCACAATGGCAAGTGGCAGCTCCTGATTAGCTCCACACATTCCTACGTGGCACACCCCCAGGATTCTTGTGTGATAGGCCACTGGGCCCACCAGATGCCACATCAGATGCCAAGCCATCCCAGCTGGACCAACTAGCCAATCCCAACCCAGCAAAAGATGGCCTGCTATCCCATCCCAAACTGTATAAAAGCAGCTGCAGTGTTCTGTTATGACACAGCCATCACACGCAGACAACACAACACAGAGCAAAGCGTCCAAAGAAGCTGTGATCTGATCGACATGGCCGCCGCCACCATGGCTCTCACTTCCCGCGCGCTCGTCGGCAAGCCGGCGACCAGCAGCACCAGGGACGTCTTCGGCGAGGGCCGCATCACCATGCGCAAGACCGCTGCCAAGCCCAAAGCCGGCGGCGTCCGGCAGCCCCTGGTACGGGGCCGACCGCGTCCTGTACCTCGGCCCGTTCTCCGGTGAGCCTCCAAGCTACCTGACCGGCGAGTTCCCCGGTGACTACGGCTGGGACACCGCGGGGCTATCCGCCGATCCCGAGACCTTCGCCAAGAACCGCGAGCTGGAGGTGATCCACTGCCGCTGGGCCATGCTCGGCGCGCTCGGCTGCGTGTTCCCGGAGCTGCTCGCCCGCAACGGCGTCAAGTTCGGCGAGGCCGTGTGGTTCAAGGCCGGTTCACAGATCTTCAGCGAGGGCGGGCTTGACTACCTCGGCAACCCGAGCCTGATCCACGCGCAGAGCATCCTGGCCATCTGGGCGTGCCAGGTGGTGCTCATGGGTGCCGTCGAGGGGTACCGCATCGCCGGTGGGCCGCTAGGCGAGGTGGTCGACCCGCTGTACCCCGGCGGCAGCTTCGACCCACTCGGGCTCGCCGACGACCCGGAGGCGTTCGCGGAGCTCAAGGTGAAGGAGATCAAGAACGGCCGCCTCGCCATGTTCTCCATGTTCGGCTTCTTCGTGCAGGCCATCGTCACCGGCAAGGGTCCCCTCGAGAACCTTGCTGATCACCTCGCCGACCCCGTCAACAACAACGCCTGGGCCTACGCCACCAACTTCGTCCCCGGCAAGTGATCGGCAGGGCGCAGGTGTGCGCCGTCCATGTCACCGCGAGAGCATTCCAGCGCTTGGTTGAGTCTACATTGCCATGAGAGGGTCCATGACAAGTGAATTTAACTTTCGTATAGAACACTTAGTTTAATGTGTTAAGTGTTCGATTATTTGGGATTACATGTAAGAATGAGCGTGCGTGCATGTATTTGGCGGTATCCTACATTTGTACAGATGGAGACATGAAGGAATGGTCGTGTATGGACTTGTTTGGCAAAGCTCTGAAAGTACCTTTGGACCCCAACCCGATAGAAACTCTATCAACATCAGTTTTTATTGATATTTTTTTTTTATTGTGTGAAGAAATTCTCTCAAATGAACTAGGGCCCTGAGAGGGTATGAGCTGAAAAAAGTAGATTATCCTAATTCAATCTACACAGAAAATCATTATATGCATAGTGTTTATCATAGAGAATCACACGGCCCCGCCGAACTTTCGACGCCGTTGCGGGCGAGGAGCTCCGGAAACACGCACCCGAGCACGAGCATGGCCCAACGACAGTGGATCCTCACTCGATGGCGGGCGGGGAGGCAGTGGTGACTGGGGAGGGAGCTGGCTGGGCCGTCCTAAAGACTGCGTGAGAGGCAAAAAAGGAAAGGGGCGCGAAGTCTTTTTTGCGCCAAGAAGAAGGGCTGCCATGGGCCCGACGCCACGCTGGGTGGCTCGCCACGTCGACAAAAAGTGACAAATATGTAGGGCGGTTATTGATCTAGGGCAATTCCGAGTTGGCCCGCCCAGGAGTGGTTTTGGACTGTGGCCTCTATAAGAGTGACAAAAAAAGTTAATAAGCCCTGAACTTCAATAACCGCAAAGGTTTTGTTGTTATCCTTCGCCCGATGGGTCCCTCCTTTCTCCGGTCACGGGATCCGGTGCTTAGTCGCCGACCTCCAACCCCCTGAGTGTGTGGCCCTTCGCCGGAGCCCCAATTTTCATCCATACAGAGGTTGGTTCAATTTCTCTTCCGTCATCACAGCTACATTCTGAATCCGGTGCATGCCTACATATAGTGGTGGAGCTAGAGCAAATTCAAGGGGGTGTGCTTCCCTCGTGGGTGCATAGAATTTTTATTTTGTGGGTGCAAATACATTGAAAACTAGGAGAACTCCCCAGCGTTCTGCTTTGGTATGCGAGAAAAATAAAAAAAACATTAGATGCCAACTTCATTATACGAATGAGTTTACTCCGCTTCAATTTCACGCTGGCTGTTCCTTTGCTTTCCTTTTTTTTTTTCCTGACAACACCAATGATGGGAAAAATACTTACGATCTATACCTAAAAGAATAGATTATATTATACATAAATAAAGAACAATATACAACGTGAATTTGCAGCACTACCTGAACGCGATTATCCACTCTTCTTGCGGATCAACGCTGAGAAAAGGAATCGCACACACGTCATCAGTGGGAGCAGGCATTAGAAACCAAGTGAGTCGATAACGCTACAGGACAGCAGGCAGATGGGATCGTGCATCAATCAACGGACGATGGATCAAGTAGAGACGGTCTCACCTGGTACCCGGATCGATCCCTGAGCAGGGGGGGCGAAGCTAATTTGTCAACTTTGGGTGGTGCGATAAGGAGACAATATAGAATTTGGTAGAAATACATGGAGAAAATTTGTTTAGCTAGTGGAAAAAATTTCTTACCGTGGTGCAAGTGCACCAGGGAAGCTCAACGTAACCGCCGCGTCCCACTGAGCAGCGAGGAGGACCAGAAGGAATCGTTGTTGTCTCACTCGCCTCCGCACCTCCTCCACCAAATCCCTCGCGCGCCCCCTACCCATGCGGCGCGGGAACCCGCGCCGTCGTCGCGTCAAGCGATGGATCCGTCGGCCTCAACCCCGCCGCCTCAATCCGTGTGCGGAGGCGCATGCTGCTTGGCGAGCCATCGTCGCCGCCCCAGTCCACGAGGGGCGGCTCTCGGCGGCGCCCGCCGGAGGAACGACCACCTCGGCGCCTCTTCCTGCGGCTTCGTGGATGACCGGGGAAAGGCGCGCCGGCGTCTCATGGCGGACTAGGCTGGCGAAGCCGCCCTCCTCCGCGGACTTGTATTTGCCGGCCAGCGCCCGTCGAGGCCTCGCGCGGTGCATCGAGGAGAAACGGCGGAGGTGGGGGCAAGGAGATTCGATCGCCCGCTTCTACCTGGCTAAATAGCGAGGCGCGGCGGCGGGCCGGCCTTCCTCGGTCGGTCGATCGCCCCGTCCGGCTTCTTCCCCTTCCACTTCCATGCGGACACCGCCCGGCCAGATTACAGGTGGGGCGGACGGACTCGGGCGGCGTTTTTCTTTTCGTGCGTAAGTGGGAGGTATGGCGTGGCCCGGGAGGCCAAACCTTTGGTAGAGTGGGGGAGTGCTACGGTCGGCGCGCCCGTCTTTCTCCGGGGGGCATTCGATTACTCCTCACGGGGAGCCAATCGGGGAGGTTTTAGAACTCCCAAATAAACCCTAGTATGGATAGTCTTATTGGAGTTTTAGATTTAATCATAATTACTAATTTTTGGTTTTTTGTGGGTGCGGCCGCACCCACTAATCTGTATACATACTACACTGGTATCCTAACACTTCTGCACGCAATCAGGCAAGCAGGGCGATTGATGAAGATGATCAGGGGCGGATATGGGCCTAGGGCCACGGCCCTAGTCGCGGCCAAAAAAAATTTTAGGATAGCAGAATTTTTTTGGCCCAAAAATGAAATTGGCCCAACAGAGATCGAGGAGTCAGAGCAGAGGCAACGCACGTCCGTGGCTCCGTTCCACTTCCGAGCCGGCGCCTGTTCTTCTCCCGAATCAGCGATTTGGCGAACCCAGCAGCAGCCAGTAGCCGCCGGCCGGGCGTCGCGTGGGCGCACGAGGGCACGCCGCAAACAGCAGCAGGACGGCACCCGCACGGCCGCACCGCACGGCGCACGCACTGGCCACAGCGGCCGCCGGCCCAAGTGCCCAACCGCAAGCGCAGCAAGCCGCAGGGGCAGGCAGGGGCAAGACGGCAGGAGCTTGAGCACAGGTAAGCTGCTAATCCCTCTTTTCTTTTCCCAATTACCACTGGCCACTGCTCATGTTCTAAGTTCCAGATTTAGTAGGAACTTTATTAGAATTTTTAAGTCAATTTTTGTAGTACTTTGAGTTGCACAACGAAGAGGAGCGGGATAATAAAATCAGTTTTTACTCCGGCTCCTAAACCAATGGTTCAAGCAGCACCACGAGCACAAACACCTGCATAACCCCAATCAGAAGTAATAGAAGAAGCACAGGCAGTAGAACCACCACCAACAGTAGAATAAACCCTGCTAGCAATGTAAATGGTTTGCAAAATAATCCCCCCGTTACTCCTAGTGCTGATGATATTGTTGCTGATCCTGAATTTAGGATACCAATTGTTGCTGATCCCTATTAGCCCCGATGCAGGAGGCATCTTTGATATTGCCATAACGGAGCTCGTCAATTGATAATGGCCCTAGGTGTCAAAATTGACGAGCTCCACCACTGAAGATGATGGATTGCCCCACCGATTCGTCGTCGCATCTGGACGATCTGATAGATTCTCCCCTCCCCTCCCACCCATCTGCAACCACGCCTGTAAGTCTTCCTTCATTTCATCCCCTGATTCTTCTTTCCCCTTATTTATCCTTCGATTGCCAACCTTTCCCAGTAGATAGCACGTGATTCCAATACCCTTAGTTGTTTTAGTTATCCTGCGGTCCTGCGGAAATAAACGCTAAGCTTCCCTTTTCCTACCAAAAATCCATCTTGCGCCTTAGTATTATCAACTTCAGGTAGATTAGATAGCTGGTAGGATAGTCTTTTCTTTTTTTTTTTTTTTTTTCTTATCTAGGCAAAACTATCAAAACTCTTGTATTTTCCGTTTGCATGAATGGTAATGGGGCTGTTGTTCTCGCGTTGAAAAAAATACTTCAGGTAGATTTAATGCTGTAGTGTGTCTGCCTTGTATACCCTCTAAAGAAAGATAACCTAAAACTTGGTTGATGCAAAGGGTTAGAGTAGCCAGTGCCAGACTCCCAGAGCTGAATCCTTCTTGTCTCCAGTCAGCACCTCCTGCAAGATGTATTCAGTTTTTTTTAATAGTAACATAATGCTACAATTGTGTTCTGATGTTATTCTTGTCAATGGATTGTTTAGCAGCACGAAGATGAAGATAGAATCAGCACTCTCCTGATCACATTCTACTCGACATACTGGAACGCCTTGATCTGCACACTGCTATCCAAACTAGCACACTCTCTAGGCGATGGGCACACCTCCCCCCCTCACTTTCTCGCCTGCTCATACACGTGTCACACTTCTTGCCCCGTGACAGAAAAAAGGGGGAGCACTGGACAGTGGACCAAGTCATGACCACCTACACAGTGGCTGTGAGGAGTTTGCTGCAGTCGTCTCCCACCAATGACCGAACCATCAAGCACCTGCAGCTCAGCTTCTATCTGACGGAACCTTACCTGCAGTCCATCGGCCAAGCTGTTGGCAATGTCATGGAGAGTGGCAAGACCAAACACCTTGACTTCACAATCTTGACAGATGTTGCTCATCCAGAATACGAGCAGTGTTTATTGTTTCGAGAACGTCTCATGTCCTTCTCCCAATCATGTCCTGCTGCATTTAAATGGCTCACCAGGCTCACTCTTCAGCACATCACATTTGGGGACTCTGACATCCACAATCTCCTCAGCATCTGCAGCAAGCTGGAGCTCCTCTCCTTGACCTATTGTGATACTGTCATCAACCCTGTCACTGATGAGGATGCCATCCTCACAATAGATGCACCACACTCAGCGCTCCTCGCCCTTGAGGTCAGCGCCTGTGGGTATGCAAGGATTGACCTGACCCAGGTGCCAAACCTTAGGAGGCTTGTCTGCGCTAACTGGATTGGTGCAAACCCCCCACTGATTTTTGGCAGTGTGCCTCAGCTTCACAGTGTAGCCCTCCGTCATATTGCATTTCATTGGCAGACTCCATTCACATTAAGCCACTGCTTAGCCAACAGCACAAGCTTATCAACTTTATACCTGAATTTCTATGATCAAATGGTGCGCTGCCTTTCCTTCAAAGCTTTCCATAATAATGTCTTTCTATGTCTTGATTTCTTTATCGTTTAACACATACTACTCCTTTATGCGTTCTTGTTAATTTAGTTTCTTTATTTGCCGCAGATCTGGATTGAACCAGAAGGACCCATACATCTCTCCCCTATATTCAGTAACCTGAGAGATGTTTATTTCTACAATGTTTTCTATGGTTGTGACCTGAACTGGACTATTTTTGTCCTTGAAGCAGCACCGTCCTTGAATAACTTATGCCTTATGGTACATTAATCTTTTGTATTTTGATAAACTTTTCTTTAATTTCATTTTTGTGTTATATTGTGCCGTAGAATCAAGTTACCTTTGTGAAGTACATATGAATCCTAGGATCTTATTATTTTCTTGATAAAACAAGCCTATGATTTATATGATGATACCTAGAATCATGATTGCTTCAAAAAAAGCCACCTACTTAAAGGTTCTGCCACTTATCATCATTGTATTTAGAATAGCATAAGAAGTTTGATGAATGGGTCAATGAAGTCCTAACCATATTCTGTTTCATGAAGCTATCTCGTCATCCATGTGGAAGGGGCAGAATGGAGGACGGCGCTAAGAAGGTCAATGTGTTGTGGGATCAAGCATCACCTGAGTTGAAGCACCAACGGTTGAGCCTGCTACATATCATAGGCTTTGCAGTGGATGAGAAGCTGATGAAATATATAAGGCTTGTTATGGAGCGAGCCGTGTGCTTGAAGAGGATCTGCTTGCTTGACCAACAGCCCTGCGCTAAGTGTGATGCAATGGACGATACTCAGTCTCCATCACAGAACAGACGGGGATTCCCGGTTGAGGAAGAGGAGAAGGAATTAATAAGGCGTCAGCTTGTAGATGGCTTCTCCTCCTCTGTTGAAATAAGCATTGGATGACATGGGTCTCCCATCATCCCAACAGATAATTGTTAGCCTAACCTAATAATTCCAGCTTTAGCTTTTGCTGGAGCACCATTATTAGATAATTGTGTAGTATAATAGCAAATAATTGCTATTTTCCAGGCAACCATAACTTATATTGTGCTTAATTGTAAATTGCAATGACATGTCAGGCAGTGTCCGAAACAGTAAGAGATTTTGAGTGTCGTGGTCTTACCTGGAATGAAACTATCAAATGTCTGTGTCGTGGTATTGTCTTCTGGTTGCAGGAAAATTGATGTGTTGCGGCCTGGTCCAACTTTGTTGGTACCTTCAAATATCTAAGGAGACGCTGATACTATCCTTTGTGTCGCATAGAAACTTTTGAAGTGAGAGGTTTAGTTCCGCTGGAGCAGAAACAGACAAAACAAAAATGGATTAACTGGAATCGCTTGGCTTTCTTTACTTCCCTTGGAATGCATGCTTGTGGTTACTGCTACTATCACCATTTACTTATGAGCTGCCAGTTTCTTCTAGCTCCTGATTTGCTTTCATCTGTTCCATTTACACAGATATGCTACAGGCCATGAGTAGTGTCGCAAAATTGGCCACAGAGCTCACATATTTGGAGAGGTGCCTCTTCTCTAGGGCCTACCACAGTGTCATTGATGAAAAATGCATGGCATGGCACATCCTCGCTTCCTTTCAGCTCCAGGAGAGGGAGAAGGGTAACCTCAAAGCTGAGAAAGCAGCTATAGAGTTCCGCCGCAAGGTCGAGGCTGAGATAGAAGAAGCCAGTCACCTTGTCATCAACATTATTGACAAACAATCTAGATACATAGCAAAATGCATGAACCAAAAAAGGCAAAGTAACTTATAATTTGGAACGGTGGGAGTACATCTGACTTTGTATGGAACACGATGCAATTTACATGTACCGGATCTCCTCCCAATTTACATGACCACAAAAGGGTGGACGATTGCTTATCATCCTGGGTGAAAATTATGTACACGGTGTAGTATGAGTAAAAATAAAAGGTTACTATGCATAGCAGCGAGAGCATCTCGGGCAGAATGATACATAAGATCAAGCGACGAAGAATATGAAGATCATGAGGAACACCATCAGCACAAAGAATATCTTCATCATCAGCCACCTGTTGGATGAAATGCTGTTGAGGTACTTCAGGAGCTGGCCCTGTGCTCCCTCCACGTTAGTCAATGTGTCATCCATGTTCTCGTCAATTCTGTCATGGAAAACACGGCAATTAATACAAGATAGCTAATAGGGCACACCAATACCACACCAATGCAATACAATCGGGGCAGTGTGGACTGATAAAACAGGAGCTGTTTGGGGGTAAGCTCCAGGAACATATATGCTTCTACCAATGCCAAACTTATCACGGATGCCACGAGATTCTAATCAGCAAGGTACAAAAGTTAGTTCATTTTTCCCCTGATCTTAATTTGGAACATAGTGTACCGTTTAAAGGCCTCCTTGACCGTGCTTGTGCCACAGTGCCTAGTTAACGTGTCCAAGGACTGTCTTGAACCCCACGACAGTCTCCACCTTCCTAATGGATCGCACCTTACTTTTCTAACTAATAGATAACAGTCCAAGAATAATAGATAGGATACCGGATAACTTAACCTTATCCTCATAATCTAATTACTTAAGAAAAATGGAAACTCCATATCCTATCTAACCATAATGCTTGCAGTAGGGACTGTTCAAGTGCCAGTGTCAGTGCTTGCTTACAAGCTACCCAAACAACCAAGCAGCTAACAAATTCTCAAATTCATTATCAACATTTCAGACAATATTCCACCTTGTAAGGCCATAAGATTCTCTAGGTGTGATCATGATATATTAATACACTAAAGCTCACCTTGAACAATAGATGGAATAAAATTTGGATAACGAAGTTCACCTGATTGCTAGCTCTCCCTGTTGAGAAACCATGGTCGCCAACTGTGTAAATATGTTGCTCAGCTCATGGATTGTTGATTCCACGTTTTGAAGAGCCTCAGCTCTGCTCTGCATGTAACTGTCCTGTTGTACTGCCAATTGCTGCTGCTGTGCAAAAGGCTGAGATGATGATGATGCCCCATGGTCTCCATTAGTCTTCTTCCTGGTGAACGGGACCACAATTTAAGAAGCACAAAAACAATGGATGGCTAAGAAACTGATGCATTCTGCCAAAAGTGTAGGTCTAGCTAATGTATATAAACTTCCGGCACGAAAATATATGGTGGAAACCACATAATAGGTGGAAACATGGAAACCAATTCAAAAAGTTATATATTCGCTGTTTCAATAATTCTAAAACTTGGCACACATATAGTGCATACACATATGTACTCACATGCAAAAGTTGGGATGTAAACTCAAACTAGAAAAATTCATACAAAAATGACAAATTTCAGGTGCTTGTGCACTAAAAGACAAAAATCCTTCAAATTTTGTCTTTTAGTGCACAAGCACCCGAAATTTGTCATTTTTGTATGAATTTTTCAAAGGTGATTGTGCATGTCAACTTTTCCATATGAGTACATATGTGTATGCACTATGTGTGTGCCAAGTTTTAAAATTTTTGAAACAGCGAAGATATGACTTTTTGAATTGGTTTCCATGTTTCCACCTACTATGTGGTTTCCACCATATATTTTTCCCCGGCACGACAGAGGCAACAAATAGAAAAGATTAGCTTATTTCGATATGTAAATGACTGCCAGCATTCATGACCTCAAATAAAAATACAGACAGAAATGTCTTACTTCAATATGTAAATGTGCGCCAGCATTCATGACCTCAAATAACAATAGACAGAAATGTGAAGTTATGACCCCAAATGTACTGGTGTCCGCATGGTATTGGTATATTAACAAATTTCATGAGTAAGCAATGAGGTTGTTCCATCAAACTAGTAACCTAGAAAATACTCAAACAAGCAGTGCAACAAGCAATACATAGCATTGAATTATTGTAAACATGATTAGGAAGGTTGTTGTACTTGGTCAGACATGAGAAATTTATGGAACAGTACCTCTTTTGTACCACATTACCTACATGATAGTGGACAACTAAGGTGATTTTGAATAGACTAAAGCAAATGAGATGTTAGCTGCCTAATGCACACCATGAAACTAGCATAGCATGCGAAAGGACAGAAACAAGATGATTTTGAACGGCTGCTGACGAGTGAAAGTACAAATTCATCGAAGTTTTGTATGTGTAACAGTACCTCTGGAATAATGGGGTAGATGCAGAGTCGCTGGCCCATGGTGCTGGGGGCACAGAGGACTCTGATGGATCCCTAGCAACAAGGGGCCGTTGACGGATAAATGGATTTGACGCATCCTTTGCAGCTGACGAGGAGAACATTTGCCTTCTATTTTCATGAACCTTCAAATTCTGCACATCAAGGAAAGAAAGGTTTTAAGCAACCATCTTGTTAAAGACTTTACAAGGGCGGAAAGGAGCACTATATAATTGAGGAAACAAACAATTGTATCTGACCTCTGTTCGCGTGGTAAGAACTTCTTTAAATTCTTTTGTTGCACTCATCAGACGATTTTTAAGGTTGTCCACGACTGTAGTGGAATGATTTGTTGTGTCGTTGGAGAGACTGCCACTCTCATTTTGTGAATTGCAGAGAGCTTGTAGGTCTACAACAGCAGTATTCAAAGCCGTGATATCCTTCTTGATAACTGCAGTCAACTCTTGAATCTCCACTGTAGGGTCATCAAAAACAGATGTTCTCTTTGCCACTGCAAACATTCATTTTATATCAGTTCCATAGAATAGTGCAATCTTTATAAGTGCATAATCTGAGAGTGTTCACGATAAGAGATTCAGAGTCATGTGATCATATCATTGGTGATATTTTGTCATAATACATCAGTGTCATTGAACTAATGAACAAAACTAGATCTTTTGGCAGCACCATAGCATGTCAGAATGATGTAGACTATATGATTAAGAACTTAGTAGAATATGAATTCATAATGTCAGAGTGGCACGCCAAGGAACATAAATCCATAACCAACAAGTGGCAACAAGCAAATACTCATTTTGTCAAGAAAAATTGCAAAGATGAAGATTTCGCAGCCTATCCCACTTTGCATAACAAATGGAAGGCCGGAGTAGCTAAATCATTTAGACTGGACTCCCATTCAGGCATTGCCTGGACAACTAGAACATCCAGTCTTGTAAGCTATTCGCAAACCAAGCTAATAGTCATTGACGTAATATGGTGCAGATAAATAGCATTCTTCTTCATCATCATATTCAGTTTAGCTAATCTGAAGCAACGCGCGAGAGACGAATCTGGAAGTAAGGGAAGGAATAGGACGGAGGCCATACATTTGGCAAGGCGGCTTAGCTTCTGGGAGGTCTGGTGGATCCCAAGCCCGATCTTGGACGCGCGGTTGTTGAACTCCGAGCGAGCCGACGTGGCCGCCGTCAACGCATCGAGGGTCCCGGTGGAGCTGCTGCTCGCCACCGCGGGGGCGGACGACGAGGAAGGTGCGGCGTGGCGGCGCGCGCTCTCGACGGCGGCGCGGAATTCGTTGGTGCGGTCGCGGAACGACGCCTGCGCGGGCCGCGTCGGGATCATGTCGGGCCCCCCGACGATGGATCTGCACACGGATCTGGATCTGGATCTCGCCCTCGCCCTCGCACTCCCTCTCGGACGCAGATCAAAATGGTTAAGACTGAAAGAGGAAGAAGATCTTCACCGGCCGGTAACCAAGGAGGAAGAAGAGTTTTAGGCCATGTTTGATCACTATCTCATAATGGTTTGTTAGCTAACTAATTTAACTTTTGCTCAAAAAAAAAAACTACTCGCATCTAGAAAAGTTTTAAAATGAAGCATAATTTGGAATGGAGGAAGTAATAATTTATCTAATTTGGAGTAGTGAGATAGTTAAAAAGGGAGCGTATCGTGTGCACGATACGCAACCATTTTAACTAAACTAGGAAAAAAATACGGATGGATTAGTATATTATTATTAATCATAGGACAACTATACGGAATAAAATCATAGAGCAACACATCTTATTATAGCAACTTAAATTTGGCAGAAAAATCTAACTAATATATTTTGGGAGAAACTTAATTTCTAGCTAACAACTAAATCGTGTATAGTCCTGTTGTCGGATATAAATATATCATGGTATATAAGCACAAAGGGTTAACACGCATCAATATTAACCCGGGTCGATGGTTAAGAATGACAAAACGCTACTGTCCAACCCTTCAAAGGGTTAGTCTGTCTCTTCGAAAAGAGGTTTTAGTCGTCCAACCCCAAGGGAGCGGACCCCACCATAGCCGACCCCTGGGAAGAGGTTTTCGCCTCATCTGACCCTTGGGCAACACAGTTGCTAGTAGGTGTTAGTTAGCAATGTGCCTGCTCCCATACAACATGTAGCTACAGTTCAACCGAGATCGGCGCCCTACTTCACGGTGCTAAGCTATGCCACCTCAGTGAGATGTCGCTGCCATGTGAAGTTGGAGGTATGTGAAGAGGCACGTGAAGTCACATAGAGTAATTGTGTTGTATAGAGACTTATGCGATACCGGTTTTAGGATGTCTGTACCGTCACCCGCTAAAGCTCCCTAGAGTACGTGGATAGAGAAAAAGTCGTTGCATCGGGGTATTGGAAGGGCCACGCTAAAATAGCGGTTGGACGTCGGTCCACTATTGTGAGTAAAGGTAGAGGCAGTCCGCTACACCCCGCGCCGGCCCCACCTCCTGAAAAAATGAGTGGGTGAGAGAGAGAACGAGGAGGGCGCCGATGGGGTAAATAAAGGGGGCAATTGAGCCTCAACTCTGGTACTTGATATAGAGTAGAGATATAAAGTATGGATAGGTGCATGAAAATGGTATAGAGAAGAGATAACCAGGACATAATATTTCTTTTAGAAGACGGATATAGAGTAGAACAAGTGCGGATAGCCTTAGTGTGACAGTGTGCTTGCAGTTACAGTTTTATCCTCTAATTAAGATAAACCATGAATCCTAATTAGTATTTTGGAGGCCCGTGCACATAAGACATAACGTGCTTGCCTCCGGGACGAGCCTGAAGTCCACTTGTCAAAAAATAAAGAACAAAGACCTGCCGACCGAAATTTTTGAACAAATTTCAACCTGGCGTGTGGTAACGGGACAAACGTACGTTTACGAATCATGCCGTCCTAATTATGATCCTACTTTTGTAAAAGAAGACAAGACAACTATATATTTCCTCGCCTTCTTTTCAGTTCTATTTCCGGCGAAGTTGTCGCCACCTTTTTCCACTAGAACATGCAATAATTAGACGCCTCAAGCCGCTAGAACTTTGGAGAGCCTCGACACTAAACATGAGCCATAGTTTCTTCAAAAAAAAATGATGAGCCTCAGCCATATGATGAAATGCAACGCAATCATTCATGTGTACCTTTTGTTGTTTACTAGTCCAAACAATTGTACACTTGACAGCTTAACTATTCTATTAAAAAAATAAAATACTCCCTCCGGGATGGTATTAGAAGTCGTTTTTGGACAAGGTTTGAGTCAAACATCGGAAATATAAATCATCAATAACTTTTAAGTTGTTGAGTTTATAAATGTAAAAATTATATGAGTAGATTTGTCTCAAAAAATACTTTGATAAAAATATACATATATCACATCTCCATAAATATTTTTATAATAATAAGAGGTTAAAGTTGTGTTTTGAGACTGCGTGTCATTTGTCCCTAAACGACTTCTAATACCATCCCGGAGGGAGCAGATAATAGCTTCGAGGACCCTTGCTTTATAAACCCAGCTTTATTTCTTGTCAACAAGACACGTATCCCAAAATAACCCAAAAAAGGATCAGTGAAGATTGGCATATGCATGGTGCTACATATATCTACTACTATATGCTATCCTAGAGGCCAGCCTTCAGGGTACATGTCAGTTTCTTCACGAGCGCAGCCCCACCCTGTCCATCTATCCATCCAGCCGCTCAATCCCCATTATTCCTGTGAGCCAAAGTTGAATGCGTTGCCTGGCAGCCATACATGTCATTTTAGCACAAATTTGTTGTTGGCCTGCACTTATCCTATGAGCATGAGACACGGATAGACCACAGATCAATCATCTTTCCGGCGGCCAAAAATGTTCATTGGCATCGGCGATATTTGTCAAGTGTGTTTTTATGAGTGGCGGCCAACCGGGTTGGCTAAATCGACAACGTAAGACTCTATCTCCCCTTAATACAATACGCGCAATGTGCACGCTTTTGAAAAAAAAACTGACGTTGCACTGAAGGGTAGCGGCACATTGAACGGCTAGCAAGGTAATGGAGATGGTTGCCATTGCCGCACAAGTGCGGGTGACGCGTGATGCAACAAGCAGGTTTGTAACTGGCCGGGTCTCTTGCTATGGTGTGAATCTTTGATGGACAAGATTCCACTGCTTCGTCCCAGCAAGCACGGATTTTACAGAAACTAGTGCGTGCAACGATTTGTTCCTGTCAGGTATCATGGTAGCTCGGTGGGAGTGGATTTGAATAAATCCTAAGTTCAACTCTAGTTGCTTTAGATGCACTTGATAGCATCTATTTGGATTTGGATGTCCATAATAGTTTGATCCAATGAAATCCAAACTTGATAGAGAGATATCAGCCTTTACTACATACTCCCTCCGTTCCAAATTGTAAGTCACTTTGACTTTTTTTTGATGCATCTATTTTACTATGCATCTAGATACAATAATATGTCTAGATACATAGTAGTATAGATGAACTAAAAAGTGAAAGCTTAATTTACGCTTTGAAACAAAGGGAGTAGTTTTAGGGATCCTTATATATACATCTAGTCACACACACCGATCTGCACAAAGCAGTGAGCAATCGTTGCTGAGTCATGCAAATAAATTTCAATTAACTTTGCTAAAAGTTTAAGATGTACTTTCTCTATTCCAAATTATAAGTCGCTAGGACCACATATCTTTTTTGTTACATCTGTTGACAAAATAGTGGGCTTATAACATTAAATCATCTTCAAAAAAGAAGGAAGCACTTGCTAGCATCCGTGTAGCACTACTGATACAGACTCTCCCTAAAGTTCGCATCACACAATAGGATCGGCTTACCACGTGCAGTTCTTTGGAGCAATGATGACAAATTTCAAGCGACCGATTTGAAAAGCTTGGGGTCTACCAAAATACAAATTCTTAGCATGGCTCGCAATCCAAAACAAAGATCCGGAACACCGATATGTTACAAGGACGAGGATGGATCAGAACACCCCCCGGTGTTATTTCCTCTAAAACCCCGACATGTCATCATGATCATTGCAAAGCATCCATGATTAGCCCACCATGTGTTGCATTGAACTAAAATAAGTTTATTTTATGCTTGATTGTAATGTCGGCCGAAAAAGACGCGAGAGGAAACAGATTCGAAAATCCCCCCTTGCAGGAAACCCTAATTCCAAACCCTAGTTTGTTCCTTTTTTATTTTATTCAAAATTTATCAAGATTTTGGGTATGGTCATTAAAGCACTTTTGTAGAGTTTTCAAAACTGAACAAAGTTGGTATTTTGATTTTTCAAAGTTTAGTTCAAAATTTTAAAGCAATTTTGAATTGCATTCAAACCCTAATTGCCCCTTTTTTCTATAATTCAAAATTTATGCAAAATTTGAGAAAACTTTTAAAAACTAGTTTGTAGATCTTGTTGAGAGGAACAAAAGTCATGTACAAAGTTTTTCAAGTTGTTATATGATTTTAAAAGTAATTTTGAATTCAAATTTCAAATTTTTGAAGCTGCTTTTCAAAAAGTCATATTTCTAGGTAGATTTTGAAAATGGTCCAATTGTAAAAGTTGTAGATCTTGAAAATTTAAGGGGGTTACTTTTGGAAAATTTTGAGTTCAGTTCAAATTTTGAGAGTAATTTGAAAAGTTCAGATTAGGGTTGGATTTGGGGGAATGAAACGATTACCTCGGCCAACCCACCGTTGCCACCGCCGGGCGCTAAGAATCGCCCGCCGTCCACCGTCGATCTCGCTCGACGCCGACCACCTGACGCCTTCGTGACTCCTCCGGCTACCTTCCCATGCCCTCCTCTCCTATAAATAGGCCATGGTCATTTGTCGTTTTCTCTTTTTTCCAAAATCGCCGCCAGGACCCGACCTCCTCACTTGGCCGTCGCACGCCGCCGTCGTTCAGTTCTTGCCAAAACCATCTTGCCCATCCTCTTCGCAACTTCCTTGCGTATCTACGGGAACCTAGCCGTAGCCCGCCCGCTAACGGAATCGCCCGCGACGTCGTCTTCTTCCTCGCTGCCGGTCGGGCGCCGCCGACCTTGACCTTGCCGTCGTCACCCGTCTCGGTGAGAGTTTTACTCAACCGGCTAGTCATTTGAGTCGCTGGACGTCGTGGTCGTGGAACGGCTCGACCGTTTTGCGCTTGAAGCCCGGCCGCCGGAACAAATGAAGCCGACGCCGACGCCGTCGCCGCCGCTCCGTCGCCGACCTATCTCAGACTTCGCCTCCGCCCCGACCAAGCCCCCGCTTTTAGGACCCGGTGAGCCCCTAGCCACGCGATTACGTAGTTAGTTTTCCATTTCGAGCACCGCCGGCGCCGGAACACGCGCCGCGCCGCTGGGGCCGGTGGGCGCGCAAGACGCCGTCGGTGAGCACGTGCAGCTGGCAAGTGAGCGATCTTTGGGCCAAGCATCTTTGTTCATGTTGGGCGGCCCAACATTCCTTCAAGGGCGGTCCGTTCATCATTTCACGATGGTCCGTGAACAGTAGATGGGCCATGCACGATAACAGGCCGAAATCGCCCAGAACCCATTTTTCATTTATCAAATGTTTTATTTAATTTCTTTATTTGAATAGTGTACGATTTTCCAAATTTTGTATAAATTCAAATACTAGCTCAAAAATTCTCAAAATTTTTGTGTAGCCTTCCCATGAGTATGTCTATCCATGAAAAATTTGAAACTTGAATTTTGAATACTTTTGGCATGATTTAAAAATACAAAATTTAATTGAAAATGCATCTTCCTTGATTTTTATTAATTATTTTATTTATCCAAAAATCATGAAAAATTATTTTGGTACTGTTTTATGATCTGACCTACTTATACAAAAATTTTTGAGCTTGTTTTGAGAAAGTTAAAAAATTTTATTATTTCATGCCCTATTATTTCATGTGTAAAATAACTTGTTAAATGCTTTCTAACTTAGGGTTTTGGGTAGATTTTGGGTTGTTTTGTGAACCCTAAACCATATCGTTATCAAGTGGTCCTTGAGAACTCCTTAGGCAATGGTGATGATATCTCGTGAGAGTAGTTCAACAAGTTGGTTTTGTTGGATTGCAACTTTATCGTGAAGGAAAGTTGTACTCAAGTGTTTATCGTTTCATGCACTCTCGCACCTCATGTTTATATGCATGGCATCATGTTAAGCATACATTATTCTTCCGTATAGTGAACGAAGGAGATCGTGAAGTTGTTGATCAAGCCTCGGAAGAAGGCTATCTTGTTGATTCGAGCTCCGAATATCGCGTGATCCGTCGTCCGAAGTCAAGTTACTTCACCGATCAAGGCAAGCCCCGGTGCATTTAAACATACCTTGTGTTTTACAAAGCTTTATATCACCTTTGTTTTATGCTTTGCATTAGGTGATAGGAGTTGAGTGACAACCTAATTGATGCATTATCCATCCTTGATTATTGCGATACCTACCTTGATAACTTTGTTTTTACTAAAATGCTAGAACGCTTAGCCATGCTAAATTAGTTAGACTTTTGAGTCAAAATGTGACAAGTCCCTTATGATAGCCCGAAGAGGCTTTTGATGAAAAAGGATGCTATATGATGGAACCATACGGGGATATGGTTTTGAAATTGAGATCGGTCGGGTAATTTGCATTGAGAATGGAGTCTCGGCAGTAGTATTTCCTACTTGTCGATTAAGGACCGTGCATTGTAAGTAATGTGCACCAAGACTATGGAACATAACCGCGCCTAAGGTCGTTGGACCAATGGCACGTCTGTCATGGGTGTTACCCCATCACGGCCGACCCTAGTTCCGGACACATACCCGGTAAGCCCGATCTTGGGGGTGTCAAATCGAAACGCGTACAACCGCAAGACCGGGAGTGGAGAGATGGCGGGAGTACATGTTACCCTCGTGGGTTAAAGTCCCGGATTGGAGGTGTACGGTATTCTCGGGTGGCGAGGGACGCGTTCCGTTTTGAGTATCCAGAAAGGGTTGATATATGCAAAGCTTGAGTGCTACATATGTCGTGGTGGAAAGAACTCCCCACCGGGTTAATCGATTTCGAAATCGCCGTGCTTCTCGGATATGGAGACTTGGTTTCCCACTTACATCGTAGTTTAATTATGGAGCAGAGAGAAGAGATGGAATAAGTGATGGAACTTCTACAAGTGTATGCTATAGTGTAAGATCACCTAGAATAGGTGAGAAACTTACTTGAAAAATAAAATGTTGAAAGTAAGGATTTATCATTAGTAAGCTTTTCTCGCTAAAAGAGTCCTTGATTCTTGCTAAAAGCCTTACCTTGATTCCTATTAGACCAAAGCATTCCACGAAGTCTCCTCCTATTTTCTTTAGTCGGGTAAGACTTGTTGAGTACTCCCGCACTTTTCGTGGTTTGTTGACCCATGTTGCAGGATCGGGAGTCATGTTTGCACCGGAACGTGCCGCATGACGATTCTTCAGGAAGAAAGTGATGATGAGTGAGAGGTGAGACCCGTGGTGGGTGGTCTAGTAGTATCTCTTGTGTAATAAACTTTCCGCTACTCCTACTTTATATTGTAAAACCGGTTTTAATTAAATGGTTGTAAAATTATTGTAATATACATCTTCCATTTTGTTTTACTCGATTATGTATAAAAACCGTGGTAATACCGCAATGACCTCGAATCGGATCCCTGGTTGGAATAGTTAATAGTACTTTTTCAAGGTTATGGGTGCACATATGTGACTATTAAAGGTTGTTAAACCGATAATTAGTACATGTGGGCCCCTGTAATTTGGAAAGTTCTGTTACATGGACAAACAATGGTATTTGCTTCCTAGCTATGCCTGGTGCAGCCATGAGTCGGGTGTTCATCTATTCCGAGACTGTCGTTGCACTAGGCTTAACTGGGAGGACATTGCAATATGGTTGGTACTGAGCAGCTGAGACCTAGCACCTAGGAGCTAGGAGACTCGGTACAAACTTGGTGGAATAACTTAGATCACACGGCTTCAATGGCGAGACAAGGATTACAATCCATCGTCATTATTGTTTGTTGGGAGGTGGGAAAAGAAAGAAATGTAAGAATCTTAGAGCGCAAGGAATCGGCAACCATGCAACTACTCCAAAAAAAATCAAAGATGGGTCTAGTGGCAATGACGGGAGCGAAAAAGGAGATAAGCAGGACGTGGTAGAATTTCGGACCTCGCGAAAGGGAGATAAGCACGCCGAGATTTCCATGTGGAAAGTGAAAGAGTAGCGTGATAGGTAACAGGACGTGGTTGAGCACATTCGCCAATGGTTGATTGAGCGCGAGCAGGAACTTTAGCGGAAGAAGCTATGGCGGCAGGGGGCTTTGAGTGGTCGCGCTACGAATAGTCACTCGAGTCGAAATGGATATGCATCGGGCATGGGTGGCATGGGTGGTGTTAGTCGCCGACCACCTTTAGGTGGGCCGGCCCACCTAAAGGCCCGCCCCGGCGCCTCCCTTCGTCTTCCTCCTCCCGACGCGCTCGACCCGCCGGCCGGCGCCCTAGGGCGCCGGCGGCATCCGCCTCCCTCCCCCTCTCTTCTTCTCCCCGCCGGGGAAACCCTAGCCGCCATTGTCGCCGCCGCCTCCGAGCTCCAATCCCGTTGCCATGGGCGACCTCCCGCCCCTTCGTCTACCCGCACCAGTGAATGAGTCCGGCCCTAGCGAATTTCGGCCGGCGCGCCGCCTCGCTCACCGCCGGCCGAACCGCCGGCCCACCGCCGGGTCGACGGCCGCGGGCCGGCCGAGCTCATTCTACAGCCCCGGGGGGGGGCGGGAATGGGAGGGAGGGAGCTCGCCGACCCTAACTCGGCCGGAACTCGCCGTCGTCGCGGCCTTCGTCTCCGCCTCCGGCGTCGGTGTCGTGGGCTCCAAGCAGGCCTTGGGCCGCGGGACCGTGGAGCCGCCCACCAAAGGGGTGGTCGGCGCGAGGTTTGGCGTCGACTGGTCGGCACCTAACATCCCGGGGTGGCATGGCATTAGGAATCCGGTGATTGTCTCCGGCATCGGCCTGGTTGAATTGACGGAGTAAGCGGAATGCACACACGAGCGAGGTTTTTTAACTGCTCGTACTAGAAATAGCATATGGAGTACTACAATATATGATGCAGCAGACGCAGACGCAGACGCAAGCAGAAAACACACGGCGCGAGAGTGCAGAGCCACGGCGATGAGCAGATGGCAAAAGGCGACACATGTGACTGCTGACCACGACGCGACGCGCAAACCTAACAAGTCAGCAACCCTGCCAAGCCCAGGCAGATGGGGCTGCCGCGCTCTATATAAAGCAGAGGAGGAGAGGAGACGGCAGCGCTCCGCTCGCCCCCCCACGGCACAAAATAAGAGCCGCGGGAGAGCTGCCTCTTGTGTCCTCCCTCCATCCATCCGCCGCCCATGGCGTCCGCGCCCGCCCCTACCCCCGCCGTGGTGGTGGTGTTCGACTTCGACCACACCATCATCGACTGGGACAGCGACGACTGGGTCATCACCAAGCTCGGCGCCGCCGACGCGTTCCAGCGCCTGCGCCCAACCATGCCCTGGAACCCACTCATGGTATTCTTTCTTTCTCATGTGCACCACACGTCTCCTCTCCTCTCCTCTCGTAACCAGCACCTCCATCCAGGCATCCAGGGGGCTGGCTGGAAAAGACGTTTGATTTCGGTTTCTCTTTTCCCAGGACAGGATGATGGCGGAGCTCCACGCCAATGGGAAGACGCCCGAGGACATCCGCGACTGCCTCAGGAGCGCGCCCCTTGACGCGCACGTCGTTTCCGCGGTCAAGACGGCGGCGGCGCTCGGGTACGCATATAATCACCATGCCGACCGACCACGTTCCGATCTTTGATATCATACTTTGGCTGCATGCGTCATACTGCTGCTCCTGTCCTGTTCTGTTGCAGGTGTGACCTCAAGGTGGTGAGCGACGCCAACACCTTCTTCATCGAGACCGTCCTGGCGCACCACGGCGTGCGAGGCTGCTTCTCCGAGATCATCACCAACCCGGCGAGCGTCGACGCCGACGGCAGGCTCAGGATCTCGCCGTTCCACGACTCCGCCGCCGTGCCACACGGCTGCAGCCTCTGCCCTGACAACATGTGCAAGGTACCACCAAACACTAAGGACGGCCGGCCGATCGGTTCAGAAACTCATTGTCAGCTTCACTCCTCCAACGCTCACCGCACACTCCTCCAACGCTCACCGCACGTGGCCACTGAACAAACTGCGAGATCTATCTATCAAAAAAAAAAAAAAAAAAAACAGTATAATTTTATATTTTATAAGATGTCTGGATAATCTGAAATCTGAATATTCATACTGTACTTTCAACACTGATAAAATCTCTCTGTGCACTGCCAATATCAAGATGCGAAAACTCGCTGATCATTCAGCATATATATAAAAACTAAAAATGTGCTTACCATGTGCAGGGCAAGATCATCGAGAGGCTCCAAGCAACAGCCAGTGACAAGAAGCAACACTTCATCTACATCGGTGACGGCAAGGGGGATTACTGCCCATCCCTCAAGCTGGGGGAAGGGGACCATGTCATGCCAAAGGAGAACTACCCTCTTTGGAATCTCATCTGCAGCAACAGGCAGCTTGTCAAGGCCGAGGTTCACCCGTGGAATAGCGGCGAGGAACTGGAAAAGACACTGCTAGTTGGTCAGCAAAACGATCACCCCACCCGCACAAGCTTCCCAATTTGACTACAGCAAATGCGAGATGACCAATCCAGCTATCCAGCATCCAGCCCTCCGTGTGCCACACTGATTACTGATCAACTCTTAGTTCGCAAGTACAGGCATGATTGCCTGGTCATTTCTATATGCAACAATTGATAAGATTCCCCATTCTGCATTGAACATGATATGTCCTTAGTCTGCGTTCAGAACGCAGCAATTTAGAGATGGACTGTAA
The DNA here is from genome assembly GCA_015847255.1 of Hyparrhenia diplandra. Classification (NCBI taxonomy): domain Eukaryota; kingdom Viridiplantae; phylum Streptophyta; class Magnoliopsida; order Poales; family Poaceae; genus Hyparrhenia; species Hyparrhenia diplandra. The sequence goes on from JADLZK010011784.1 coordinate 169,270, forward strand.
ATGCTATGCTCTATGTCATTCAATAAACTTTAGCATGGAATGGAAGAAAATGAATTGAGAATTAATTGATGCCAAAGTGGGAAACTATAGTCTCTAATTCTTCAGGCAAATCCAAATTTCCAATAATTATGTTAAAATCTTCTTAAGTGAGATAAATAGCCAAGACAGTAACAGCATAAGGTAGACATGCTACAGAACGGGCAATATTTTCAGTGATAAGAATTCACGAGCCTACCTTTTGCTGTTTTTCTCACCAGTATACAAAACTACCCATATATCTGGAACTTTCTTCTGGTCTAATCTTGTCCGTAAGGAACACTGTAGAGCCCACTGGTAGCATCAGAGATTGCAGGAACAAAAGCCTTCAAACAAATTTCAATATTTTGAGCATCGGTCTTGCAACAAGAACACTCATACCTGGCCATTAGTTTTAATCCAGCTAAACAATAGTTCCTTCTTTACCCCATCACCTATCAGTTATTCAAGAAGTCTGGTACTGACATCACGCCATCTCCTAAAAATCTGGAAATAAGTATGACAGCAATATGCAAGAAATTATGCTACATGGTCTAGCACAAACAATTTCCTTGTTGCTCTCTGAGGTATATCAATGTTTCTGTGTACCCTGCAAGCCCCAAGAATTTTGATCCATATACATCTGGAATCAATGACACCTGAACATAGATTCAGCTTCAAGAAGTTTTCCAGCTTTCATCAGAATGTCGTAAACCATGCAAGCATGGTGTTCCATTCTCAGGGTAATTCCATAAACTGTAAAGTAGTTCCTTCATGGCTCCAAGCTGACAGGAAACCTACAGAAGAGATCTATTGGGTATCTTCCTCAATGTTTTTTTTTTTAGTTGTATCTTCCTCAATGTCTACCATTTGTTGAATGCCTCCAGTTCCTTGTATGCATGACCACATTAGACCAACCACAGGTTACCACATTACATGCAACTTCAATCCATTTTGACTCGTTAAATAGCATCTCAGCATAAACAACCCAAGGATGCCAAATCAGAGCAAACACTCCAGGAGTACCAGTGCAATATTATTAGACCTTTCTTTCCTTGCAACATTGAATTGAAGCATTCTATTACCTTCATACATCCATCAAATTTGGCACATCCTGGCATAATCATTATTCATTACCCATGAGAACTCATGCTTTTATTTAGTTAAGGAAATACCAATAGTTGACTTGTGAAGCACCCAGATTGTCCTTAAATGTCAACAAGCATCGTTGAAATATCAGTATCTCCTTGCAACCCGCTTTTCAGAAAACATGCATGAACCTTGTCTCCATATCTCAAGTAGCGCCACATCTCAAAATGCCTATATAATTTATAATTATATTGTTAGCCGAAAAAGATTCAGAAATAGTTGGCTTGAAAACTCTTCAAGCCTTCCTCACAGTATCTTCCAACATAAACTCTAGAGATAAGTGTGTTCCAAGAAAATGTCAGTCTGCACCTTGAAGTATTGAACGGCACCAACTATAGCATGAAAGAACTATCCGCAACAGCTTCAGGCTCCAGCACCTCTCTAACATTTGATGGTCACCAAAGCATGAACAGGTTGAACTGAATTCCATGAAACATTTCAGTATTCAGGACAGTAGTAAGTTTAATTCGTACTTGCTTATATCTCCATCACCGGATTCCACATGACGACGTGAAAACGAGCATGAAAATGATGTGCTAACCGTCCCTTTCCAGCAATGACCATGACCATGCTCTGTTTCAATCAAGCAACTAATTCCCGTCAGCATCGCTTTCCAGTTCCAGCCCCATGATGCATTCCATGATTCATCAATGACTGCATCAGTTCGCAGCGGCAAACCAGACGGTTCTGTCAGCAATGTCCGCCTCCCAAGTCTCTACAGGATCTGAAGCCTGAACCTCGACCAGGGAGGAACCAAGGCATGGGTCACCCAAAATCCTCCTGCAGGCTTACCACATGACATGGGTACACGACGATGCACCTGCCTTCATCGTGTGATAATCTGCTCGAAGAGGCTCAGAGCGGCATGGCGACGCGCGGACATCACCGCAGTCTGGACGACCACGTCCCGGTGCGGCATTCCATCAAACGGCCTCCGGTCATCAGCCAGGCCGCCGCACTCGCAGCAATTACCGACCGAGCAGCGCGTCGTGTCTTGAAGGAACTTGTCCGGCTCCGGCTGCAGCCCGCATGGAAGTGGCCGAGCGCGCGGCGGGTAGCACAGCACGGACTTGCAGGGCCGGCGGCGGAGCCCCGCGGACTAGTCGCGGACGTGGCCGTCGGCGCGCGGCCCCGGATTGGCATGGGTTTGGATGAGAGGATCACGCTGTGAGGTGATGCAAGCATGAGTGGCGTCTGACGAGTGGCGATAAAAGGGAGGCCGGCGACCCTGATGTGGAAAGCGCGTATCCCGCAGGGCACGCCCCGTTCCTCCGGACCGGAAGCTTTTCAAGTTGCTTACGTCTGACAGCTTCACCACATTCGTTCATCATTCACCAAAAGAAAAATGAAACGGACTTCAAAAGGGAAGTTCCTCGTCAGCACAAAAGGCCACGATATAGTACACAGCAAAAGTTAACGGTCTCATTACTTCCAACTGGTTCCGTGGGATAACAACAAAGTAGAGTAATAACTTGAAGCAAGACTACATTTTCAGGTCTCTACTAAGCATGATAACAACAAAGAACATGATATATAGCTCATGGCAAAGATCATATGCTCCGTTGTCAAGTAGGTAGGGTCAGCTAACGGTTACTACTATATCCGAAAGCCTAGCTGGAGATTGGGCCCCTCTTGCATATTATTAACCTAGAACAGGGTACTGCACGACATCATTAAGAAGCGGCATCTGAAACAAGACTTGGTCCAGGCTCCAAAAAGGCAGTTGTCCAAGAAACTCTCTCTAAAGACTCTTCCAAGTAAGCATTAGCGGGTGATCTCGTTTCTATGCATCAATCAATCTGATTCTTCCATCTCATCATCCGACTGCGGGTTCTCTACCTCACTGCCACTGCTCATGCCATTAGCTGCAGACAGGTACTGCTTCACTGAGTTGTCTTCTACCTTGTACTTGACAAACTTCACCGCTGCTGCATCTTCATTTCCACAGCTCTTCCTCTTCCGTATCCCGTTGGTTGCCCCCTTCATTGACTGGGCAGCAGACATAAAAGCATTACCTGCAGTCTCCATGTCCTCCACAGCTTCATCCTCACTGCCTTTGGAGTCCATGAACTCCCTACCACTCTGTTTATCAACAAAGAAAAGGTCCGCATCTGAATGAATCATGTTCCCGTAGCCATTCTTGACCTCATCATAAGCAAACCTCCCCATAATCCAAGAACTGTAATCTCCAAACACTTTGAGCCCCTTATCTTCAAGGTCAGCAAGCCACTCTGTGAAAATCAAACATATACAGTTCTGCTTGAGTAAGCAGTCCACAAGACATGATAAACAAAAACCAATGACGTCGTTTCATATTTGCACATACTGAGAATAGCTTGGGGTGTATTGGCAATTGGTTTGCTGAGTGCAACAGAGCCAGCTTGATGAGTAGCCCACTTGATGAGAAAATTGGGAACATTTGAGGTTGAGAAAGCGTTGATAAATGACATTGCTCTCCCTTGATCACCTTTCCTCCTGTCAGAAGAAATGAAATGAGAAGATACTTCCAGCCCCAGTTAAGTTTTGGTTACAATAACTCTTTATCACCTGGCATCATTGACAGCATCAAGAGTGATAGCCAATCTCAACACATATATAGGCACGAGATCAACTCCAGCACCATTGTTAATGAAAGAATAATCCACCAGGATAAGAGAATCATAAAGGACATCTCTCAACAAGATTTCATCGTCAGCGCCTGAGTCACCAAGAAACCAAACAACACAGCATACATGAGTCAAGAAACTTGATAGTGCCACTGACAAAACTCAGTCAATACAGGTTTTACTCCTAGTCTGCTATCTGACAGATTGTACTTGTAGATTCTAATCTAAACAGTAAAAATTGAATAATTAACCAACTACTACTCTGGAAAAACAAATAAGGAAGTAGAAAATTTTAACCAAACAGGCAATTTTGAATTAAAAATAACTCAGAGTGACTAAATATGTGAGTAAAACCCCTAGTTATTGTAACCAGAATGAACATATAACCAAGGACAATTGGACATACAACCCCTAGTTTGTCATTTCCACAAAAAAAAAAAAAAACACAATCATGATCTGAAACAAAAGGGTATACTAGGACAAACCACAGTTCAGGCTGCAACCTGTTTGCATATCACAAAGATGAGACACAACTCCATCTTAAGTCATGTTCCTTGCAGATGATGACAGCAAAATGCTATAGTAACACCAGCTTTGCGATACACAATAGTGATATACTGTTCTGTTCTCCTCTTTAGTTTCCACAAATTAAGAAAGACCCCTGATTCCAAGCACAGTTGAAGAACAAGGCAACAAGTTGCACATTTCTTATTTATTTCATAAAGGTAATCCGTGCTAAATAACTAATTTACAGAACAGGTAATGAGAAAGCATGATCATGACTCAATGTTTCATAATTCATGAAATGAGTTTATACGCTATTTGCCATGTTTGTTGATATTCTGATGGTCCATACAACTACCAGATGCCTTGTGAATGCTTAATTAATAACTTTGTTAATAAGTAGTGAATTCATAATAATACTAGCTTGTTAAGTCATGTTCTCAAATTGCTCATTAGTCAGAGTACACATACCAACAGAGAGTAAACAGGCAGCGGAGAGTTCAAGAGCATGTTCAGCAGGACCCCTGTTAAATCCATGTGCAAAGATGCCAACATAATCTCGAGTCACTACAAGCGAGTGATGCTAAAAGGAAGAATGAGAAGATGGCCATGATCCACTTACGGAAGAATTGGTGGTTCTGGAAGACCGGGATGGAGCTGACCGCCCAGATCTTGAGCTCCTTCTGCAGCTCAGAGCGAGGCACCCCCGTTGCATTCTGCACCTTGAGGCAGAGCCTGAGGAGGAACGCCTCAGCCAGCACCACCCCGGCGAGGTAGTCAACGCTGCAGCCTTCCTTCATGAGCTCCCTCCTGGCCTCGTCCCCAGCGAGCGGGAAGAGCACCTGGAAGGGGCACCTCTCCTTGGAGTGGCGCACGCTCCACACCTTGACGAGCTCGCCGAAGGTGGCAGCAGCCTCACAGCGTCGGGGGTGGCCCCTCGGCCGACGAGGGGCCCGGACGGCTGCTGCAGAGGCTGATGTAGCTGAGGACGGCCTCGACGAGGGCCTCGGTCTCCCTGCGGGACTTGTCGGAGTGGAAGAGCTCGGAGACGACGGGTGCGAGGAGGGCGAGCGGTTTGGCGGCGCCCGGTGAGGAGGCGGTGAAGGCGGAGAGGAGCTGGAGCAGGGAGCGGAGGTCGTCGGGGCGGTCGTGGAACGTGAGCGCGGAGAAGAACCAGACGGCCTCGAGCGGCGGGTCCGGGTAGGCGCTGAGGACGCGCGAGAAGACGCGGTGGAAGTTGGTGAGGTCGGCGGCGCCGGGGCCCGGGGCGGCGGAGACGGCGGCGAGGAAGCCCGAGGCGGAGTCGCGGAGGAGTGACTCGAGGCTGGGGAAGCAGAGGGCGGCGCCCATGGAGGGAAGTCCACAACGATGGAGCCGGCGGCCATGGCGCGGCGAGGCGGATTGGTTCGAATCGGGGGGCGGGAGTGACGAAACCCTAACCCTAGGCTCGGTCGACCCGAGAGGAAGGAGTGGGGTTTCGGGGGAGGTCGAGGGGGGTTTGGGTTCAAAATGTCGGGGGTGGGGAGGTGGGGCTGAGATGCGGCCGTGGGTGGTTTTTGAAGACGGGAGAGGGCGGGCAGGGTGACACTGACAAATGGAGCCGCGTGGTCAGTCACTGTGCTGGAGAACGGCTCGTTGGATTGGATTGGATTGGGCTTGAGCTGGTTCTGTGGTCCAGTTTCAAAATGGGCTAATCTATAGCTGGGGCGAGTCGAGCGAGCCTAGCCTAGGTCGGGTTCTACTTCTAGAAAAAATCTAAGGTTAAGATACGGCCTGTTAGCGAATCGGAAAATGCTATCTGCACATAGGATAGGAAGGGCGAATTGGCTTGAAAGTCAAATGGTAGGGACGGTCAGGTGGACGCTACCCACTGGGGTTCAAATCCCAGTGCTTTCATTGACCTTTTCTGGGATTTTCCCAAGGATTTACCGGCGTTATGCATTAAGTGGTAGCGACGTTCCGTCGACGACGAAGGCTATGGTGACTTCGAGAATCTCCAGATCTGCCGGCCGCCTGAGTCGCCGGAGGAGGTGCTCATAGGGGTAGGGTTTGCGACGCGTGTGTTCATAGGGGTGAGTGTGCGTGCGTGTTATGGCGTCTGCGTTATGCGTTGTAATTGTAAAAAAAAAAAAAACATAGGATAGGAAGGTCATCTGCAGGGATTCTTGCGGTCCGACCGGTCGGCAGCGTGCGCTGTGCCGACCAGCGACGGAAGCGAGCATGGCCCTGGGCAGGCCAGACAGGATCAACATGACCATTTAAAAAAAATGTAAGGTAAAAAAAATAAAATAGTAAGGTTAAACAAAAAAGAGAAGGAAGAGAGAATTTTATCTTTTTTCCCGTGCTATAACATTTGTTTCCTTTTTTTAACCTTACTATTTTTTTTTCTATTGCTTCTCTCTTTTTGTTTTGTGTGGTCTTCTATTATTTTTTTTATTCTAATTTTATTTTTATTTTTTTTACGTGTAGCTTATTTCTTATTTTCATTTTATTTACCTTTTTACTTTTTTTTATTATGATCAATTATTTTGCATATGACATTCGTGAAGTGTACATGTAGTGTTTTATAATATGTCTCATTCATGCACACTTGTGAGATGTTCTATGGTGTATTTTTAGGTGTTTCATCAAATAATATCCATGTGGTGTTTTTTTTTTAAAAAAAAATATATCTACTACATTTTTTTTTTCATTTACAACTTCCCTTTGGACTAGACCAAGTTTCTCACTGACGCCTCAACTCGAACCCTAATCCTACCTGAGCGGTTGCCTACTTGCCTGGAGAAGATGAGGACAACACAAACCAGAGCCGGTAGTATAATTCCTCTATCAAAATTAAACAAATTTATTACTTATGACAAAAACTTGTATGTTATGACTTATAATTTGAAACGATAGTCAGATGATAAATTAAACTAAGTGTTCCAAGCATTATCGCCACAATATGTGGTATGCAAGACTTGATTTGGGTCTAGACAGATCGAAAGCTACCACCATGTTTTTAATAAAAATGAAGGTAAACTATACGGTAAGGTGGCTTAATGATAAGCTAACGAGCACCCCAATCTCGCCTTTGAAAAAAGAAGCGAAATGAGCACTCACCTACGGCTCCAGTCCAAGATGAACCTGTGATGAAATTGAAAGATAAAGCTGACAAGGACATGTTAACATATTGCGTCTGCTAAAATAATATATTTAATAATAATTAAACAACAGTAGAACCACTTCCAGTTATTATTCTAAAATGTACATACAATAAAGTGACAGAATATATTACCTATTCTAGGGTTCGCATTAAACATGCCGAAGGTCCTGGCATTCCTCGAAAACAAGGTTCCCCGCATAAGAGAAAAAATAAGGTCGATCTGTATGTAAGATAAATAAAATTATCGAAAGCTTCAACAGCCACCCTCTGAAGTTACAAACCCATGCCCAACATCAATACAACGGTGGATAATTGTCATCCCCTTAACATCTACTACAGATGCCCAAATGCTGTCAAACTAGGACCTTATCTTTAAATCTAAATGAACCTATGGGGGAAAGACAAGCCTTTCCCCACAAAAAAATTAATCAGAATCAAAAGCTGCTTCCCGGGAATGATCGAGTCACTTCCTCTTGGACTCTGGACAGCTCTATATGGCACCGAAAAGAACTGCATCCGACTGGCACAAGATACACCATCTCCAGCAACTCCTGGCTTCAATCAACCAGGGGCTAAACGTGTCTTTCTCACCGGGAGCAACCACCAAAAAAACTGTCGCTCTGTTCATTTCGCTTGTTTATGCATAATACATGTACAAGCTATTGGCTGCAGCACATGCAATTAGATTTTCGGATGGGTGCCAAGCCAAATGAAGCAACCTTGTGCTCAGATCATAAGAATTTCCATTGACATCTATTCCAGTGCTTTCTCCACCTGTATAAGGTTTACAGTATTAGTAGCTGCAGTGAATGCTCTTCTTTTACATTGCCAAAGCATGAAGCTAACCTCGTCTAACTGCCCTTGTCAAAGTACTTAGGGATCTGGTAGCTCTAGTGGGATTCTGCTGCCTCCTGTTCACAAGAAAAAGTAAATAACACAGATATGATTAGTTCCACACTACAACATTTGAGCGACAAACGCTCATTGGCTCATGTGTGCTACTAAAAAATGGTTAATGGAAATCAATTTACATGAAGAAACAAGAACATGCTTAAAGGTCAAATAGTTTTGCTTTTGAACATTCTTGTTTAAAAAAGTAGCATTACCTTGTAGGGTTTCGGGTAGCTTCTAGTGTTGTTGCCTCAGTGCTACTAGCACCACAATCAAACACGCGGAAAATGTTGCTGAAGATGACAAATAGCTTGTTAGTTCCTGTTAATGAGGCCAAGCTGTGTATTACAACTGGACAAGAATATGAGACTACCTGTAGGAACCACTTGCTACTCTTAATCCATCACCACTTTGACAACACTCAAATTTGTCAAAAATTGAGTCATTTTCATATAAGTCACATAACTGCAGTTTCAAGTAACACATGATCAGTTTGACTCCAGCGAAAATATGTGCTATTGTCCACAACGAATCATCAATTATTTATCTTAACAAGCAAGAAATTACCTTAGGCCTCAGATACTCGTGAACCTGGAATGTTGCAACTGGACCGGAATTCATCTTAACATCCCAAAGCTGTAATAATAGACAAAGTATAGGAATGAGAAAAACACATGAAACAAATTTTACAGTGACAATTTGTTTGTTTCTGGAGAACATAACAATAGTACAATGTGGCTAATGGCATTATATCGCGTACAAGCATTACAGGTGAAATAATCTATGTGAGGCAATTATAGTGTTCATCTCAAGCAGACCTAGAAAATAAGTCTTAGGAAGCATATAGAATGAGTGAATATTATGTTTTCCAGACTCCAGAGACTTTCAATTAAAAGGGAACTGTGGTAAAACAACAACAACAAAGGTTCTCATCTTTTACCATGTCAGCTGCAAATTATTTATATTTAATTAAAGTAAGAAATTACATGTACAGACCTTCAGAGTCATGTAGTCGCGACTGAGAATATGCCTCCCATCCTTGAAAACTTTATGTCCGAAATTGAGGCTATAATCTCAGTGAAAAATGACCTTGAACCTGGGGCCTCATGCTGCTCAAAGCTACAAGAAGACATAAATAGGTATAAAGATACTATACAAGGAAACTTTTAGGATAATTGATGTCAGAATCCACCTGATATTCTCCAAGTAGAATATGTTCAGCATATTGTTGGAAATAAAAAATGTAAAATAAAAGGCTCACATTTGGGAATGAGTGTCGCAAAAGGGCTGACTGGCGCAGATCAACAAGTCGAATAGAACCCTTAGAGCTACTATACGCTAATGTATTGCAGTGGGTAGGATGGAATTCAGCAGATGTTATCACCTCTGCATGTCATAGTAGAACAAATGCATAACTATCAGCAGCTAACAACAAAGATGGCACCAGTACAAACTCAAAGAATATGTGATAATAAAAACAATAAAGGAAAGCTACAATAAACAGATAGACCTGAAACCCCATGTTTGAACCAACTTCATTCATCCATTTCAGCAAAAAGAACTAACTTTGTTCAACAGTATGTTACTCACATGCAAGGAAATGGGAAGTGTCCTGAGATTACCAGCAGCAGCGTAGGTCGGACCTAACCAGCTTGGGTTCATTTCCTAGCCTTTTCTAGGATGCAGAGGATAACCCCCACCCCCCCCTGAATTTGAGTCCCTCTTTATTCAGGAGCAAGAAAATAATGCTGTCTCATATGAAAGACTGTACGCACACATAAAATGTGGGCTACATTTTGGTGAAATACAAGTCACATTGCTTGCTGATAAGATCAAAATTACAGAAATAAACTTCTTCACTTAAGCATATTTTCTTTTCGCATCTATGACCTATCACACACATAATCAGCAGATTCAGCACAGATAAGAAATAGTTTGTAGGATTGGTTTGGAAGTTATACCAGTGAGATCTTCCATATTTGTAGGCTTAACATCAATAATATTGAAACTTTGATTGCTGATTTCCAAATTCCATAGATTTATCCGCAAATCATCAGCTGATATAAATGTCTCACCATCACTGTTGAAATAAAGGTCACAGAGAATATATATCACTACTCAATACATAAAATGGCAGTGTACAGTTAAGTGTACAATACATGAGGTTCAAGTGCAAATCAGAAACATAAAACTACCTAATTATAAAAATGTGGGAGATAAGGTGATCAATTAATAATATAGTTGATTACATGCAGTTCAATCACAAAAAAAAAAAAAGGTCTAAATACAGAATTTTCAGAAGACATTAAAATGTGATGCACCTAATTAAAATATGAACTCTCTTAAACTATCATGTGGGTTGTGGGAAGTGACTTAATTTTCCAAAAAAAAAAATTGTACAAAATATACACTATATTATCATATTAATGGTTTTCACTTTCAACTTTGAGTACTCATTGACGGATATCAGAACATCAAGACACATAATACTTTTCTTAGATGGTCACCCTAAACCAAAGAGACCCTATGGGATGCTTAAAACTTTGGTTTGGCACTGGGAGTGCAAATAATCTATTCATAATGTGGGGTACAGATTCAGCATAGATGAAGCAGTTAAAACTGAAGTGGCTTGACTTACAAAACTACTAAATCGTCTCACATGCAAAAGAGAAAGCAAATAGGCTTCATCTTCAGGAAGCAAAAATTTTAGAACTAAAATTTCCGCACAAATTCAATAGCAGAAAACCCTAAACGTTAGCTATGATACATTCAAATGCATATATTGATATAAGTGACTGGCGTAGTGATGTGCAGGACCTGTTATTTGATATTGAATTTATGTGGTAGTCATGTGCATGAGCATATACTCTTCGGCAACTTCGCAGCAAGACTTGTTTCTTGGCTTGTAACCTGTTTACAGTTTGGACTGGGTCAATGTAACAAATTGTGAAAAGAAAAGGTGGTTACATAGACAGGGAAGATTTTACAATCAACTAAAGTACATTTTTCGGCTGCATAATACTTATGAATTAGCTTAATAGTTCTAAATAATTAAAATATGTTTTTTGCAAGGTACATAAATGAAACTGAGTTAAGTACAACTACCACAGGCAGGCGAAGCAAAGGAAGCCCGCCAGGTTTTAGAGCATTGCCATTTGAGAGAGATGGGCTCAGATAGCCCACGCCACCAGGACTACCATTTGCAGGCACAGCTGAACGGTCCAAATTCATCTCAGATACCTTTTTTACCTTCTTTTCTTGAACCTACATATCAAGAAGTAATATTAAAACCAACAAAAGATTGATTACGTACAACAATATTTCAATGTCTGGTGCATCTTACATTCTTATGTGCACACATGAGGAACTAAAAAAAAAAAAAAAAGAATAGGGTTTATGAAGCACAGTCTATCATTCCTTGGGAAGAAATGGACAGCATCAGATACTTCAAGAAATATCAATGAGCAGCACATAAACTGAACATGCATTGTGTAGTTTCTGAAGTTTACAATACATTCAAAGGTGATCAGTGTTTCTAAGTTTACCACATGAATATGATTGAAAGATCTAAGGCATAATTTCAAGAGGGCAAAAAAAAAAAGGTTATAAGGTACTTCCATAATTATCTAGTGCTAATGCTTACCTTCCAAAACTTTATTGTTTTGTCATTTGTGGATAGAAGAAACAATGCACCATTTGCTGCTTGACACCACTTTATTTGATTAATCTTCTCTTCGATTTCCAAGCTCTTAAGGTAATCAAACTAATTCCATAACAACATCACTTTATCAAATTTCAAGTGATTCAGAAGACCAATAATACAACTTAACAATGCTTGTGAGAATATACCTCTGGTTCATGGCTTTGAAACTCAGTTTTGTAGCGAAATTCAGGATGCCTGCTGATAGAATAATCAGCTTTCTCAGCATCTTTTCTACAGGCATGCTATAGGAAGAAAAACAAACAGATTATGTTTAGCCATCTGAATACAGCGGGAAAAAGTTTGCAGCCTTTGGTGTACAGTTCAATATGCATACATCTTTGACATCAGTCCTTTCAAATAAAACAACTCGTCCACCTCTGTCTCCAGTCGCAAGATGATGTCCTGATTTATTGAACTCTATTGCTGAGATGATGTCAACTGCAGAGAATGAAAACAAGAAGAGGTCAAGTTAGTTTGCAGCCATAATAAACGACAATGGTCTATAATTGAACATACAAGAAATGGTTCAGCCACCAGGACTACAAGAAGACATGTACAGTAGCAGGCTATCATCCACTCATAATGGCTTTATTGAGATGCACAAAAAATAAAATCAGCACTAAAAGCCATAGCATAAATGAAGAAATGCTAGCATGACCAGTACTGTTTCAATCCAATAGTTCACAACCAGTTTAACCCAAATAAGGAAAAAAATTGAAAAATATATAAGAACATAAGGTTCAGCCTAATGAGATTAAGTGAAGGTTATTAAAGTGAGTGATTCAGATGCGACTCTGAAGGCAACCATAACTGAAATCAGGAGTTACAAAACTATGTGGAGGAATTAGAGTATTCACATGGTTCAAAAAATTTTAGTAAATGCAGGAAATGAGCAACAAAGACCTTAATATAAAATTGGATATACATAGAATTTTTCTTCAAAGGGAGACTTAGAACAAAACGATGGTAGGTTTGGGAGCAACCATGTTATAGATAACATTTTTGGCATCATTTAGAACAATTAGCAAAAGCCAAGTTAACATCCATGCAGGTGATGATGAGCAGGACACAGATAGCTAGTATAGGTAGGTCTGACTCAACCACAGAGTGTTGACTCATGCAAATAGATGTACCAATTACATAGTATCAAGTAAAGGAAACAATAAAATAAGTTGGATCAGACCCTTGTAGAGATGTAGAGTTATCCACAGCTCGGCTTCTTTGGTGCACTAATAGATGCTGACTGCTGGTATAACTAGGGAGCAACTCAAGCAAAATGACATGCATGAATACAGAGTATCCATTAGATGTTTAATTTATGCCAATAAACCTACCAATAACATGGTACCAAGCACAGGATCAAAGCAATAAATAAACTGGACAGAATTATATGCAGTTTAGCTTCTTGGGTTCATAGATAGTGATTTGAGTGCAGTAAGCCCACTAAATATAGTAGGAAAATAATCGGCTAATGAAATAATACTAAAAGAATCTTTTCCCCCAATATATGCCCATTGTTATCTTAATGTTACATAACCAGAGACAACCGCACACCAGCATGTGCTCAACACATCAATAGTGAAATATAGCAACATGCATCCCAAAAATGATATTGCCGGTTGATGCATACAAGGCATTGAATTAATTTTCCAGAACAATTCACTAGTCAATTCACATTGACAAAAATCCCAGCTAGTGACCACGTCCGATGCAGCATTCAACAACACTACGTGGCACCAGAACTAGCATGTGCAGGATCGTCCCACCTCACCAAGTCAGAACTAGATGAACACGGATCCTATTTGTTCCACATATTATATATAATGACAGCAAGTATGGTCTGTCTAGCCAGCCAAACATGTAAGTGCAACAGCATATAGTAGCAAGAAATCCCATCAACAGCACTAAGCAATCCTCCTTGGAGTATGCATTCTACCCTTCCACCGCCTATGGATGGCCCTCAAGCGTGCCACCAAAAGGCAGTAAATTCCGCATCCCTACCACCAAAGCGTCGAGATTTAGCACATCCCATCCGAAGCCACCACTGATTCCTGGGTCGATCTAAGCAGGACCCCCTCTAGCCAACACACCAGCGACCGCCCATTCACGGCCCCTTAGCCTCCGACCGAGCTCCGGGGCACAGAAGCACTAAGATCCAGCAGGTAGCAGCGACGAGTGACAGAAAAGGCGCGAGACACGGGGCGTAGAGAGAAGAGGGATCGATCGGTACCATCCTGGACTTCCTCCCCTGCGCTGCGCTCGCCGAACACCTGGGAGAACCTCCACTCGAGCGGCTGAGTCGGAGAGGGCGACGGCGGCGGCCTGTGCCTGCGCCTGTGCAGGCGGGGGCGAGGCCGAGGGCGAGCGCTCCGGTGCCGCGGCGCCGTTCATCGTCGTTGATACTCGTGCCTCCCGGCGGGATCGATCGGCTGCGGGCGGGCGGGATCGGGGGTGCGGAGAGGGGGCGGGCTACGCGGGCGCTGCTGCGGCGACGGCGATGCCGGCGAGGGTTTGGGGTTTCATGCGGGCGGAATGGCCAATGGGAGATGGAGCGAGATGGGGGGAGGAGGAGGGAGGGAGGTGATGGTGGGGGCAGCGCAGGGCAGGGCAGGCGCCGATACGACAACGGAGAGGGAAGAAACAAAACCAAAACGATTTCTTTTCCCTTTTCCCCTTTGCCTTGTGAGAGATTATTCCTTTTCTAGTCATCCTCCGGTGTCATTTCCAAGGGAGTTTGTTGCTCCGCTCTGCCTGTCTGCAATGCAAAATTACGGTATTTTATTTAGAGTTGTAATAATTTATACAATCCGTGTAAATACAAATTTTGAGACAGTTTTATAGAAGCTGACGGTTGTATTTTAGTACTATATTGCATTGTCGTATCAGTTTGTATATCGCAACATACAGTAAACATGCTGAAAATACATGTACCGTTCGTTTTCGATCCAACGGTGATGCATAAACCGTTATAGTTTAGTGGAAGTTGGTAAAGCGATAGTGCAGATTAGTTGAAAATCGCGATAGTGTGTACGGGGACAACGATATCATGACGTTGGGTTCCTTGTTGTTTGCAGCGAGGAAAGCATTTCGTCATGGGCCTTTTGGATTAAAGTATTGGCCGTTAATCAGTCTAAGAATGGCTTACAAGCCGATTACAGCTGTCGGCAAAGCAACATCTACCTCAGCTCTGAGAAAAGGAGATAGCAACGTGTATGAGTGGGAAAATTACCGACAGGTATACATCAATCAATCAATTTTATATGCAGTAGAACGTCAGGTGCCCATTGCCTGCCCTGCAATGAATCGCAGGCAGAAGCTCTGTCTACTGCGTACTAGACGATGACAGTGGACAAGGTTCCAATACATCAAGAAAACAACAATGCAACACGATCATTCTCCTTTCTTTCAAGTATTATCTCTCTCTTGTGATATTCTTCAAGTGTTCCTCAAATCCTCTCTCTCTTTTTTTCAAAGCGAGTTTAGCTCGTTCTTCATTAAGATGAGTGGGAAAGTTTATACAAGACTTGGGTCAATTCCGTAGCGAGTTGCCGGGGAGATGACTTAACACAAGACGCAATAATTTGAAGCGGTGGTGTAGAAAAGATTTAAACTAATAAGGAACAAATATGCTACTGAAATCTAGAAGCCCGGCGGGGAGCACGCTCACAGCGCTCGACCGTCTTCGCCCAGTGTTCCTCCAATCCTCCTCGACACGGTTTTTTTTTAGCAATTGACGTCAAAGAAATAAGAACCGACAAAAAGGGGAGACAATGGTACAGTAGTGAAGAGGGTAAAGTAAGAATGGAAGATTGAAGGGGAGCAAAATTTTCATCTCAAGATGCATCCATCAAGGGGGCACAAGGCTCACGGGCATATTTTTGTTTATGCGTTTGTTTGAGCATAGCATATGATTGCTTGCATTACACTTAATTATGTGACTTTTTATGTGGTGCTTTGCTAGAACATGCTTGCTTGATGTGATGAGCATTAGAAAAAAAAGATGTTAAATCCTTTTATGCTCAAATATGCTTTCTACTAAGGATGTTGTTTAGTGTCAAGGTGGGGCCGGGGTTCGGGGATTTTCTCGGTCGGGGAAGCCGAGGCTTCTTCTTAATTTAATACCGGTGGGGCGGCCTTTTCCCACCCGGCTGAGTTTTTTTACATTTATGCACACTTCAAAGGTAATGAAAAATCTGTCGTGTTGTACCACTTAGTAGTGAAAATTCTCCCAAAATTTTCAAACCCATACATATGTGCAAAAGGTAAACCCAAAACCTTTAGCACATATGTATGGGGAGCTTCCACTACCAAAATGAGTTTTGTGACATTTATTCTAACCCATGAGTTTGATGCACACATAAGTGCTACAAAACTCACATTCAATCCCACAAGATACCTTGTGTGGAATTGACTTGAGTTTCAAAGTCTTTAACACCTTTATGTGGTTGTAATAAGCTAACAAACCCTCATTTGGGTTGGTATTGTAGACTAACATTTCATTTGAGCAAATGAAGGTTGATGGCTCAGTCCATAAGGATTATTTGAGCTAGCAAGGATGTAATGAGGGAAGATGGCATGGTCCCATGGATGGATGGTGAAGGGCTCAAGGCAAAAGTATAACATAGGGTTTGAGTTTTACATGTCATGATGAGAATAGAGGATGGAAAATGACCATATTTGTAGGCTAGATAGGCATACTATTGAGATGGGGAGTTTGGTTGCTTTGTTGTTATCTAGTGCCACTTGTGAGGTAAATCTTTACATTGCATATAGATTCAATTGGTGTTTTTGAAAAGCACATGACAAACCTTTGAAAAATGCTAAAAATTCTTAATGGTGTTGATCATCCCTTGGGAGATTACTTGGGGTTGGTGAAAGCCCTAGTTTGGTTTTGGTAATTTGAGACAACTAGTGGATTAACCTATTGCTAAGTTGGCTTTGAAACTCTTTGGCTCCAGGTGTTGGAGGAATTTGAAGAGAGTGGCATTTGTGATTTTTCAGGGGGACTTTTTGATCCGGCAATGGTCACTACTCTCTAAAGAGGAAGAGAAAAGAATGATGAAAGATGGTTGCAGACAATTGGAAGGAGTGGCTCTACAAATCTTTGGTTCATGTGATTGGAAAAAACAGAAGAGGAGAGGATAGGAGTGTTTAAAGTCGGGTTGGTGTTTTTTGGTCCGGTTTCATGTTTGTTCTCTGATCGTTGAGTCAACACTGTTGCTCCAAAGTTTAGCTCAGTCATGTTTTTATAACAAAAGATGGATTTTGGTTCTTTTTAAGCTTTCAGGTCTTAGTCTTGGCTGACTCCAAAGTCTATGATTTTGGTTGCTCACTAAATCGTACAATATATATGTTAGCACATATTAAGCTTTTTTTAGGCTGTGTATTACTTTTTTTATTTTATATTCGGTATTATATTTTATACGTAAGGATGGATACAGTTTCTTTACGTGGACTACCCGCTTAGCGGATTTTGGGCTATATCCCTTTCTTGTAATGTTTGGCTCTAAGCAATCAATTGCGATTGTGAAGGCCATAATGATTTATATTCCTTAATCTGAAAAACCTATTGCTAAGTGTAAATTAATTCTAGGTTAAAGTCCACACCAGGGTGATGAGCAAGACATGGAGTTAGATGAAGGGTGACCATTTAAAATGATGCATGCTCACACTTGGGAGATGAAGATGAGGTGGAAACAAGCCCAAATAAAGTCAGTTCGACTTGACTCGTTGGGTAGTCTCAGCCCGATGCCATTAAGGCAGTAGTAAGCTTCAATTAACCTGTGGACTAGATCTGCAAGCGGCGACACTCGAGAGTCGAGAAACAAATCCCTAATCTACCGAATGAAGTGACGATACTACCCTCGACCAACCCAGACGCACCCACACCCTCCGCCACCGTTTTCCCCTCCCATCTCGCCCGCCGTTCTCGACCTTCTCGATCGATCTCCTCGCACCTCGCGGCCGCTGCACCTCTCCCCTTCGCTTCCACCAAGGTGAGCTTCCGATCCTCCACCCTCAACTCCGATCTCTTCCCGTCAGATCCGTAGCCTTCCCCACCCCGTGCGTCCAGATCTGGTTCCTTTCGGTTTGACTCGGTTTTCCCTTCCTGTGCGGGGGTGTCGTAGGGTTTAGGACCGGCGGCGATGGCGGCGAAGCTGGCGCAGCTGCGCGCGCAGGCGGCGCGTGCGGCGGAGTTCACCTCGAAGCACGGCTGCGCCTACTACAAGGAGATCATGGAGAAGAACAAGCAGTACGTCGTTCAGCCCCCACCGTCGAGAAGTGCCAGGAGCTCTCCAAGCAGCTCTTCTACACCCGCCTCGCAAGGTGAAACCGCATGCCCTCTTTTGTTATTGCTGTGTCTCGTTGCGATTAGCCAATTGGGTTCTCTTGCCTTGCCTGAAGTGATGCACGATCTGTTCGTGCGTGCAGTAATAATCAGTAACGGGCTTGTTCAGGTCGCTTGTGTGCACGTAATGTTTTTGTCATGACTGCTATTGCAATCACCTTGTTAAACCTGAACGTAGTATATGGATGTATGATCTAACCTGCTTATGACCAGTATCAGTGATGAGGATAGACACGCTGACTGTCTGATTCTGTGAGCGGATTAAGGTTGTTAGCAAGATAATGTGGTTATTTTTTGGCAGTGTAAGTTAGCACATATAGGTAGCGCAGCATATTTATGTTCTTCATTCACTTTTGAGGCAGTCCTTGTCTTACCCTCTTGGCTAACATCATTCTTCATGGCTTCACTGTTTATGACTGGACACTTGATACATATTTTATCATGTGGTTTGTAGCTATTGGGAATGTGATCAATTTCCCATCTATTTGTAATGTTTGTGTTCCTTATATCATGATTGTATACCTTTATGCAATGGAATATTCTGTCGCCTCTTTCAATATTATACTTGCCAGCTCCTGAATTTAAGTTTGGTTTGGTGGATTAAACTTAATTTTGAAGTTCAATAGCAAAATGAACCTATACATCAATGCTTGCATGCTCGACTATCCGTGTTTGTAACTATGTATTCCTTTGTATTTTTGTTTGCACTTTGCTGAAATCCATCTTATGTGGACGCATAGATAGATGTATACAACATAATGTATGGATGTTACGGAAAACCATGAAAGTTTGATCAATTAACACCCTGTTGGCTGGTGTGGAGTCTCTTGTGGTGTTGATGTGTCATGACACTACTGCAAGATGAACTTGCTGTATGGTTCTAGGAATGAATCTTTACAGTACTTCCGTGGCTGAAAACTATGCATGCATGAAAGAGTAGATTCAGCTTTGCATATAAACACTGATAACTTGATTGGTTATTGGCAAATGTGTTTGCATTCTTGTTTGTTTTGGACGTCAGTCGCTGTGCACATTTATATATCCGATGTATAAAAGTTTATGCATAACATCTTTAGCATCAAGTGTTGACATGGGTGAAAATAGAAAGTTGTTTCAAAGCTGTTTCAAGGGTGATAGAGGGGAGGGTGTAGGTTTTATACTTGTTTTACCCAAACAACTTACAGTTTTATAGCACATAACAACTTTTCCACAGCTCATAAGCTAAACCAAACATACCCATATTGTATATGTAGATGCATAGCAAATGCTATTTTCCTGAAGAAGCCAAAACAACTTACAGTTTGGAATAGAGGGGTAGCTTGGAGGTATTACAGTTTGGAATGGAGGCTATGTAGCTTGGAGGTATTACAGTTTGGAATAGAGGGAGTAGCTTGGAGGTATTTAGGAGTTGACTGTAATAAATAAAAATGGGTTGACAAAATTTTAAATATCAAGGAGCTTTAATTTATACATCATTGTTTGTCTAAATGCAAATGGCTTGTTGAAACCTAATAAAAGCATTAGGAACATCAATTAGACGCAATATGTAACTTGTGCTATTCAGGAGTTTACTTTTCATGGTTTCTAACTATTGTTGTGTTTGTTCAGCCTACCAGGACGCTACGAGTCATTCTGGAAGGAGCTTGATGGTGTCAAGCAGGTATGGAAGAACAGGAAGGACCTCAAGGTTGAGGACCTTTGGGGTTGCAACTTTATTTGGAGTTGAGCTTTATGCATGGTTCTGCGAGGGCGAGATTGTCGGCAGAGGTTTCACCTTAACTGGCTATAAGGTCTAGATGATTTCCACTGGTCAAGACCTGTTTTATAATTGATCCTTTTAGCTGATGCTTGTCGAAACGACGACAATGATACCTGCCTTCGTTCACAATTTTGTTTCTTGTAAGAGTTTACCTAGTGCTGAATGCCAGCAAAGACGGGCACGTCGCTGCAACATTGCCTCAATAATTTGCTCGCTCAATTGTTGATTTTGGTGCATGTAATTCTTTGTTGGTTGCATCGTCTGCAGTCCCCTCTGCGCGGACCGATTTGTCTCTCTTTCTGCCCTCACAATAAATTCCTTGTGTTCCATATATGAATGTTTTGAACAGATGAAACATTAGACTGATCGATTCTGCCGAAGTAGTCAACTTGTCGCTGTAGTTTTATCCTTTATTATATCTATATCACTGGTGCTACAGTAAGATATCGTTGAAATAATACTGTGTCATTGCCCTTTCAGAAGAGTTTTATTTTTGAAAACATATATTGGATGTTGTTTTTGCAATGAGCATGGAACCTGTGCTCTGAGTTCCTGCAGTCTTTATTCCAAAATAGTGAGTACATCTATCCAGTGGCCCATCTAGTTTGAGAGAATTAGCGGAGTTAATGAGCTACGAGGACAAGAACATGGCTAAAGCACGTAGCGCCATGACAGCAAGGCGCAAGAGGAACTCCTCCAGAAAGTTTCAGTTGTAGAGAAGGACGATGAGGGTGGTGAAGCTGCTGCTGGCGAGCACGAGCATCCACGCCCTGCTGCTCCTTGTGTGCTCCTCCGCGTCGGGTTCCCTTTCCCTGCTGCCCTTGCCGGCCAGGAGGCAGAGCACGCGGTCGCACGCCAGCTTGAAGAGCGCCAGGCACGCGAAGAAGAGGCTGATGGACAGCACCGCCAGCTCCTTGTTCTGCAGCGTCTCCTGCACGCCCTTCATCTCCTCGACGCTCCACCTGCACACCCAACAGCAGATTCAGTCAGTGCCAACTGCCAGCACTAGCGACCAGGATGAACAGATCCACTGGCGAAGCTTGCCTCATCTCCTGGTTCTCCTTGATCAGGTCGTCCAGCTTGCCGGAGACGGTGGATTTCCAGGCCTTGAGTTCGTCCACATCCTTAGCCTGAACAAATTCCCCTGAGTAAGTAGCAGTAAAAAGACTCGCATTCGGTGCCTGTTCTGCGGCATATGCGTACCACGCTGTCCTTCCAGTCGACGACGTCGGCCTTCATCTTCTCCAACGCCACGGCCGTCTGCGAGAGCCCGTTCTCCAGGTCCGGCAGCTTGGCGCCGTACCGCTGGTTGAGCTCCCTCGTGTACTCCTCCAGCGTCGACAGGCTCAGCTCCAGCGACCGCATCTTCTGCATCAGGATCTTTAGCACGCCGTCGCTGTGGATCCGCCCCGTCGACGACCCCAACGGCGCCGCTACCTGCTGGGGCAGCTTCGCCTCCTTTCCCTGCGGTGACAGCTTCGCGTCGCCGCTCCTGGAGCCGTTGTTCTTGGCGTCGCCGGCGGTGCTGCTGCTGTCGTTCTTCCCAGTCCCAGCGCCGCCGTTGCCATCCAGCTGAGAGTGGTGGTGGTGGTGGTGGTGGTGTCGTTGCTGTCGACGTCGCGGCTGGGAGCGAAGTCGATGGAGGCGCGGTCCCTGGAAGCGTTGGCCTCGGCGCCTGCACCGTTTCCGGCGCCGGCGATGAAGTCCTGTAGCATCCGCTCGACGGCGTCGACGCCGTAGACCTCGAGGTAACTGAGGATGCAGTAGAACCCGGAGCCGTAGTGGCTGACGAGGCGCAGGCGGAGGTACCGCGTCCACCTGGGGTCCGGCAGCACGAAGCGCTGCGCGTGCTTGGTGTTGTCGGCGGTGAACCGTCCCAGCAGCTCCCACGCCTCCGTCGGGTAGCTCATGCTGCCGTACACCTCCAAGTCCCTGAAGTTGGAGGAGTAGTGCTCCAGGTTGGCCAGCGCGACGGTGTCGACGAGCGTCTCCTCCGAGAGCTCGACGACGACGAACTTGTCGTCGGCGGAGCACGGGTTGCGCAGGTACTTGTCCTTGTCGCCGCCCAGGATGTTGGCGGCGCCCTTGGCCTCCTTGTTGTGCGCCAGCACCTTGGCGCCCTTGGACGCCGAGGCGTAGTTGTACTCGGCGCCGTTGGGCTCCAGGCGGTGCGCGACGCCGCCGTCCGTGGGCGGACGCGGACCGGTGGTGTCGTTCTCCGCCTTGCCCTGCATGATGCGGCGGCTGCGGAACTCGTCGAGGCCCACGAAGGCCGCCGCCGCCGCCTCGGGCGACGACGCGTTGCCGCCGCCCATGGTGGCATTGTACCGAGGTGCTTCTTGGGGCGGCGGCGGTGGCTGCGAGTAGGAGGGCTGGCAGGAGTCGTTGTGGTAGGGCAGCACGTAGGCCTCCAACGGCCTTACCTTGCAGTAGCTGTCACGCCTGCTGCCGTGGTGGTGCTCGTACAACTCTGCGTCATCGTTCACCACGATCGGTGGATGGATTCATGGTGACAAATGTAACATCGTTGAGATGGTGGATGGATGGATGAATAGCAAGCATAGCATCCGGAGATTGATGGACGACGAGAATGAAACCTGAGGAAGGGTCGACGTCGTCGGTCTGGCTGTGGAGGAACTGGGATCGCAGGAGGAAGAGGAGGCACCAAACGGAGAAGACGACGGAGACAGACACCTCGCGGAGGCCGCCGTCCATGGACACGGCATCGGTGACGGCCCCGGGCCCCGACCCCTTGCCGCCGGCGCCGTGACCGTGATGGTCCCCCGGCCCAGCGCCTCTTCCGCCGCCGCCTCCTTCTCTCCTCTTCCTGCTCATGCATGCACCGCCTGCCTATTTCCGTTCCGGTACGGACGGCCGCGCGCGTCCAACGCCAATCGCGCGATCGCCTAAGGAGGAGGAGGACGCCGCCGCTAGCCCCAGCCCCCACGCACACCGGCCGGCGAGCGGTGGTCGGTCCCGCGTGAAATCCCAGCCGCCGAATGCGCAAAGCCCACAGGAATGGAATTAATGCCCCTTGTTGATCGAGATGCTGCAGCAGAGTCCGCGCAGCGGTGGTGGGTGACGAGAGCGAAAGCAGGGGTGGAGCCGGAGGAGGAAGGAAGCAAGTGACGGAGCGCCAAATTCGGCGGAGGACATGTGGAGATGCGCATGTGTGCGCCGAGCCGAGCGCGCGCCGCGCCACGAAACGCCCACGCGTCCGCTGTTGGGGGCGGAGTGAGTGGAAGAGGGAGGCGACGGCTTAAGCTTGCACTTGCGCGCCGGGCCGGTGGGCCGTCAGATGCACCGGATGAACTAGCCAAGGCCCAAGAGAGGGCTTTGCTGCAGCAAACAAAATTGGAATTAACCGGGCCATCTGATAATTGGGCCAGCGGGAGTGGTTTCCGGTGCTGGGAGACTGGGCTGATTCGACCGGAACAATGATGTCCCTGCGTTACAATATTCAGGCTTCAGTGCCAATGGAAGCAAAAAAAACATATCTTGGGAAAAGCAAAAAGGTGCCGGCCGGCCGAAAGAAGAAAAGAGGAGCATGAAGATGCCTGCCTCGGCAAATAAATCAAAGGAAAGATGAGGAGAAAGCCGGAGATTTGTGGACATGTAGGATGTATGGATGTTGGTGGATGTTGGGTGAGCCAGTATAGAGCTCGCTCGGCGAGTGCGTACGTTTCGTGAACTTTACAAACCACCCAGTGTAGGCAGTGGCACGTACCTAGTGTGTACGCCCGACGTGGCATGCGAGGGCACGAGGCTTGTCGACTCATGGAGCACCGAGCTCCCCACTGGCTCAGTGTTTCGCGAGCGTTACCTGCAGAGGTTAGAGAGCACAACCGATGCAGACGTTGGGGACTCGGGTCGTTGGCGCCTACTAGCTATTTGATGGCACGATGTCAGCTGTATTGACAGTTTCACACTTGAAAAATCCGAGATGACACACTGCCAGTGAACTATGCATGCATGCTTAGCTAGCCTCCAAATGGATCCTGCCTCGTCATGTGAAAGCTTTTCTGCCTTTTGGGATGAATCCAAGCTCGCAAGTCTGCGGTGGACCGCCTAAAAGACACGACTGTCTGTAATCCGTGTGTATCACGCACACGGCCGTACGTGGGCCGCTCGTGACAAACTGACGATCCGTGTAAACGTTTAATAGATTCTCAGGTCCGAACTGGAACACATACCCCCGTTTCTTAAAATGTTCCATTTCCTGTGAAATGAATTGAATTGGTTTTCTATAAAGCTTTTATGAAATTCGTACAAGCATACGTATATATATATCACAAAGGCCCTCGGTGACTATCCTCACATGGGCTCACGGCCATCGGCCGGACTCCGGCAACGGCGATCTCTGCATGGTACGTACGGGCAAGCACGCACAACCACGGGCACGGCCTTGAGTACGTTGAGCTGGTAATCACGGACATTCCGTCCGTAGGCCATCCATTGTCTACCGCTATCTAACAGTACTCTCTACTGCTAGTAGTATGATCGAGTAGATTCCAACTTGTACGTTGTACTACCCCCGGCCCGTACCGCGATGATGATGCCGACAAGAAAAGCAGGCCCAAACGTCGTCAAACCTCGCTCTCATCGCATCGCACCACCGCGTTCCTATTATGACGATTCCTCTTCATTCATTAGCAACAAAGCATCGAGGGGTTTGTTTTCGCCTTACTTGCGTGGTACGGCAGAGAAACGATTTCCCGACCCCACCCATACGCTCATGCTCATGCATGCTCGTGCTCGATCTCAGCCCGGTTCGACGCCTTCGGATCCGTCGCGGTGTTCACATCACACGCGGCAGGCGGCACTGTGCGGTGGCGTCGGATGGCCGTCGAACCATGTGACCCTCGTATACGCGAGCATGGTGGTTTTGTTTAATCTCAGCGCGCCCGTCGATCGTCGGTTTGGCGCTATTAGTTGACTCGCCGCGCGACATCCGTCAAACCAGCCGTGTCGTACGTGGACGTGGACAGATCGGGACGACACCACGTCCACGAGGCAACAAGAAACGTTACTTTACCCCGGCCGGCTGGCTGGCTAAATGCCCAATGAGCAATGATAATTTGTAAATCTACGTCCGTCAATGTTGTTAGTCCTATGTACTAAGTACATATGGGTGGCTAGACCGCTAGAGTAATGAAACCCTCCCTCCGTAGTGCTGGTGTGCTGGTGCATTTGCTATGGCTGCCTGCGTGCCGTCATGTGCCTCATCATGTGCGCGTGTGCATGCGAGATGCCACTACTACGCGGCGCGCGGCGCAGGCCCTCTTTACTTTTATCACCACCACCGCGCCACGCCCCCACCGGTACACTTGTATTTTGTATGGGAGTACTATGCATTCAACACCCAATCAATGAATGCGGCCGGTGCGGAGTCGATCGATGCTCCTGCTCGTAGTAGTGGCCAAGCGGCATGTGGAAAAGCACGTCATCCTCGTCCGCCATCTCGGCGCGGACGATGCGCAGTGTTGCGGTTGCGCCGGAGCGGCGGCATGGCGTGGACCGACCGATGCAAGCACAGATAGGGCAGGGCAGGGCGAGCGAAAGCGAAAGCGGGCGGGGCTCGTTGCCGAAACCGGCAGGTGAGCATCTGCACGCTACCGTCACCATCATCCCGGCACCTGCTGTCCGCTGCTCGTAGCGACCATCACTGATTAGGGAACCCGCTAACGAAATTCGCAGGTGCTGGTCTGGCCAGCTACAGGGAGGTACTCTCGCAGTCCATGTCTTGGAATTGGGCCTGGCAGCCAGCCAGATCTGCTGCTAATCCATCCAGTAATCGCGACGTATGCTGGGCCTAGATATGGAAGCAAATTTGCTCCAGCAGGCATGAGTCTTTTTGGCAAGCAGTGCAACGGCAGCCGGCAGGAGCGTAGTACTCCGTACAGTATCGGGGTAGGTGGGAGGCGGTAGGTAGGGACCGCCGGACAGCGACGAGCGCGGCCTCCGATGCGGCCGGCCGGCCGGCCGGTACGGTAAAGCAGAGCCGCGCGCCAACGTTCCTCCAACCACCCTGGCTGGCAACGTTCCTCCACTGTCACGCAAGCCCACGAGAACGGGAAGAAGGCGGCGGGGACACCCAGGCCTGCCGCGCCGTGCCAGTGCCCCGCACTGGCAAAGGGAAATATCTCACCTCACTGGACCGTTAGAAAACTTCCCAAGTGACGAGCTGTGGTGTGCATCTATCGATCGCTGCCCACAACCTCCTGCGCCTGCGTCTTGGTTTTTAACCACGCAGCGTGGCCAGCACAAAGCAAACATTTTCAACTTTAACAGCAGCCAAAACAACACATTAAACACCACTTTTTTTTTACTTAACCCAAACAAACACTTTGACAGGGCCTTTTACAGCCTTCATCGACCAACCGCCTGCCTTATCCTCCTCGCTCGCGCATCAAAGCTACTGTCAGAGAGACAAACTCTGAGCTACTGCCCAGTGCCTGCCTTTTCTTTACACCATTAATTATGACTAACAAGACGGCTGGCTCACTCTTCTTTCCCCGCTAATCACTCGCTAATTCATTAATTAACCGCACTGGGCTCAGCAGCCCTTGGGCGCGAAGCCGACGCGCTGGCCGTCGCCGTCGAACACGACGCGGAACCCCTGCTGCTGGATGTTGCCGATGATGGACACGCCGCCGTCGGTGCCCGCGAACGCGAAGCAGAAGGTGCCCCTGGAGTCGACGGGGATGAGGTAGTTCTCGGGGAAGCGCCGCCTCGGCGCCGCCCGCGAAGTGCATCGACACCGTGGGCACCTTCACCACCCTGCGCCCGCCCAGGTCGTAGCACGTGTCGAACAGGGAGAAGCCGCCCGGGGAGTGCCGGAGCCCCGCCGCGGCGGCGCGGAACGCGTCGCGGAGCGCCGAGTAGGACGGCCGGGCGAGACGGGTCACGGAGGTGCCGGAGTCCACGATGACGCCGCCGCGGCCCGTGGATGGGTCCAGCCGGAGGTCCGACTCGGCCACGCCTGGGACGCGCGCGCCGCCCACGCTGATGCCCACCAGCTGCACGTAGTAGAACGTCTCCATGCGCGGGTTGCGGACCATTGGGGTGAAGGACGCCGCTGCCGCCGACGACGAGGAGGGGGAGCCGAAGGTGACGGTGGAGGAACGGGAGCCTGAGGCGGCGCTGGATGAGGAGGAGGTGCGGTCGACGAGGCAGTAGGAGAAGCTCCGGCCGTAGCGGCGGGAGATCTGGGTCGGGAACGACAGGCTGCCGCGGCCCAGGCCTAGGAGCCCCGCCGCGGCCACGAACAGGCCCTCGTTGTCGTGGCCGCACCCGACCGCGACGCGCGCCACGCGGGCGCCCCCGCGAAGGTGAGCGTCTCGGTGGCGAAGTCGCCCGCCGTCACGGAGCCGTCGCCGTAGGCCACCTGGTACAGGCACGCCCTGCGGCGGAGGTCGCACCCTCCCGAGTCCAGCCTGCGGCACAGCGGCGCGGCGCAGTCCACGGCGCCGTACGAGCTGGAGCGGCGCGGGTCGAACACCGGGCCCGACTGGTCGTAGCACCGCCGGCACGGCGCGCACTGCAGCCACACCACGTCGCTGCCGGTGTCCAGCACCATCAGCGCCGGCGTCGCGGGCGTGCCCACCCCGATCTTGGTGAAGTACTCCCCGCTCCCCTGCGCGAGCCCCGAAACCACCGGCGCCGCGACGCCGCCGCCGCTCCTTGTCCCGTTGGCCGCCGCCGAGATCCGCGCCGCCCTACGCTTGTCCCGCTGCAGGCGGTGCTTGAGAAGCTCGGCCGGGGTGGCGTTCTCCGCGAAGGCGTCCCGGTGGACCACGCGGAAGTGCACGCCCGACGCGGCCGCGGTGCCATCCTCCTCGACGGCAAGGCTAGCGCCGAAGAGATCCTCGTCGGCGTCCGCAGCCGGACCGGTGTACGCGTGGGGCGAGAGCGGGGTGGCTACGAAGCTGTGGTACTCCACGGCCTTGGCGAGCGCGGCGGCATTGGAAGCGGTGACGACAAGGAGGAGCAGCGCGGCGAGGGTCGGCATGGCTGGCTAGCAAGTCGCTGCTTGCTTCAGCTCCAGTGGAGTGTACTGGCACTAGCTGAGCGAGTTGGTGGCGTATATGAAGGGAGCTGGGTGCGGGCGAGCTACTAGTCGTTTGTCATTAGCAGGAGGTGAGATTAGATTAGGATTAGGAGGGGGCCCTTGCAGTTATTGAGGCGCATCTCCGGAGGATGTCTCGGTGCCGTGCCGCGTGCCTCGAGGCGACGCGGAATAAATGTTCCCACCAGAGGAGAGGCACAGGCCGGCGGTGGGCGCTGGCTTTGGATACGACCAGCTGGTGTAGACACGATAGTAGCCGGTGCCGTGACTCGTGTCGGTGCATCGCCGCTTCCAAACTCAGCACTGTCAGCGTGTGATTCAGTTGGGTAATCTTTTCTTTTTTCCGAAATAAATTCCAGAATAGTAGTAGGACTAATATTCTTCTGCAGATCGTTTTGACGTTTTCTCATCTCGACCTGTCCGCCAGACTACTAAGAGAGAGAGAGAGAAACAAGGGAGATCAATGCATCTTGCCATGCATCTTGCCTTGTGGGCTGGGCTCTGCCGAGGATGCTTGGGGAGCTGGTGGACTGGCAGCAGAAGCCCGCAGACCAGAGTTGCACGGGCCGGCCAGATCTATACGCATGAACTATGGGCATTTGGTCTTTCAGTTGTTCTAAAAAAGGTATTTCACTCAGATTTTGGTTTTAAAAAATATGGAAATTGCTGAAACTGAAACTACGAGCATACTGTACTTTATAAACCAAACTTACCGCAATCTGAACCTTTTCCTTACTTTGTACTCCCTCCATCCCAAATTATAAGTCGTTTGACTTTTTTGACAACAAGTTTGACCACTCGTCTTATTCAAAAATTTATGCAAAATATCATTTCTTTTGTTGTGCCTTTCTTTATTAATAAAAGTTCTAAAAGAATGACTTAAATTTGACTATATTTACGTAAATGTTTTGAATAAGACGAATGGTCAAATTTGAAGTCAAAAAAAAGTCAAACGACTTATAATTTAGGATGGAAGGAGTATATAATATATGGATCATAGTTGTAGATTTCTTTTTTTGCTTACCAATAGTAATGACAACCAATGTTACGAAAAGCGGAAGCGGTAATCAACCAAACAGAAGAGAAAAAACATTATCTTTTTACATTGGATTGGACTTTGCGAGAAGCTATCAGCGGGGATACCTGGCTGATAACAAGTACTCTTCCTCAAGACTATATTGTCTACTTGTCTCTTTTGTGCTTGTACCAACTATTGGAGCTATCACATTTTTCTTAGATTTGCTTGGACCAACACTATGTAGCTTTACCTGTTGCAATGATTCTTGGATGCTTTCAAGGGTCAACGCCACTTGTCTCATGGTTAGCCTCTCCTCTGCTTTTAGCTTCACGCATATAGCTGCCAATGCAGCTACTTCATTGACTTCTTTGCCTCCTTCCTCCATAACTTGAGGATCGAGTACACAACATAAGTTACCATGTGTAAGCAAGGAAGTGAATTGTGCAATTAAGCCATCATTCTCAGGTGATCCATATGAAAATGGTGTCTTCCTGGTGAGCAACTCTATCAAAACAACACCAAAACTATAAACATCACTCTTCTCGGTGAGTCTTCCTGTGTAGTAGTACATAGGGTCTAGATATCCCAGCGTTCCTTGGACGGCGGTTGTAACCCCTGTTTGATTAGGTGGAATGCACCTTGAGGCTCCAAAGTCAGACACTTTAGCCGTTAGTGAGCCATCCAATAGAATGTTATGTGACTTTACATCCCTATGAACTATAGGGAAGGACACAGCCGTGTGAAGGTAAGCAAGAGCTCTAGCAGTTTCTGTTGCAATTCTCATCCTATGATCCCATCCCAATGATGTTGGTCCTTCAATGTGAAGATGGTCATAAAGTGTCCCATTTGAAATGAATTCATATACCAATAGTGGCACTTCGGTCTCAAGGCAGCACCCAAAAAGCTTCACTACATTCCGATGGTTGACTTGTGAGAGAATAGCTACCTCATTTATAAACTCATCGATCTCTCTTTGGATTGCCACTTTAGATTTTTTTTTAATTGCGACAACATGCAGGTCTGGTAAGATCCCCTTACACGGTACCATGTCCTCCTCCACCAAGCTTGCGAGCACTATCGAAGTTGTTTGTGGCTTTCTCAAGTTCTACCAAGGGGATGATCATCCTCTCAGCGATGTCCGTGTTTTGTGATACCAGTTGTTGTAACAAATGTCCACGGTTCTGCTTGAAAAACTTACGCTTCAAGCATTCTTGCCCTCGGTTCTTAATCCCACGAGCAACAAAGGCTGAACCAAGAGCCAGGACCAAAAGACCTGCTGCACTGCCAACTCCAAGGCCAACACTTAACCCTAAGAAAGTAAAGCATTTTTGCATCCGGGTAAGAGGATTTGACATACTTATATTAGGCTTTGAATTATGGCACAGGTGTGGAAACAAAGGAAATGATCATGGAGTTCATCACTATATACTAAACTAGGGAACCTCCCCGTAGCGTTGAATTGGGAATTAAGAAAATGCAATGATCATAATGGAAATTTTCATGATATCTTAATAGATAAATTTAAATAAAATAAACTGCACACAATATATACTTAGAGGACTCACAATCAATTTTAGGCTCGGAAAAATGTGAATAAGATATTACTAATGATATATGAAGTCAACAATTTAATTTAGCGAGAGGACGATTGATAGATGGCCAAAATCATTGTAATGGGCATACATATAATTTATGAGCTTCGAATACATGTTGTTTTAGCAATAAAAATATACTCTCAATCTCAAATACTTGATTTTGTAGCATTTAAATTGACATAAGATTCACTATAGCCATCAAGGCACGGTCGTTCGCTCAAAATTTTTTTATTCAAAAAAAAAAGGGAAAAAGGGTCTACCGATGGCTAGATAGTGTATTATTGAATAGAAAATTAAAAAAAACCGAGTAAAGGGAAAAAGAAAACGCAGGAATCGCCGAATCGTCCGTCTTCTCATCCACGCCCTTTGCCTTCCGCTCGCCTACACGCCCATTGCCCGTCGTCGCTCCTCCTCCCTCCGGCTAGCTGCCCAGGGTGCTCTTCTTCCTCCCCACCACAGCTCCTCTCGCTCCTCCTCTCCCTGCCGCTCCTCTGCTTTCGCCGCAACCGCAAACCACCATGACGGGAGAAGGAAGCGCTGGCGGGGGCCGCCTCGGGCAAGGCGTCGAGAACACTGGGTGGCGTGGCCCTCCTCGTTCCCCTTCCTTCGAGGGCGGCCATGGAAGCTGGTTACTCACTGCGCGCCTCAGCGGGCCGGTGCCGCTCGTTCGTTCGCGGAAACTTCTCCCAACGATGGGCAGCGAGCTCGAGTTCTTCCCTTTCCTGGCGATTGAAGGACAACAAAGTGGATCGGGCCTATAGGAAGGCGGGCAGCCCGATGCGTAAGAGGGGCCACGGCGGAGGACTCCTCTCTCCTATCATCGGCGTCGATGGACAGATAGCGGAGGAGGTAAGGAAAGCTATTTAAACACAAATCTGCGTGATGTGGAAATAAATTTCGTGTGCGGATCGTTTGATGGGGAGTCGAAGAGATCGGGCGTTTTCATTCGATGGTGGAAGTGGTGGTGGAGATTGACCGTCGGCAAGACGCGGCGCGAGGAGAGGAGGCGGGGTCGGGGAAGGGCAGCCCGTGGGACGATGGAGTGTGTGATGTGCACCAATCAGAGACCCCTAAGTATTGCCTTTGCTACGTTTCAGATTTACTACTCCCAACAACCAATCACAAGGCCGAGAACTCCCCTAAGAATGTTAGTGGGGATCTCCTATATAGAGTCTTTGAGAACTCCCCTAAGAATGTTAGTGGGGATCTCCTATATAGGAGTTATAGATTATAGATAGATAGATAAATAAAACAGAGTAATACTACGTCACAGAGCTAATCGAGTGGTGGTTCTCTGCTTACCAAGAGAAGTTTTGACACAGCCATCTGCCGCGTAGGGGTTGCCACGAGCGCCGCGTGGGCATCGGCACTCGTACCCACCGTCCATGTTTGTACATACGCCGAAACACTTTCCTGGAAGCATGCACTCTCGTCGATATCTGTGGAAGCAAACAGGCATGTCAGGTCAAAGTCAACATGTAAGTATTTCTGCACGCAATGGTGCCCGGCCGTGCATACCTTGGCATCCGCCGTCGCCGGCAAGGTAGGGGTTGCCGTCGAACCCATCCTGGCATCGGCAGACGTAGCCATTTCGGTAGTTGCCGGTGACGTTGTGGCAAGTGCTGTGGCTGCTTTTGCACGCGCTCCTCGCTGCGTCGACGGGGCAGGACCAGTTGCCGGTGTCCGCTGCGGCCGTCGATCCCGGTGGAGCTACCGGGGTGGACGCCACCACCCACTCCAGCACCACCGGAACCGGAACGAGCTGGGTGGGGGCTGACATGTTGAGCATCTCGGCGGCGACGCTGTCGAACCAGCCGCGTTCGGCGACGCGCACCGCCGTGGGCACCAAGTTCCCGATGTAGTCGTACGAGGGGTCGAGGGCCTTGAACTGGACGGTGTAATTTGGGAGGCCGATGGGGATGGGCGTCTGGCAACAGCCGACGCCGGAGCAGGCGACCTTCCCGTCACCAGGGGCGCTTGTGTTCACCAGGGTATTTACCCAGATGTCCTTGATGGAGCAGAAGGAGGAGCAGCCGATGATGACGTTGCGGCTGTCCCCGAGCAGCATCCCTTGGACGTTGCAACCCGTGACGACGAGCTGGTTGTGCTCCTCTGAGAGGACGTAGGTGTTGCCGCTGCCGGAGCCAAGGCTGCTCCAGGTGCCGTTGCCCTCTAGCAAACTGCCATCCGGTAGAGTGGTGAAGGTAGAATAAATTAGAGAAGGGGCTGTATAATAATTTTTATATTGATGGAACTAGAATAAATTAGAGAAGGTATACTTGTCTTGTGGACGGTAGGTGATGATGTTGACGGCACCGGCGGTGTCCATGGCGCGGACCGTGGAGTTGGCCAGCGAGATCTCCAGGACCTGGAGGATGCCGCCGTCGCCGAGCAGCAGCCTCGGCGGATACCGCGTTTGGTTGCAGGTGAGGTTAAAGACTTAAAGCCAGGGAGAGGGAGAGAGCAGCAGTCGCCGATGCCGAAAGGGTACGGCACGCTGAGGTTGCCGCAGGTGGTTGTGCAGCTCGCCGGCGGTCGTCCCCATACTGCCGCGCCTCCGGCCTGGGCTGCCGCGGAGGAGAGCTGCAGTACCAGTAGCAGTACTACTGCCGGAAGCATCATCGCCGGCCAAAAAAAGGGTGTCCTACACTAGTATAGTTTTAGCACGCAGATCGTGTCGAACTATCAATCCATCAGCCTCTAGATAAATACTATCGGGATCGCGCTTGCATCACCGATTCAACAAATATACGTGGACGGACATGGGCCTAGCTTTAGCTTTGAACGCTGTTTTACTTGGACTGATGGCTGTGACCCGGTCCGTGTGTGCGTTGCCACCGTCACTGGAATTTGGAACCATGTGTCCCCGCCACGCAGCAAAGTGGCAGCTATGGTAAAGGCACACGGCGCCAGTCGTCTCAAGTCGCGGACCAGAGGAGCAGGACACAAGCTCCCACACGTTCCAGCCTACGTCAGGTCCTTCCTCTGTGCGGGTTGTACAGCAAGCTGGACTTTTATCGATGGCGAGTCGTCAGCGCCGGATGCAGCACTTACAGACTATATTGATACCTTTGGACAGTACCTTCTTGAGAAAGCGGTTAAGGCACTGCGGGAAGCGGCGAGGCTTGACGACATGGAGCTTTGCAAGGCCCTAGCTGCAATCGTAGCGAAGTCGGGGATAGACATGTTGGAGCTCCCATAAGTGTCTTTGCTTTGGAAGGCGCATATCGGTTGTTTTTAGATTGTGAGTGGCCTATTTATTTTCTCTTCGCCCGAGCTTGACATTATGTCAAACCGGGAAGTTGTTTTGTGCCTCTTGGCGCATGTAACCCGACTTTTGCTTCATCTTCTTATTATAACAAAAGCCGAGAAATCGGATCTTTCACAAAAAAAAAAACTTAAATAGGGAGCTAGCTGGTGCTCTCTGTGAAGAGTTGAGAGGGAACATGGGGAGCCACGCTGGCGTGCCGCCGTGCGTGCCACGTGTTGGTATCTCTTATAACATAAAATTAATAGACATCTAAATATGAAATAAGGGCTTAAAATATATCAACATAGTCTAGGGGACTAACTAACATAATTCAATGAGTTTTGGTGAATATTATATTTTCAGGGATTAAATAGGAAATTGCCGAGTTTGCAAGCCATACGATGAAAAGACTTATCCGCGACGCAACTCAACTTGACAACCAAGTAAGAAGGCTATTTTTTGTTGTTTGAGATTTTGCTACAAGCATCGATTTTGAAAACAAGGCCGACGGTTGTCACTTTGGTCTTCCACATAAAAACATATAGCCTACACACACACACAAAAAAAAAGAATAATTTCTAGATTTACCATTGTTAAGTATGTGATTATGGAATATACACCTAGACCTTCAATTACTGTTTTACTTATATATGCTGTGAACTATATATGTTTGCGTCTTTTGTTCGGAGGAAGAACAGAACCAACTGGCAAAGAGCAAGACGTTTGCTATTACTTGTCGAAAATAATCAATCTGATCCTCTTTGGCAGAAAAGTCATTGCTTCCTCTTTGCTAGAAAAGTCATTGCTTCCATTGAAATTGTATCATGGTGTTTATAATGTCAATACTGGACTGCCTATTGGATCTTCTGTTAGGGTTCATACTTTGGTTCATGGCATATACACTATGAAAAAAAACTGAACAAGTACAGCTATCCAATTGGAAAGAAGCGCATGCAAAAAGTGCCAATCGAATCAGGGCACTAACTCATAACTCAGGTACATCATGTGCAAGGAGGGAGCAATGCATCTGTGTGGTGATAGCAACTATACGTTGGCATAAACCCTGTTTTACTTTAAAAATGACAATACATAGTGGGTAATTTTACATTGACATCCTCAACGTTGTTGTTAATTATAAATTCAATCAGCATATTACAACCATAATTGCACAAACAAATTATTTTCTTATTTTCAATACAATTTCGAAATATAGTATTTTTTTTTTCCTGTTGCAACCCAAGTCGAAGTTTTGATTGTTTTTTTCTTTTTGTCTCGTAGGAGGAACGCACAGACACATTTCCTAGTAGATAAAGAAATATAAGAAAATAACAAAACGAGTTAAGACAAATGGTGGGATACGATTCGTTATAGGTTTCCCGAGTCCTAGCTACCCTCGCTCGCAAGATCTAGCTAACGAACACGATCAGGATCGTACGTATCCAAGGTTTTTTTTAAAACACAGGGGCTGCCGAGATGCTTGACCTATCTCGCTCGACTCTCCCAAAATAATAAAATAAGGCTTCGCAACGGCAACAACGATAAAGAGTGCACGTTCTTGAGAAACCTCACAAGGCAGGAGCATGAGACGGGCTGCCGTGTCGGCGGCTGAGGAGTCGAAGCTGGAGGTCGCGGCCATGGACTCGAGGAAAGCTCGGCTCGCCAACATCGCCATCGTAAGCTTTCGTCACGTACTCCTAGCCTGCTCTTCGCCTCTTGCATCTCGTTCTATCGATCGCCAAACTGATCGAGACCTCATGGACCATGCATGATGGAGAAACGACTTTTGATCTTTGGATATTGGTTCCCCAAATAAATTGAATTAATCTGAGATTAAAAACGATTTAGTCTCGGGTCTAAATTTCGTGAACTGTGAGGATCCTTGGTTGGTTTTCCAATCGGAGACTGAAGAGACACATTTAATTCCGATTAGAATAATCGGAACTCCAGTAGATTTTTATGGTTTGCTAATTTTCTACCCGCGCTGTAAACAATCTGATCTCTTTTGTTTTTTTCTGCCCGACCCCTGGAATAATCTTGTTTGCCGTGCCCGTGCATGCACAGGTAATCTTCTGCGTGTGGGTGATCCTCATCTTCGTGCGCAACGTGTCCGCGCTGTTCCGCGTCGACGAGCCCTTCTCCAGCTGGGAAGCCTTCGCGTGCTTGGCTGGGTATGTCGTTCTGTGCGTCATACCCCTCTTCGGGATGCTAATGCTGCGAGAAGACCTCGTCAGCATATACGCAGAGGCGGCGCCCCGGGACACCAGCAGTAATAAGCTTGTATATGAATAAAAAGGTCATAAGGGGTATGTACACCCGTACGTATACACTTCAGCATGTACTAGTAAGGCACATGATATATGCCACCTTATTACCGTGATGATTGATAATGGAAGGAATCTTGTGTCCATCTACCAACGCCTTAATTAGCCACAAAGATCAGTATCGTGATGAAACCTAGGACCGAAGATTTGATTCCAAGAAAGAAAATGCAGACACCACAAGCATGTATGTTGAATTATACGTTTCGTATATACTATGCGCCTGCTGAGGGTGTGGCCACTAGTTTCTGTTTTTAAAAGAACCGTACACATCATCTGATGACGAACACGCAAAGTCAGTTCTGCCGGTCACTAAGTTGTGGGCCGGAATTGCCATCCATGGCAAGTTTGGATATGTTGGTGAACGAAATGTATTTTATGCAAAGGTTTTCGTGGAGCGTTCGATTAATTTTCAGACCTATCCGGAGAGGCCACAGTGAGAAGGCAAAACTTGTAAGAACATCAAGAATATTTTCCATTCACAAGCCTAACAAAAATCAGTAGAACGATTTGCCTCCATTCACTAATTCACATCTCTACACTTCTAAACCGAGCCAAGCCTCGGGTAGCGAATTGGCTTTGTAGTAAATGGTAGGACGGTTGGTGGGACACTACCCAGGGGTTCAAATCCCGGTGTTCGCGACCTTTCTTGGGATTTTCCCAGGATTTTTTTCGGCGTTATGCATTAAGTGGTAGCGGCGTTCCCCGGCGACGGCGCCGCCGATGGTGACTTGATCTGCCGGGGTTTCGATCCTTCCGGAGGTGCTTTCATAGGGGTAGGGTTTACGTCACGTGTGCTCATAGGGGGTGAGTGTGCGTGCGTGTTGTGGCGCGCCGCGATTATGCTGCGTCATTCTCAAAAAAAAAAAAAAAGCCTCAGGTAGTGGATATGGCCACGTCACCCGGTAACCCGTTAACCGTTGGATCTTGCGAGAAAGAAATGTCCATCCGATTGTGGGTCGATCGGGTCCCCACCCGTTTTTTGATGACCCAAACCATCGAAAACCTTCGCGGGCCGTTCGTTTGCCTTCTCTCCTCGCCCTCGACTCCCG
This sequence comes from Hyparrhenia diplandra, assembly GCA_015847255.1. Lineage (NCBI taxonomy): Eukaryota > Viridiplantae > Streptophyta > Magnoliopsida > Poales > Poaceae > Hyparrhenia > Hyparrhenia diplandra. The sequence goes on from JADLZK010011784.1 coordinate 206,692, forward strand.
CACGGCCACGGCGGCGGCCATCTCGGCACGGACGGAGACTCCAGCAGCGCCGCGACCCGTCGCGGGAGAGGTGGCTACCTATGGGGACGCGGCGAACCTGGCCGCTCCTTCCTCCCACTGCCCTTTACAGCTCCACCGTGCACCTAGCACCTCTCGGCGCGGGCGAGGTGCGATTCGGCGGCCCCGGCCGCTCTGAACCCGACCATCCGGGCGCAGGAGGGGCCCCAGCTCCACCTCTGCGACCCCGGCGCGGCTGGCGGTGGGGGCGTGGCGGCTCCGGCGACCCCAGAGCGGGCAACAAACGCAGGCCACCCTGGGCCCTGGCACAGCTCCTCCCTCTATCATGCTCTTTCTCAATCAGCAGCGGCAAGGTCCTAGCGCATCAGCGTGCGAGGCCCCCTGTGCGGCGGCGGGTCAACGGCGACGAAGGCTCCCGTCACGGCGGCCCATGTGCGAGCAGCCCCTGCGCGTGCCGGCCCCGGCACGAGCGATCCCCAATGCCACAGCCCACAGCACACAAGTACAGCGGCCTCGCCGCAAGCGAGCCACGGCCGCGGCCACCTTGGTGGTGACCTCCACCAGCAAGCCGTCGTTGGAGCTGGTGAGGGTGCGCGCTCCTCCTCAGCTATCCCGTCGCTGGTGAGGGTGCTTTACATGGACCTCGGATCCACGCCATGGTGAGGGATCCTCATGCGCTCCAGCCCGTAAAGGATGGTCGTGGTCGGCATCAGCCTCAGCTCCGATCAGCAGTGTCCCTCCACCTCCAAGCTCTACGTCTCTTTGCCTGCCTGTGATTACAATGGCCTATGATTACTCATGCTCCATTGCCAATTGCAGATTAAGCCCCATCGCAGCAATGCCACTGTATGTTCGATGAAATGCACCTGAGACATGAAAATTTTCGTTCACCAAAATTTGGAAGGTTGGCCTTTACGAAATTCTGTTTTTAGATAAACTTATATAATTACTTCCATTCACTGCTGAAAATTTCCATTCGCTTGAATATGTTAACTTGTGGATTTTCAATCTGAAATCTAGGTGTGCTAATAAAGAACTACTTGGCAAGGAACCCACAGAATATATTTACCATCTCTATTAGCCTTTGAGTCAATTTACCTAATAAAACTTCATTACAGTATACAAATGTTTTGCGAAGAGTCTTGAAGAACAAAAATAATATTTGACTCGATTCTCCATTTTTCATCTTTATAAGTTCAATTGAATATACCAGTATCCAACTATGCAAAGGTCCACAGAAATAGATTTCTCTCTCATTTATGTTTTAGAATACCTTGCATAAATAATATAATGGTTAGTTTGCAGTGTTGTTTTAATTTAGTTGTAAAAGGGGTCAACAATATATATATATCTGAATAGTATAACTATACTAAAGATTTTTTTACTTTCTCCATATACAAAAAACCAATCTTAGCACCACATAAAACTGGTCAACATTATACATATCTGAAAATGCACCTGGAGGCTGGAGATAGAGCATGTTTTAGTTTAAAGAAATTGTATCTTTTTTTCCTGGATTTCAGCTGCATAAAATGGACATTCTGCCACCCTTTGTTGCATCTGCTACTGACCAGACTGCTATCTGTTATTGATCTAATCATGGCAATTCCCTGGTTAGGTTTATTGCAATTCCATATTAGGGCTGGCACTAAGTCCCATTCCTCTCTACATCCATTGTTTTGTGTATGTGCCGAAAAACATGAATTGCTGCAAATGATGCTATTTCTCACCGCAAGCCATTGCGCCTACATAAGAAGGATCAAATGATATCGTTTTGTTTATTTCTGGAGCTTATATTACCTACATTCTTTCTATTTTTTAATTGTCGTACCCTTACATCAACCTGACCATTTTTTTTATTCCTACCTCTAAGGAGTGAGGTTAGTTACATTTTCCATTGTTTACAGAATGATGACCCTCAAATCATGTCAGGTTCTTGGCTTCATTTGTATGCACATGAATTCTGGTTTTACATGAATCACAGGACACAAGCTTGACTCACAACTAGCAGTAATGTAGATGTCATGCTCTTCTGGTAGTACAAAGTTTAGATTGCAAGAAAGTAAATTGTTTTTGTCATATCTATTATGCATACTTTTTCACTCACCACTCACGTGGAGCATAATTGTTACCTGTGTTAAAATAAGCTGTCAGAGGACAAGTGATTCAGGTTCAAATCCCTAAGATAAATGTTACCATGTATATCTCTTTACGTCCTTTCAAATGCCAAGATTTCAAGAATATCAGAAACAAAGATATGTGTTACAAAAATATTAATCTTCCAAGCTGCTCCAATCTTTTATATTTTGCATCACTAAATAGATAAAACAACATGTATGCAGTTATTTCTATTTTTCTACCTATTGGAAACAGCTACTCTCCACAATCCAAACCGATACATGATGCGGCCTGGCCTAACATATAGCCAGGCGGCAACGCCGCGCGTGGTTTCTAGTGAAGTTCTGTCTTGGCGCCGGGCACCGGGCGTGGAGTACATCGATGGAGCCGCGTGCAATCTCGGCGGCGCACGTGCTCACTCCAGCGAGTGAGCCGGGACGGTCGCGGCCTCCACCCGCCGCCGTGAGTTCTCCGGCGGCTATACTCGCGAGCACGTGAGTCGGAGTGGAGAGGGGAAAATGTGCTGGGGTTGGGGGCCAGGGCGCGGTTTTGTTCAGCGCTCATGCATTTGCGGCCGTCCGGACGATCATTAGGCCGCCTCAATGGAGAGTTTCACCTCCCGGTTTCCAATATGTGAAACTTTGATATGAAATAGACGTCTCTCTCAATGCGGGGTTTTCATTGCACAGTTTCATAGGCTCAAGGGTCCCACAACCTTTCTCTCATTGCATGGTTTAATTGCATAGTTGCATGGTGAAACTCTATTTGTGTCTCAATGGGGGTTTCACACGGTTTCCAACGCATGTGAAACAAGTGCCCAAAGGTTTCACCATGGTGAAACTCTTTCCTTCTCTCTCCTAGGAGTTTCATGCAAAAAAGTGAAATCTTGGCGATGTGGCGGCGTATTTAATGTGTATGAAACACTCGTGAAACTTCCATTGAGACCGGCCTTAGGCTCATATCATAAAAAATAATATTGGCATTTTTAGTTTTCTTTCCTAGGTTATCTTCGTCGTGGCCCTTAAATAGAGCAGAGTGAGGAGCCGCAACACAATCGGTTTGATCGCGACTCGAAGTTCATGACGTGCCAACGCACGTATGGGCATGCAAAGTGAGTCGCTGACCCGTCAAGGCTCCACGTCTTTGACAAATGATATCTTGATCTCGTTTTTTTGCTTCTTGGCTTCTTGAGAATTAAGATCGCCGAGGCGATAAGTTGTTCCATTCATTTTTTTTTTTTGACCGATCGAACGGTTGGGGGAGCCCCTTTTTTTTTTTTTTTAATTAACTCCGACCTCTTTGTTTTTAATTAAATAAAAGAATGGGTACATGCATTAGTTACAAGGCAACGAGGCCAAAAAAAAAAAAAAAAAAAAAAAAGGATGACCTATACATAGCTATCTCTCCAAGCTTTTAACATAGCCGCCTTTAATAGGTTTGGCCTTGGTGCAAACCAAGCCAAATTCCTCGAGGAAAAGTCTCTTCCATACTGAAAAATTATTGGAGCCATTATAAAAAATGATGTTATTTCTTGTCTTCCATATTGTCCAGCAGGCACAAATAACAATCTCTTTGAAAATGTTGTTTTGAAAGTCGATCTAGCTTTAAGAGCATGTTCAACCCATAGACGGCCGCCATCCGTAAGGGCATCGAAACCGGAGTAGAGACAACTAAAAAGACGGGTCATAGATCGATAGTCTATTTCACAATGCCTATGAGCTATTTAATGCTTTGTATTTAGCCATGATTAATAATGAACATAATTTTATACATCATTCTGTTGCTACTAGACAGAAACAATCCACTATGTTGCTACTTGATGGAAAAAAAAAAAACAAACAAATCAAACTTAAATAAGTACATCGACAATTCCACGCTATATTTAGAACTTCTATTTTCTGAATTGAAACAAGTCATACGACTTCTCTTCAAAACTAAAGAAACTACAATTCGGTTTCAAAAAAAAAAAAAAAAAAGCAACTACAATTCAGTTTTCATACGAATTGATTATACATAGCAACCGGCCAACCACACTACCGTGTCACTGCAAGCCACCTCATTTGATTGATAAATCAAAGTAAGAACCGAAACAATTCAATTCAGTCAAGAACCGAAACAGTTCAGTTCAGGCCTGTTCAGTAAGAATTCACCATCTCTAGGTGCTCGAGACAATTCAGTAAGAACCGAAACATTCAGTTGAGGCCATAAGAACTTCATCGAATTTTTCTCGAGCACCTAGCGTGCATCAAGGACACACGGTAGGTTCTACTTTACAATACTCTCTGCAATTGACGTCTATCGAGCCTCCAGGCAAGCAGATTGAGAACACAAAATCCAGAAGCGGGTTTACCATTCTCTTCATAATCAGCAAACCTTAGCAACCTGATGTAAAATTAAAATTCAGATGAGCTTGCGGTACAGCAGCCAGGGGAGCTTGCAGTGCAGCGACTGCCCAGTCAGGGGAGCGCGTAGCGCATCAGCCTCCCGGCCAGGGGAGCACATGCCGCCACAGCCTCCCAACCAGAGGAGCCCGCGACGCAGCAATCGCCGGCCTGAGGACCGCACGCCACCGCGGCCGTCCGGCCATGTGCTCTTCAGGACGGGAGGGGAATATTTTGGCGCGATGCTTGACTCTGTCGCGCGCACAGATTGATCCGCTTCTCGTCGCTCTGAGGCGACGACGCCGTACAACGCGTCTGTCCACCGGCGACTGAGCACGAGCCGGCGCGAGACGACGGCCGCCCGTCTCCAAGCTCACGAGGGGCTTTATGTAAAAATCAAGTCATACAGACGGCTCAAATCGTCCCGTTGTATTAGAGGCCGCTATAATTAGAGCCGAGCCACCTCTAAAAAATATAGACATTTTTTTTTTTTTTTTCAAGAGCACGCCAGGCGTTTTTCGATGCTTGAAAAGAGTGTTTCTAAACTTTGATCGATCCGTAACACGAGCATTACACGGATCACCACCCCTACTTCTCTTTGGATCAAAAATATAGACATTTGTAGATGCCTTCTCGAGTGAGATGGTTCGAATGGTGCGGAAGGCCATCGTGATAGGGTCCGGAAATTGAACCGTCTCTACACAGAAAAAGCCTCAATTTTCAGATCGGCACATAAGGGCCGTCTCATAGCCGATAGACCCCGGGCGGAGGGTCGGCGTCGGAACGCCCCGATCGCCAAGCACGCGCGCTGCATGGCCGACGTCGCGCCACCATGCTGCCAACACCAACCACGGCATACATGCACAAAGTAAAGAACTCGGCCGCAGGCGGCTCGTACACGCTGTCGGCCAAGAGCACCTCCCGCCACCGCGACCGCCGCGCCTCTCCCGACGCGCGTGTCGAGCCGCGGCCCGCGGGCGCGCGCCGCGTTTCCGGGCGCACCGATCGGAATCGGAGGATCGGCCACTAACAACCCGCCGTGGAGGCCATGGATCCGAGGAGGAGTCGAGGCGCCCCGAGGTCGCATGGCCCATCGGAGCTCGAGCACGCGACGCGGCGGGTATCCGGAGCCGCCGGTCGCTGGGCGCATTAGGCAAAAACGGTAGCTTCCGGCACGCTACGCTGCAGTTTACGTACGAAGACGACGGGCGGCGAAGGCGACGCCAGAAAGCGCGAAGTTCCACCGATCGAACAAAGCTTTGTAAACTCGCTTCAAGGCCTTATGATCAATGAAAATCACGTGGGATCCCCCGCTGACCGATCAAAAAGAAAAGGGGCGAAGCCGGGTTGTGCTTGTGTAACGAAGTACACATGAGCAACGGTCACCGAGGCCCGCCGCCGGTCCAAGATTCGCGGCGCCACGGGCCGCGGACTAGCTGCCCCAAGGCGTCGAGTCCCGGTTCGGCCTAAGACGGAAGCTGCCCCGTGCCACCTCCACGCACATGCACGACTCCATGTCCGTTGCCGCTGCCGCCGGGCAAAGTGTCACCACCACCACCGCCTCCCGCAGACCGCGCCATCGCCCCCTCGCAAGAAACGCCGACGGACCGTGAAATGCAAACAGGCATGGTGGTCCGACCGCCGGGGTTTTTCCGAGGCGTTCTTGACGAGCAGCGTGGGGCGGTATTACGCGAGGAGAGGAGTTGAAATAGCCCGCCGGCTTTCTAGAGGCCCATCGGACATATCGGTCATTCAAAGGGTCGAAAGGTGCCGCCACCGCCACGAGCGTGAAATGCCGACATGCCACCTATCGACCCGTTAGGGCGTCTCCAATGGTTACCAAATCGCTAGTTAGGAGGAATCTTATTTGCTATCAATGACACTTTACAAATAACTAGCTAGATGAGACATATCAATAAGAAAAAATAAATATTATAGTTGAGAGTTATGTGAGAGAGATGTTTCTAGTTAACCCCCGGGGCGGGTTTGGCCGGGCGGTTTAAGCCACCGTAATTATTTTTGACAACATTGGCGCCATTAGGGGCGGTTTGGCCACCGCGGGCGGGGATGGGATCTTTGGTTGGATCGATCGGACCGGGACGAGTGGGGCCCCACCGCCGAACGCTCCCCACCTGAAATACGCCTCCTCTCCCTTTCGGCGTCGTTTCATCTTTACGTTCTCGCTCCTCCGCTTGATGACGCTGGGCGACGCGCCGACGTGCGGTGGAAGGGGATGATCGCTGGCGCATTCGACTGATCGGCTTCGACTACAGACAAGAGGTTCATACTCGCTCCGTGCTCCTCCATTTTGTGGGATTCGGCCCATATCGCACTCCGCAGCAGAAAAACGTTTGGGATTGGGGTATGGGTTTTGGTTGGGGTTTTCGGTGGTGTCGAGAACCGGTGGTGGGTTGCGCATTCTTGTTGATGTTAGGGTTTAGGGTTAGCCAAGTTGGTGTATTTCGTAGTACCGGGTTCACGGTTGTTGTTTTGGGTGGTAGGGTTTAGGTCCGATTGGTGGTTCTTGTTCTTATAGTCGATTCTTAGGGTTGTGCCCGTTTTGGCGTGATTTCGGGATGGATAGCGAATGGCTTGAGGTGCGGTTTCATTTTGGGGGTAAATTCGGACTTTCTCAAATGGATATGTCACCTATGTTGGAGGAGACATTGGAGAGTCTCAGATTGAGATGGACAAGGTGTCTTTTTTTGAGATAAAGGGGCATCTCCATGATCATTATCCTGCCACAGAGTCCATTTTGAGGATATTTTGGGTGCTGCCTGACAAATTGACTGATTTGAAGAATGGCTTGCTCTTGCTTCACAATGATGAGTCATGTCAGCTTCTGTTAAAGCATCACTGCCACAATGGAGTGCAGCATTCCAAGGTAGATATCTTTGTGGAGGAGGTTGGTGGAAAGCATTTGGGCTGGTGATGATGATCCGGTGAGAAAGATGGCAATGCACAAGGTGAAGAAGGGTTAGCAGGTGATGGTTCAGGTGATGATGCAGCTGTTAATGATGGAGCAGGCTTGACTGATGCACAAGGTGAAGAAGGGTAAGCAGTTGATGGTTCAGGTGGTGATGCTGATGGAAGTGAGAATGCAAGTGACACTGACCATAGTGAAGCCACAGCAACAGATGACAAGGATTTGAGGTCATTTGTTGCATTCTACATGTCTCCTGCCAAACCACCTAGGTACAGCCCTGACCAGAAGGGTAAGGGTGTCAAGGTGAAGGGCTCATCAGAAGACAAAGGAGAAGACAACTTAGAAGACAGCTCAGAAGATTCAGATTATGTGCAACCCATCTCAGAAGACAGTTCTGAAGAGGATGAGGAGGCAGAAGAATTGAGGAAGTATGTTGTGCACATTAGGAGGGCCAACAAAGCAAAGAAGATTGGCATCCATAGTAATGTATTCACGTAAATCGGACACGAAGATGTGTTTCTTGAAGTGCCTAACCCGGATGACCTTGGTGAGGAGTACATGAACTCAAGTGATGAGTACTTCTATGGAGAGGACGGTGATGGTGAGGCTACTAGATGGAAGAGCACAAAGAGCAGGTATGACAAGCAAGGCTCCAATCCCCGTGTTCAAGATCTTGGCATGGCTTTCGAGACGATGAGACGAGTTCAAAAAGCATTGGTGAAGTATGGAATTAAGACACCAGAGACATCTTAGGTTTGAGAAGGATGAGAAGTCAAGGGTTAGAGCTTTTTTGCACATGGCCAATTTTGTAAGTGGATGATCTATGGCTCCAAGACATCCAGGTCTGATTGGTTCAAGGTGGTTACATTTGTTGATAACCACACATGTGCACCTAGGAGAGATAACAAGCTAGTGACTTCTACAATGATTGCAAAGCATTATTACCAAGAAATCAAGGACAACCCAACTTGGAAGGTTGGGCAAATGCGTGCAAGGGTCCGTAAAGATTTCCTTGTAGATGTTTCTGCTTCAAAATGTAAGAGAGCAAAGCACCTTGTCTTGCAGCAAGCTCTAGATGTCATGAAAGGAGAGTACAGCAGGGTGTTTGTTTGACTACCAACTAGAGCTAGAGAGGACCAATCCTGACACCACTATTGCAGTTTGTCTTGATCCAGAAATTGAGGACAGGAAAGTTTTTCAGAAGTTCTATGTCTGCTTTGGTGCACTTAAGAAGGGGTTCTTGGCTGGATGCAGAAAGGTGATTGGTTTGGATGGGTGTTGGTTCAAAGGTGCCAACAATGGCAACCTTCTTTGTGCAATAGCAAGAGATGCAAATAATCAGATGTATCCTGTGGCATGGGCAGCAGTACCTATTGAATGCTATGAGACATGGTCCTGGTTCCTTGGTCTCCTTTAGAAAGATCTGAAAATCAGTGATGGTGGAGCTGCATGGGTTTTCATTTCAGACCAGCAAAAGGTAATGTCTTTGACTTGTGTAGACTTTGCATGCACCTATGTTGTTATCCTTTGACTAATATCTTGACTATGACACTTGTACACTTTGCAGGGCTTGGTCAAAGCTGTTAATGAGTTACTGCCCACTGCAGAGCACAGAATGTGTGCTAGGCACTTTTGTGTGAAAGATACACCATGGTCATGTGTAATATAACTACTGAATGGTTCTGTTATGTCAAGATGGTTCTGTTCTGTCAAGATGGTTCTGTTCTGTGAAATGGATGTGCTGTTTTCAATCAAATATGTAGCCTGTTTTCATTCAAATAGATGTCCTGTTTTATGCCATTCATACACTCCAGTTTGTTGCAAAAATGTAATCCATGGAAAAATGGACAACAGTTAGGCAAGAATGAATGAAACAAAGGCATTATGCCATGCATACACTCCAGTTTGTTGCAAAGTTGACAACCATCATTTATACAAAGTCTCAGGCCATGATCACTTGGTTACAGATATACAAAAGACATTCTCCAACTAGTTGTCATAGTGTCATTGACACACAACTGCATCTACTTCTTCATAGGATACCAGACTGCACTACTACTACCACAATACACTAACAGGCATCATGCCATGAACCCATTGCACAGGGTACCAAACAAGATCACACAGAGGCACACTAAGAAGAAAATGTAGCTATTCTTCTCCTCAATTGATGCTTTCATGGCCTGCAAAGACTGATCTTTGGCCTCCAATTCCTCTTTCTTGACACGCAACTCATACTCTTTGGTATCCAGTTCGCATCCTTCTTTATCACCACCTTCTTCAACCCCCACACAAAGATCTCGAGATCACCCAAAGAAATGCCTCATGAACCTCAAATTAGATGGCTCCGGGCTTGCCCTAACCGAAGAAACCACAATCACCACCACCGCAAATTCACCACAATTGTTCAAACACCCCCAAATCAAAGCAATCCATCCCCAAATCGATGAACACTTACCGTAGCCTTCCGGCATTTGTAGTAGTGCATACGGGTTGTCAAGACTCCACGAAATCCACCGCATGCCTTGTCATTGCGTTAGCACATGACCGCCGGCCAGATCAAGAGGGCCCGCGGCGTTCGAAGACCGGGCGACCTAGGCCGTCGTAGTAGCCGCCACCGCCGCCTTGGTCGCCGAGGCACCCAACGAGAATGAGAGCCGGACTCGGACATGGGGCCGGCACTTCACCGAACCCTACCGGCCAAGGCCGATTCGCCTCAACCGTACTAAGCCATGGCGGAGCTCTGCCAAACCCTAGCAAGCGCGGTGGAGGACTGCGAGCGAGGGGGGACGAGTGAGAAACATGGGGAGAGGGAAGCGTATTTCACTTTGGAGGGCGTGTTCGGGACAGCCAGGCCCCACTCGTCAGCCTCTAATCCCACCCGCTCCCCATCCCCGGCGTCATGGTGGCCAAACCGCCCCCACGCCGGCGCCCCAGTCAAGCCAAAACAACCGCCACGGTGGCGAAACCGCCCAGCCAAACCCGCCTAGGGGGTTAATTAGACGGTTTGTCAAAGTTTAATGTGATGGTTAGATGGTTTTGAAGTTTAGGGAAAGGACTAATCACACCCCTATAGTTCGAGGGGGTTAAGTAGACTTTTTCCATTGTTCTTTTGTTTGAAATAAGAAAATTATGTTTCAAACGGTCTCTAATGGAGAAATGACCAAAACCAAAGTTGTAAATATTGAAAAGTTATAGAACTATGTAGTTGATTGACTTTTTTATTTAAATTCATTTTAGGTCTCGAATACTAATAATTTGAGAACCGGATAAAGATAAAATTAAAATAAGGAGGACTAATATCCCAAATGAACTCAAGTATGGTAGGAGTAGAGTGGTGATGGGACAAATGTGTGCGACCTGCTGTCACAAGTTCAAGCCCCCGTGACCACGCAAGGTGTGAATAATCAAATTAAAACGATAGGAAGTGGGATGGCTTCCTGCGTCGAGCAAGTGGACACGTCGCCTGAATTTTTATAGCGGTCAGATCTCAATTTACAAGACCATGATTAATTAAATTGGCTTCTACCCAAATCAGCTTCTTGTCAGAATCTGCTTTTGTTTGGCTTCTCGTTACTCCGAACAGATGAATACATATACTCAGCTTCCTCTGGCTTCCACATTCCAGACCCTTCCCATCCCTCCCGATCCATCCATATAAAAAAAAAAAAATCCCTCTTCCTCCCCTCCTCATCCTCCCGACGCCCATGGGCGACGACGCCGGCGCTGTGCAGAGGTCCGCCGCCGCCGCCGCCGCTCTCCTCCTTCCTTGCCTCTCTTCCATCACCACCTCGTCCTCCTCCTCCTCCTCCCTCCCCACACAATGCCCTTCCCTCTCATGCCGGGCAGGGCGACGCGCGCCCATGCCGGCTGCTGCGTCTCTTCGGCGGCTGGATGTGTCCCTCACTGTGGTGGCCAACGGCCACCGTAAAAGCACGCCGCCGCCAGGCGGACCTGCTGGTGCTCGCCGGCGCGGCTTCCTGGCACATCGACCTCGAGGACGGCTCCCAGCCTGGTCAGGCTGCCCTAGGGTTTGGTGGCTCGTCGGCACAGATGGGACGATGGCGTGCAGGGTCACGTCGCCGCTGAGGTTCCCAGTTCTTCATCGTGTCCTTTCCTAGCCCGGTGCACCCAGGTATGTTGGCCCTTCGTGTCCCTTCCTGTTCCAGCAAGCCGAGCACCCAAACCCTGACTAAGCTATTTGCTAATTTGTAACTGGATATGATCTAATTGCATGATAACTGACCATCCAAACCCTGACTAAGCTATTTGGCTATATGTGTCACTCTTGCCGTTGGGAACTAAAATTCTGTGGAAAATTGTTGGACTTGAATGGATTCTGTCCAGTGTAACTTTGTGTCATGTTTGAGCCCATTAGAAGAGATAACACTTGAGGAGCATCCCTTAGTTCTTGGAGGCTCACAGGTACCATTGTGATGACCTTCATTAGAATTGAAAGCATGTTAGATAGGTGAAGTTTTGATTTCACTTTGCATTTTGTAGTAATTACTTTTGTTATTCAATCGAATTTCTTAAAGTGGGGTTTTGGTCACCTTGTAGTTTTTTAAAGGGTCTATAGGCAATATTGATCATGAGTTCATTGATCTTCTTTTTTATTACCTTAAAAAAATTGATGCTGCAATTGACAACAACAATAAAAGTGTTAATTGTCGCATATGTTAATTAGTCAGGGTAAATTACTGAATTGCTAATGAAGCTATAATCCTCTGTTACAACCCCATCCGTGTGATGAGACCTCCACTAGGTGGGTCCAGAAAAGATTGGTGCTTAAGAGAGAAAATTGAAACGTGTTATTTGTTAACCACTTATGCTATATAGTTATTAGTTACTTTACATAGGTTTTTCTTACTGATATATTCAAAACCTTTCAGAGTATTCATTGGAGGGTTCACAAAAAAGAATGTGAGAGGTTTATAGAACAAATGAGGCGTCGATGTGTGCTCAGCCAGTTTCCGTTCACATTCTTGGAACCTCCTGCTCTGGTACTTCTCTGTATCCATTGTTTTCTTCCAAGCTAAGATCTTCTCGATTGCTATTAGCTCCTGCAAATGACATGGTGGAACCTACTATAAATTTCAGTGCCTTGCGCCCTGGGCTGAACTTTACCCACATGAATTGTCTTTTTTTTTTTTTATTCTATAAGCTAATTAGTAATTATGCATCAATTATTTAGTACAGATACAAGTATTTGTGCATCTATGATAATTATTCTATAGTAAGTTGTTCCTTTTTGTTTTTGCTTATCATCTGTTGTTCTAAGCATTTGTCAATTCATGTAATGCGTTCCTCATTGGTTATGGTGAGTTTATGATGGAAATGGCATATCTGATGCTGAAGGATATGATCCGATGTTCATTCGCTTGTCAGGTACTGGGCATGACCTGTTACATTATCAAATTCCTATTTTTATTTGTTACACGAATTCTGTTATGTAAGCCCACTTAGCTCAAAGGTTAGACCATCACATTTCTGATGCGAGAGAACGGTTCAAACCGATAGTTTTTTTTTTTTTTCCCATCCCTGTCCTGAAAGTGACCCATTTGTCGCCATGCCTTGAGGCTCCAGGTCCATGAAAAATGATGATTGCCAACTTACTGAGGCAAATCTTCTGTTTTCTGTACTTATGCTACTTCATTATTCTTTCAGCCTATTTTTTTTAGATTTCAGTGTCTGTATTTAGTTCCACTTATGCTCTGGTAATTTTTATGGTACATCATGTGGTTCAAGTTTCTTACTGTCCTTAGGCTTTGTTTAGTAATCCTCCAGTTCAGCACGTTATTATTATGTATACATTATTTCCGGTTCCTCTGTGCTACTTCTTCAATGACGTGTAATGCGTTCAAGGAACAGATTTTGGAGCTGTTTCATAATTACAGTATTTTTTTTTCCAATTGAATGATGGCTTAGTGTCTCCTTTCTACCTGATCATTGTTGTGACTTTTGTCGACTACGAACTTAACATACAGTTTGGGATTCTTTGCAAAAATACTCATTTATCTTGGTCAAATAAATTTGCACGAAATAGAAAAAAAAAAAAAAGGAACTGCTCTTACTTTTAGTACTAGGTGAGCCATTATTTTCTACCTTACAGAAATTTGACCGCGCTTTTGTTGTTGTCATTCTATCCGATAAATTACCATGTCAACATCCTAGAGTGTGCAGGCAAATAGAAAAAAATTAGTTCAAATTTCCATTCTACAAATATACTCACAAGCTAGATTCATATGTGGCTTTCTTCGGTGTCTCTACCTTGTCCTTTCCGAACTAAAACTAATTTCGCTGCTGGCCATGGCAAATAATTTCATACCTTATGATGTTTAGAGCTCTGCTATTTAGTTGGATGTGTGCTTGGGAACATAATTTATTTTCCAGCGGTTTACTGCTCTTTCATTCCTAATTTAACAAGCTGTAAATTTAACAAGCTGCCATTCGTGTATGCCTCATGTTATTGGATCATGATTACCAGGTTTATAGCTAATATATATGGATCTCAAATACGGTTTTAACTGCTATGCAAAACAGTGGACAAACCATTCAGCTGTGGACACAACTTGCCTCCAATCGAAAAAGGATATAAGCATCACACCAAGCAGAGCAGAGTGATATTATGTAATGAAAATGTTGATACTACCTAATAATTGGGGCTACAATCCTAGGAAAACTCCTATAGAGATTTTCTTTTTACTCATTTCAGATACAACTTGCAGCTGAAAGAGATCTTACACCTCATCAGAACCACGTGCACATATTTTCATTTTATTCTATACTAACACGTTTTAAACCCATGGTGGATATTTCTATACTGAACGCTACAAGATAATCTTGGCACGCATGGTTTGGAACTTCAGATATTAGTATTACTGATCATGCTAATTGTTTACCATTCTAGGATCTAAAAAAAAAAAAAAAGGGTTTTTGTTCTGCATTTACCAGCTGTTTCTGTTCTGTTTATTTTAATTCAGACTATTGTGAATTCAGCAACGCGAATAGACATGACTGAAGTCAGCAACCTCTACAAGTTTTTCTACCTAGGTATGTTGTCTCAGGCATACATACGTGACACAATCACACAACCATGTTACCATAAATAACATGTTTACCATTACTGATGGTGGCTCCAGGAAAACAAGAGACTTGGACTGATCTAGCAATATCGCCGTCCCTTCCACGGACATACTTTTGGGAGCGCAGCATGACCCCGCATACAATTACTCCATGTACATTAATCGAAGACCATCAATCACCCAGCACAACCAGACCTACTACCCATCTATGAACTATATCGCTGTGTAATATTGACTCAGCTATGTAATATTATTGTAGTCACCACAATAATATAATCATGATCTGCTATGATAAATATTTTTCCACTTTATGATTTGTTATATACCCCAGGCCATATCACATTCTTTAGATGCTCCACATTACATATCTCATGGCAGACATAATTTATGTCATTGCAATTGTGCCTCAAAAAAATCACAACCCAAGGGGCGCGTGAAACTTAGCTCATAGTTTTTTAGGAAATAGAAGTTATTGTCCATACAAACATAAAGAAATTAAAGATATATAGCATTTAGCCATCTTTTTCTCAAAATAGTATTTTTCTCAAAATAGCATTTATTAGCCTTCCTATTTTCTTCTGTGCTAACCAGCATGTGGCCTGTCACACACCTTCACACATTACAGAGTTCCTCCGATTGTTCCCTCATCCTCCCTTTCTTTTCCATTGATGGCTGATAGGGGAACAATCAATAGGTGGCTTCTATGTATTCTTACATTTGTGGATGCACTATCTGATTATTTTTGTATTTTTGGTCTACTAAAAAATTGCTCATGGAGGCATCGAGGTATTATCAGACTGATTTATGCAGAAAAGACACTACTAAAGAGCTCACAAACAGGATGCCTCCTTCGCTTATCTTGGTATTTTGCTTGTTCAGTCACTCTTTGCATCATTCTACTGTTTTTATCAAATTAGTGGTTGACAACATTTTGGTCCTCCTTAATGAGATTTTAGGCATTCTAGAAATCATTTAATGTTTCAATCAAAACAGCCTTCCACCAAAACTAAAATGATGAGGGCTGCCAAGGTAACAGTCTTGTTTGCCTTATCGACCTGCTGTGTTTGATAGAAAAAAAAAAAATGTGAACATAAGATTCAGTTTTAGAGATCTATGCCATGTTCTTAACTGAATTTAGTGTTTCACATGCTTGTTTGGCTTCGGCTGAGCTGGGTGTCCAAGTGTACACAGAAACAAAGGACAAATATATCTGCTCTTTATCCAGATTTACTACTTCCTTGAGCCGTTCTTTTGTTTCATATAAGTTTCTCAAATGCGGGTGAAGTCATTAGATCACTGAATTTAATTATCGATTCTTCTGTTTATCAAGATTTACCGATGCTTTGAGCCGAGCTTTCTCTCATACAAGTTTCTAATGTGTAGGTGAAGTGATTAGACCGTTGAATTTAGTTATTGATTCTTTTGTTTCTATAGATTCCAGCTCTGAATTGAAGGATTCAAAATGAAATTGATAGTGTGCTAGAGGTGAGTCATCCTGTGTATTGCAGCAACAATGCTCTCTACTATTTACCTATTTTATTATTTACCTTCACATTATTTGCTTCTAGGATCATAGCTTATGTTTTCCGCTTCACAGTTGTGATCACTGCAGTTTACCTGACAACAATTTCTTACCAGGAGCTGTACTCATGATGAAACCTGTATGTACTAGGTCACAATCAGGTGCTGCATGCTGCCATGTTCCCTGTGCCTGTGAATTAGTGATCATGTCAGAAAAAGGTAAATTTCCAAAGATGTTTCTCCTTGACATTTTATAAGTATATTAAAAAGCATGTTGGTCCTTTCTTATTTGATATATCTGCCTTCTACCAGACACAATGATATTTGTTATTGTTGAATAATTGAATTTGATTCTTTATTTGCCATTTATGTCTTCTCATTTGCCTCGAAGTCAGATGATACGTGGAATAGTTACCACAAGCATATGGAGTATTACCGCTTTCACCCCTTATGAGTTTCTATTTTTTTCCCTATTTTTACATATTAGTAACACACCATAAACACTGTTGAACCCCTAACCAATGTTCATGTATTACATTTTCAATTAGATAACAAAGAAAAGGTCCAAAAAAAAAGATTGGATGTGCAGCGATTCGATACGTTCATGAATTATCTTGCTTCACCATGTGCCATTGTTTCATTAGAGGAACAATACCATAATATATCAGTAGTACAACCACCATTATTTCTTCAAGTTGTGAATTGCTTAATAGGTTTTAGAATGTCAGTTGTTTATTTGGGTGGTTAGTGGCACAAGTTTCAGATGGTGCGAAGTTCCATTGCCGCAACAATGTCTTTATCATGTTTCTTGAACATTTTGGGGTTTCCAGCTCAAGCCTCAAAAGTAGATGTGCTCCTCAGCATTCAGTTCCAGTTTTCTGAATTTAGATTCAGTTATGCAGTGCATCCTATGTCCTTGCAGTTTAAGTTCCATATGCATATATTTAAACTGTGTAGTATAAAACCGAAAAGTTTTGTAGCTAGATCTATACCTGTAGCTTACTGATACATAAAAATGAATCAACGAAGAAATCAGTGCCATAGTAATACATGTGCAGCTGTCATTTTCCTTTTATTCCATCTGATTATTTGTTATCTCACAGTTTATGATGGCAAGGGAACCCTTGAGGAAGGGGAAAATGCTGAAGCCCTTTTCATCAAGATCCAAGCGGTGTATGAGCTATTGATTGATGATGAAAAGGGAAGGGGATATGATAGATAGCATCATGTGGATCAGATGAAGGTCTGAATTTTCTTGGCCACTTAGGTTATCATTTCATTATGTGGAGGATGCCGCTCCACTCCATCTTTTGTATTTGTTTGTTAGTTACTGTTGACTGTTGCCATCTTTTTTACTCAGGGATTACCCCAAAGGGAAGCATCGTTCCATCCTTGTGAGATACTAACTGACAGAGCATTGGTGTGTCGCGCTGCAAAGTTGGACTACGAGTGATAGTATACATCACCAACTAAAAACTGGTAATAAAAATTATATATGGGTTCAACCATTTAAATTGTTAGAGCATTATGGTTGAGCAGCACTTGGCTATGATCTGCAACTGCAGCTACTAGAATGTGGAGCGACATTTAAATTTTTAGAGTGTTATGGTAATTTTAGTTGAGAATCTTGAGATTATAGTGATGACTTCCAGAGCAATGTCTGCTTAAAAGCATTATTGTCGTTGTTCTAAAAAAACCTTCTTTTCTTGGAACTAGGCTTCTCAAACATGGATGGAGTAGGTAATGAAGTTTAAAAGCTTTTTTGACCAACGTGGCGACATGGCTGTGCCTGCTTGGGCTGACCAGCGGCAACGTGAATTGACACTACGGGCACAGCGTCTCACGCTCAAAGGTCAGCCAAACCATTCTCTAATGAAAGGCAGAGATCCTGACACTTTCCTTTTAGAAACAAAAGAGCGTTACGCTGATCCGCAATGGCGTCGAACATCTTGCTATCTCAGTTATATCCACATGCCTTGTATTTTTTTTGCTGAATCTGACTTTCAAAATACTGGATCCAGGTTGATCCTGATGAAGAAAGGAAGCTATTTGGCAAGGAAAAGAAGGCATCTATGGAATTCTACAGGACAACTCTGAAGAGAGACATACCCTTGTCTTACAGAGGAGGGATATTATGCGGAAGAAGGCAGAAGAGGACAGGGATAATGAGATTAGTAGACTTCTAGCGGTGGAAGCGCTTGAAGCCACTGCCTAACACGTATGAAGTCAGTGATTAACATCTCAAATTTTGCAGGTAAAGCACCAATCCTTGCATATAATAGTTCTATTGAAGTTATATGTGTTCTAAGATTGCACTAGACATGGTGTATATAGCGACTCTTAGTCTCAGGGGAATTCAAATAGAAAACTATCCTTTTCAGAAACCGGTAAAACAGCTCAAACTGTTTTCCTTAGTCCTTGAAAGAAATATGGTCCATCCGAAGCTTAATTTTAGCACACTCATGTGTTTTGCAGTGGTACTGACGAAAGATTGTGATCACAACAGGTGCACATTTATGCCTCTTTGCTGAAACAAATGGCACCAGAGCATCTCAATGTCCCAACAGAAGATTGATGACCAACCGGTGCAGGTGCAGGAAAAAAAGAGAAGCAAATGTGCCAAGCTTTTGCTCCACACCATCGTATTGTAATCTATTATCATAGCTATTGTCAGAACAGTAATATCTTTTTGGCACCATGATGCCGTAATGACTTCATATAACTAAGTTGCCGCTATCAATTGCAATTGTTACTGCCTCAAGAAATTTCACACCTGAAGGGGCGCGCGGAGGCGCGCACCATTGTACTAGTCTTATGATGCCGCGCTTGTGTGGCCTGCCTAGTGCCTGCCTTTCTAAAAATGAAGTATGTAGTAGTGAATTACCCTTCAATGACCTCGTTAATTAAATCTCCAAAATGATATTGTCTATTTCGAATTTCTATTAGCTAATGACGGAGCGAGGATGACTCTCTAGAGTGTCCATGAAACGTAGGAAAGTTGTTAGTATCTCAAGTGTCTTTCCAGAGCTCACTCTGTATATCATCATTTGGAGTCTATGAAGTGACCACGAAATATAGAAAAATTGTTAGTATCTCAAGTGTCTTTCCAAAGCTCACTCTGTATATCATCATTTGGAGAAATATAGAAACATTGTTAGCGCACCTTCGCGAGTCTTTCTAAAGCTCACTCTCTAACTATTTGCATAAAAATACCTTTCTATCTGTAAGCAGCAAGAGATGGGAGGAAGGGGATAACTTGGAGAGGAAGAGAGGAAATTGTAGTTCAGAGGAATGATTCTAAAATTCAAAACTGAGTTCTGTTCAAGCGTGACGCTCTCCGAGCGCTTACAGGTACTTTATACGTAATACAGGGAGCTCCCCCTTGTCACGCACGTAGGCGTATGCCGTAGCAGGCTGGCTATGTGGCCCAATCTTCTCCGCGGTACTTCGTGTTGGGCTTCTTCGCTCTTGGGCCGGCAGCTTGGTGATCGCCACCGTTGTCAGTAGTAGTGTCACTGACATTCCTCCCCCTTGAGGCACTGCTTGCCCCCAAGCAGTGGAACGAGGAAACTCCTGATGGACAGCTTCAAAGTCTTCCCATGTCGCCAGCTCCACCGGTAAGTTGTTCCACTTCACCAGAACCTGTGGAATACGGACATTCTCCGAGCACTGTCTTGGTCTGCAATATCTTCTCAGGGGCGAGATGTAAAGCGAAGTCAGTAGGCAAAACAGGAACAACCTGATGTGAAGCCCCAACCGCCTTCTTGAGCTGGGAAACATGAAAGACTGGATGAATCGCCGAGTGTGCCGGCAGCTCCAGTTTGTAAGCAACGGACCCAATCTTGGACAGGATACGATAGGGGCCAAAGAAACGAAATGCCGCCTTTTGATGAGCACGAGGAGCTAATGAAGTCTGCACATAAGGCTGCAGTTTCAGAAAAACCATCTCACCCACTTCAAATGAACGTTCAGAACGGTGAAGATCCGCTTGCTTTTTCATCCGTTGCTTAGCACAATTCAAGTGCTGATGTAGCAAGGTATCCATCCACTGACGGCCTTCCGACCAACGAACAACCTCTTCATGCAGTACCTTGGTTGGATCTACTGATAGCATACGTGGAGCATAGCCAAAGAGAGCCTCAAATGGAGATCGACCAATAGAAGAGTGAAGACAGGTATTATACCAATACTCTGCAGATGTAAGCCATTCACTCCACTTCTTGGGACAGGAGTGTAAGAAACAACGTAAGTAGGTCTCAAGGCATTGGTTCAGACGTTCAGTCTGACCGTCGGATTGTGGACGGTAGGCAGAGCTATGAGCTAATTGTACTCCAGTCATGGTAAACAACTCTGACCAAACTTGACTAGTGAAGATTCGGTCACGATCAGAAACAATGTACTGAGGCAGACCATGATGACGATACACAGTATGAAAGAAACTGTTGGCCACAGATAATGCAGTGAAGGGGTGTTTTAAAGGAATAAAGTGACCATACTTAGTTAGCAGATCCACCACGACCAAAATGCTGTTGTAGCCAGTAGAAACCGGTAAGCCCTCAATAAAGTCCGGAGAAACCACCTCCCGTGCAGTATTAGGTATTGGCAAAGGCTGGAGTAACCCAGTGATTTGGATCCTGGTCATACTTGGATTGTTGACAGATAGTACAGTGTCTGACAAACTGTAGGACTGCTGATTTCATGCCTCGCCAAGCAAAGCTTTGCTTCAAGCGACTCAGAGTAACTGGGGCTCCAGAGTGTCCACCCCAAGCAGTACTGTGAAACTCTTGCATTAACTGTCTTTGCAGACTCAAATCGTTGCCCACCCAGATTTTACCTTTGTAACGAAGAACTCCAGAATTCAGAGTATAATGGGGCATGCCAGTAGGGTCCAGGGCCAATTTGGCAATCATGGATAAGGACTCTTCATCCTGACTATAACTAGAAACCACAGTAGACAACCAAGATGGCACAACAGTGGATATAGCAGCACAGGAAGCCATAGGAGAAGGGTGCCTGGATAATGCATCAGCAGCCCTATTATCAGTGCCTGGCCTGTAGACAATCTTGTACTGGAGGCCAAGTAATTTAGAAAAAACTCTCTGTTGCCAATGGGTATGAAGCCTTTGATCTGTCAGCTGGGTAAGACTCCCTCCGATCGGTCAAAATGATGAACTCCTGGAACTGTAAGTATGGCCTCCAAGCTTGTACTGCCAACACAATTGCCATGTATTCCTTTTCATAGGTGGATAACCTTCTAGTTTTGGGACCCAAGGCTTTACTCAGAAATGCTATTGGATGACCCTCCCGCATCAACACAGCCTCCAATACCCGCCTCGATGCATCGGGCCTCAACCGCAAATGGCTTCTCAAAATTAGGTAAAGACAAGCAATGTGACTCCACACGTATGAACTTCAAAGTTTGAAAGGCAGTCTCATGGTCAGAGGTCCAAATGAACAAAGCATGTTTCTTCAACAATGATGTCAATGGCTTGTCTATAATGCCAAAATGTTTCACAAAGCGTCAGTAGTATCCGGCCATACCAAGAAAAGATCTGAGCTCTTTAACTGACACAGGTGTCTGCCAATTAGCTATTGCAGCAATCTTAGCTGGATCAGTACTAACCCCTTCTTTGTCGACCACATGTCCCAAATATGAAATGGTTGTTTGAGCAAAAGAGCATTTGGAGAGTTTCAAATGCCACCGATCCCTGAGCTAACAACCGAAAAACATATCCGATATGTTGCAAATGCTCAGACAATGACTTACTATAGATAATGATGTCATCAAAAAATACCAAAGCAAATTGTCTGAGACAAGAAAACAATGTGGTGTTCATAGCCCCTTGAAAAGTGCCTGGAGCTCCTGTCAAACCAAACGATATAACATTGAACTCAAACTGTCCAAAGTGGGTTTGAAAGGCAGTCTTGAAAGCTTCACCTTCCTTCATTCTAATCTGGTGGAATCCAGCTTGGAGATCCAAAGTAGTGAAATATGATGCCCCTGCCAACTCTTCCAGCAACTCTTCAATGATAGGAACTGGGTATTTGGTCTTTGCAGTAATTGCATTGAGCTGCCTATAATCAACACAGAAACGCCAGGTGCCATCCTTTTTCTTCACAAGCAAGACTGGAGAAGCAAATGCACTTGAATCGGGTCGTATCACCCGCATCGAAGCATTTGTCACCGCCTTTCAATCTCATTCTTCAAGAGGGTGCATATCCGTATGGTCTAACAAATACTGGCTGAGCTCCAGGAATTAAGGGTATGGCATGGTCACAGGACCTACTTGGAGGTAGCCCAGATGGTTTATCAAACAAAGTAGCAAACTCATCTAGAAGCTGTTGAACTTCTGGCAAGACTGGAGAAGAAATCTGAGAGCCTGAAGACTCCTGGATTAATGATAACCGAGTACAGATCCAACAGGTAAGGTAGCCCCGATCACCAATCAACAACACTGTGTGACCTTTGTAAGGAATGGAGATCCATTGCTGCTGCCAGTGAACCTGCATTGGACTGAAACTAGACAACCAGTCTAAACCCAGAATCATATCATAAGAGCCCATGGGTAACAGCTTCAAGTCATTGACAAATTCACGATTCTGACCCGACTAGTTGGCAGCAGGAATATAAGAATCACAAGAGAGTACCTGGCCATTAGCCACTTGAACCTGAATTGCAGGAGTCAACCTGTGCACCCCAGTCAATGATTTAGCCAATTCAGCACTCAAAAATGTATTAGAGCTCCCAGAATCCACCAAAATCTTCAAGTGGTGACCCTGAACCTCCCCTGAAAGACTAAATGACTTGGGTGTGCCAGAACCAGCAGCAGCTGCCATAGAAATACGCATCATAATCTGAGAAGTTGGTGATGGAGGCTGTTGTTGATCCAATGATTCTTCATCTTCTGGAAAGAAATCCAAGATCTCCTGAACCACATGTAACTGAACCATGTCAGCACACCGATGATCACGGCTGTATTTGCCTCCACACTTGAAGCACAGTCCTTGGGCACGCCTGGCTGCTCTCAGAGACTGAAACTTCTCTTCCACTGTGGAAGGAGTTGTCACACCTGCCTTGGCATCAGCAGCAATTGCACGTGGAGGTTGTGGCAAAGGAACAGCTGCAGCACCCACTGGCTTCTGGAATTGCTGATAGTCAAAAACGCCTTGTTGGTCTCTTGCATAAGCCCATAGCCTCTTCCTGTGATTCAGCCAAAATACAAGCAGCATCGAGAGTAGACGGTTTGTGGACAATTAACACTGCTTTTAAGTCATCACGCAAACCATCTATATAACGCTGCACATAGTATAAGGGGTCCGGGTGTTTATCATAAGCAGATAGTTCATCTACAAGCTCTACAAACTTAGTAATCGATTCGGGCCAGGTGCCCGCTTTGCTTAACACGGAACATTCTACGCAAGAGCACCTCATGTTCATCTCTAGCAAAACGAGTAAGGATCCTAGAACACATCTCATTCCATCCTTCCCTCTCTAATTCATCCTCAACAGAAGATAACCAACGTTTTGCAGGCCCCTGAAAATGCATGGTGGCAGCTGAAACCCACACCCCCGGCTCAATGTGATACAAGCGAAAATAGTGCACAACTTGTTTTATCCAGAGTTTAGGATGATCACCATCAAATCTAGGAAAGTCAAATTTAGGCAACTTCCCGGAACTATCCCCCTTGTTGTAACCCTGACTAGCAAACTCATAGGATGGGTTGGGAGGCTGTGGTGGTGGCCTATGTGCAGCATAGAATGGTTGCGGAGGAACAGTAAATTGCTGATGAATAGAGCCTGGTGGAGGACACATACCCCGATGATATGGTGGCTGCAGAGTGGTAACCACTCCGCCACCCTCATCGACGCGGTGCCCGTTGGGCGGTTTGGGCGCGATTCCCGCGCAGATGGGCACGGGGCAGCCACGGTGCCGGCCAGCATTTACGGTGGAGCCGTCCGACGGCGTCGGCAAAGACCGCTTGTTCCACGGCGGCCGGTGAGCCCAATCCGCCGCACCACGCCGACGGTGCCGATGGAGAAGGTGGAGCAGACTTGCAGATCGGGCGCACCCCCTTGGCTTGTCATCGAAGATGTTCATGCTTGGTGACGTTGGTGCCGATGGAGACTTGGGGGGCACCGGATGATGGCGCCGTTCGCACGCCCGGGCGAAGATGAGGGACCACCAACCATGGATCGCTCCATGTATTTGGTGACCTTGCCCACCTCCGGGCTTCAGGCTCATGATGCGGTCCGACTCGCCCGCAGCAGGTCGCCGACGAGCGTGTCCATGCCCGGCTTCCATTCCTCGAACGCCTTTGCGGGCGCTCTCTCGGCGCCGAGGCGAGAAGACGTCGCAGATCTCGTTCCCGTCGATCTTCTTCTCGAGGTCGCCGAACGCCGCTCCATCCCGCCGAAACGGGTGCTGAGCTAGCGGATCTCGTCGAGGATGAGCTTCTGGTTGGGATCCATGACGCCGAGGAACTTCTCTCGGGCGGCGTGTGAAGTGGGGGTGGGGCGGGGAGGTGGGCTGCATCCGCCGAACGCACCACCTAACTACGACTCTGAGACTGGAATTACGGACGCCTCAGACTCGAATCCATGAACACAGACTCAAATCGAAGCGCACCCAACCAAATCCGTTGGAATCCAGCAGCCAATGGGATCGAGCGTTCGAGAGCGCGGATGCCGAGAATCGCCGGTCTCTGATACCAAATGTAAGCAGCAAGAGATGGGAGGAAGGGGATAACTTGGAGAGGAAGAGAGGAAATTGTAGTTCAGAGGAATGATTCTAAAATTCAAAACTGAGTTCTGTTCAAGCGTGACGCTCTCCGAGCGCTTACAGGTACTTATACGTAATACAGGGGAGCCTCCCCTTGTCACGCACGCAGGCGTATGCCGTAGCAGGCTGGCTATGTGGCCCAATCTTCTCCGCGGTACTTCGTGTTGGGCTTCTTCGCTCTTGGGCCGGCAGCTTGGTGATCGCCACCGTTGTCAGTAGTAGTGTCACTGACACTATCTTTCCACCTCTAAGGTTGTCTCCAACAGCACACACAAAATCCATAATGCATGTTGTACAGGTGTTTTTGGGCCACAAAAACAGCCTCCAACAGCCCATGCAAACTCCAACCGCATTTTGCGTTGATGCCCAGATAGAGCGCATACTTGCGTCTCCTCCATGCCGCTATGCATCTCCCCGTCGCGGTGCCCACCACCACGAGACGGACGTGGACCTCGGCGCCGGCAGGACCTCGCGGCCGGCGACAAAGCGCCCCGGTGCGGCGGGCTCCAAGGTGTGGTCGGTGGGGGAGCTCGACAGCCCGGGCGCATGGCGGCGGGTCCATGCCTCCATGGCGTAAGGCGTCCGGCGGGTCCATGGTGCTCAAGGGCGCGGCGTTCGCTTCGCGGCGGTCAGGCCGCTGGCGCACGGGCGGCGCGCAGCGCGGCGCGCGCGAAAGAGTCGGAATCGTATGCAGGCGCACACTTCGCCCGCCGGGCGGTGCTCGCGAGGCGCACGGCGGCGCGCAGCCTGGTGCGGCGCATCGAAAAGTCGGAGCTGCGCGGGCGGGCGCCCTCGCGGGCGGTGCTTGTCCGCGATGGCGTCCCACCGCGGCGCGCATGGCGGCGGAGCTGGTGCGGCACGCGTCCGCTTCGGGCTATTTGTTTGTGGTAGCTGTTGGAGAAGGAGAAACTTTGGAGGTGCATATGCTTTGTTGGAGATAGCCTAAGAGCAGGTCAAAAAGATCCAAGAATTTGTTGAAAAGTCTCGGATATAGAAATCAAATTTTATGCAAACGACTAAAGGGTGAGTTTAAGAAAGACTAATCTTGTTATTGTTATGGAATAAGCGACAAGCAACAGTGGCCAGCCGTATCGATCTTTAGCACAGGGCCATCGCCTGGAGCCCTGGATGAGCGCAGGTGTAGCACAACCTAACGTGGCTTTCGCTCGCGGTTGCGGATTTTTTTTTTTAACGCCTCTCATCTGGATTCAGCTGTAGCATTTCGCTTGCAGATTTGGGAAAAGGCCTGGTGACTAAATGTTAACATGGGAGCGAATGCCCAGACGAGGAAGATGCCGAGAGGGCCATTGATCCTGTACTATGCCTCGGCCATGTAAACTTGTAAAGAAGCAATTGACCAACCATGGTAAGAACAGATGGCCGCCGCCGCCGCACATCAGACAATAATAGGCAGATGATGACGTGCCGCGCGAGGTGCCGAATTTCATGTACAAAAACAAAACAAAAAGACTTTATTTGTGCTTTTATTATTTAAACAAAAGAAACAAAGAGTAAAACAAAGACTTTATATCAATATAGGCGGGGATCTATTAAATTGGTAAGGTACTCACACTTCCTATGGAGATTTGTCTTGCATTATGTTCGTACAACACTCCAAGCTATTAGCAGGAACTCATCACCAAACCCCAATACGAAGTAAATTTGGATGTTCCACAAAACAAAACCCAATACAAAGTAAATTACGGTGAAACATCATCCGCAAAGTATTAATTAAGCAGTTTTCTTGCGATTGCTGTACTCAGAAAAGAGTTTGGCAAATCGGGATGAACTATCCTCTAGCAGTTTACCGGGCGTGTCATACTCAGCAATTTCACCTGTTTTGAAACATTGAACAGTGTTAAAGTGGGATATTACATATATAAAAAAAAAAATGTAGACAGGGTTTTGGCCCCTAAGTCAGGGCCTTACTAACCGTTATCCAGAAGCAAAACTCTGTCGCTATCAAGAACTGACGCCACACGATGTGCTATTGTAATCATTGTGCAGTCGAGAAATTGCTGTTTTAGGGTTTCTTGAATCAAGCCGTCGGTGACTGAATCTACAAAAGACGTTGCCTCGTCCAAAACCAAGATCTTTTCTCCTTTTTAGAATCACCCTTCCCAAACACATAAGTTGGCGCTGACCTGCACTCCAGTTTTTGCCGTTTTCTGTCACTGCATTACAAAATCAAAGAGCGGGTTATGGTTTTGACATTATAGAGAAATGTCTTGGGACATTCTGGCAGATATCGAACCTGTTGAGTCAAGCTTAAGTGCATTCTTTCTAACTTCATCCCCAAGATGACAGGAATCCAACGCCTAGAGAACACATCCATAGTGTTTTAGTCACCAAATGGTTCCAAAGAGCAAAAAGTATATATATATATATATATATATATATATATATGAATATTTTTTAAAAAAATATACATACTACGTGCGAAAAGGAACTCTTAAGACAAATTGTAATGTACCTCCCAGATTTGCGCATCACTGTACTCCCCAAGGGGATCAATATTGGTTCGTAGGGTCCCCTCAAACATAACAGGATCTTGTGGAATGATGCTCAGTCTCGTCCGAAGGTCATGCAGTCCAATGGTGCAGATGTCAGTGCCATCTATCAACACTTGGCCAATACATGGTTCCACAATGCGGAATAATGCTTGAATCAAGGTTGATTTTCCGCCACCTGTTCTACCAACAATACCTGTCTTCTTTCCTCCTAACAAGGTGCACGTCAGACCTTTCAAAACAGAAGGCAGCTGTGGTGCATACCGAACCTGCATCACATAACAAGCACTTAAGCTAGAGCAGTCCGTTTCAGGTGATATTTGTTTTCCAGTTTAAGCCAAGTTTAAGTTTTATAGAATATTTTGAGAATATTAAGAACTAAAGGCTGCAATTCTGTTAACAGTAGGAACATTGAAAACAAAAAGACATGTTAATACTGGAATAATGACATAGTAAAACTGATGATTATAGCAGTGCATTTACTATCCCTAAAAGGCTAAAACAACTGATGCGAGCACAATAATTATACAAAACTGAATATGTGTAATGTAATACATAAAGTTGAAGAGACAAACGTGGAGGTTGCGAAGCTCAATTTCACCCTTTGTTGGCCACTGATCATTTGGTCTAGTTTCTGATATTGTAAGCGGTGGTTCAGAAGGAATTTCCATATACTGCATCATTCTTTCCACAGATATCATTTTATTTTCCAAACTGCAGATGATAGCAATAGCCCACCCTTGTAGCATACTGAGACTTAGTCCATAGGTGACCGCAAGACCAGCAGTCTCTGCACAAAATATTATCAAGCATGTTAGTAGACAATAAGAAAAATGTTGATCTTCCGTTCTTGCTAGAAAAAGGATATGCTTACTTGGATTGATATTTAAAGCAGGTGGGGATAAGACCAGAAGTATCAATGTGACAGAAAACACAAAAGGATGAAAGGATATCCAAGCGAAAGCACAGCCATTCCATTGCAGCTGCATTATATAAACTTGGTCGAGTTAAGTTATCCATCAAATGTCCAATAGAACTGATAAATTGCCCTTCCTTTTGAAAGCATCTAATGATATTTGAGCCAGCTATTGATTCGGTAAAATGTTGCATCACTGGGGCTCTGCAAACTCCAGTCAGCCTTTGCAACTCTCTTGCAGCATCTATGTAGTATTGCTAAAAGTTTGGGAGAGAGTATCATGATTAGGAACAAAATAATATGCACATAATAGTAGTTCTCAGCTACAAATTAATTATATCAATGAGAAATTACACCAATAATTTGAAATAATTATATTAAAATATATAGTTTACCTGATACCACAGTGACGCAATAATAATGGGAATAAAAATTATGAAGACTGGCCATGCGGCCTGTGACATTAGAATAATTGTTCCAAGAATCTCAATGGCAGGAAACAGAAGATAACCCATCAAATCAAAAATTCTGGTATCCACTTGGCTTTGATCTGTGGAAGCCTACAATTTGTTTCAACTTT
The DNA here is from genome assembly GCA_015847255.1 of Hyparrhenia diplandra. Classification (NCBI taxonomy): domain Eukaryota; kingdom Viridiplantae; phylum Streptophyta; class Magnoliopsida; order Poales; family Poaceae; genus Hyparrhenia; species Hyparrhenia diplandra. The sequence goes on from JADLZK010011784.1 coordinate 235,527, forward strand.
CAGCATTGACACAACAAAAAAGCAAATAGCATTGCATGTACACCCTAATTCCTTATGTTGTTAAAAGTAACATTTTGTATGAAATCACTTACTCTATTCAAGACGCGCCCACTAGGAGTGGAGTCAAAGAAATACATTGGAGCTCGGAATACACAGTCGTGCATTTTTTCAAATATAATAGTAGCAGTCTTGCATCCAGCCATGACAAGAAGTTTTGATCGCATGAAGATGCACAATGAGCTAACGATTGCTAATGCAAAATACACAGTTACCATCACCAATCTACTGACTGGAGGATTCACATCTTCAGATATTGGTGCTGCCCAAGTCATCCAGAAATTGCTTCCAATTTGAAGAGCTTGAAAATTATATGCGCTAGCAAAATAAGTGGCACAAGTGCTCCACTATATGCCATCGTAATGTATTTCCAGTAGACAATAAATCCAACCCGGCCTTTCTCCCTCTCTTCTTCTTGTACCAATTGACCATTTTGAACAATTTCTCCTTCATTGTTATCGTCCTTCTTATCCTCTGCTATAAACAGGGCGTTTCCATTGCTATCAGAATTGTAGGTACTCCCAAAATTGTCACTACAGCACCTCGATAAGGCAGCTTCATGGGATTTAACAAATTTCCTGAGCTCTCCATATTGAACTTCAGTGTAATCCCCTGACTCTGTTATTTTTCCATCTCTCATGACCTGAAAGATGATAAAAGAAATTGGAAAGGTAAAGTTTTTTTTGCAATGGTTGCTTGTTCAATGAGCCTCCCCTAGCATAGGGAAACCTGTGGTATTTAGCAGGGGTCAGCACAGTTGGATGTAGGCATGTAGCTATCTCTTGAGGTTGTCTGGTAATTTGGTCGAGGTCATTGTTTTTAATTCCTGGCACAAATGTGTGCATGCGTGCGTGTGTGTTTTAGGTATGTTGTAAATAGTGTCCATCCTAATGAAATGGTCCTCAGTTCTTCGGATTCAAGAAAATAAAATAAAAGGCTAGACATTTGTAGCTAGCTTACCAGTATAAGATCAGCTGAAGATAAAAAATCGACATGATGGGTAACATATACGACAGTTTTTGAAGCTAAGAATCCCATCAGGCACTCCTGCAATATAAAGGCTATATAGTCAGCAAATTTCACTTAACAGCAAAAAATAATCTCTTGTACCTAAAATAATGCTCAAGGACATATTAGATCAAATAGTATCAAAGTAAATAAAAGGGCTTCGTAACGGAAAGCAACAGTGAGACCTAGAGGGGCAGCATGTCAGGGCTACGAATAGACAAACGACAGAATCGATGCCATAGTGGTGAAACAGAGCAAGTCCCTGCAGCCAATCCGACAGAAATGGAGCGAGGCTATAGATTTCTGCAGAGTTAGCAGATTTGGATATATTTCCTACTGTATCAAGCCAAAATCTAGTTGTATTTGGGCAATTATATTAACTGATAATAGAAACAGCTCATATTTTCTAATTTTGATGAGTCTCCAAGGATAATTAAATAGCTAACTTGCTAAAAGAATGTACAATAAACAAATGCTGCACTGGAAATTAGGGATTTTTTTTTAAAAATAATTAGGGAAAAATGAATATCTGCAACAATGAGACGTAAAATATATTTTACACATCAGAATATTTTAGCACCAAACGTCATAATTAGGACTAGTTACAATAGAATTCATTAATGTCAAAACATACCTTGTACAAGTGCACCCCAGTATGAGCATCAACCGCACTAAATGGATCATCAAATAGAAAGATATCAGCATCTTGATACAAAGCACGGGCAATTTGTATCCTCTGTTTTTGTCCACCACTTAAGTTGATTCCTCTCTCTCCTATAATTGTTTGGTCACCCAAAGGTAATATATCCAAATCATTTTTAAAGCGCATACTTCAAGGACCTTTATGTATCTTTCCCTATTCATTTGTGTACCAAAAGTATGTTTTCTTCAATTGTTCCACTCTGTATCCAAGGTGATTGGCTAACACAAGCAATTGTACCACAGGTTTCAACCTCTCCAGATAACTTTGGTATCTCACCAAGTATGCAAGACAATAAGCTTGACTTGCCTGATCCAACAGTTCCACAAATAGCAACTCTAGTTCCTTGTTGTACACAAAAGTTCAGGTCTTGGAGAGTAGCAACCTGAGAAGATTTTTCCCAGGAGAAACTACCATTTCTCACCTTAATGGATATATCGGAGCTACCACTTGGAAGCTTTGTTACCGCATTACTTGCTACTTCCTCAAGGCAGAGAAATGAGCATATCCTGTCAAGTGATACTTTCGCCTGAATGATTGACGAGATTGCATCTGGCAGACTGTGAATAGGACCTTGCAACTGCCTAAATGTTGCCAGAGCAGCTAATACTTTTCCAGTTTCTAATGGGATGCCACAAATTATGCAAGTACCAAAAGTGATCATGGCAACAAATGCAGGAGCACCAAAAAAAACAGACATAACCATTGATGAGGTGTAGACATATTTCTTTATCCAGTTCATCTCAGCCTTCCTCAACTCTTTTATCTTGGACAAGAAGATCAATTCCCAACCTTGAAGCTTGAGAATGCGCATGTTCTGTAATATCTCAGACATAGCGCTCATTCTAGCATCCTTGGCGCTCATAGTTTTCTCTTGGTAATTTTGCTCAATCCTCCCCAAAGGTATGTTAGCCAGCATTGTCAAAACAGTGGCAGAAAGGGACGCAAATGCTGCCAAGCCAAGAGTAGAGTATAAGATAATCATTGCGAGACTAATTTGTACAGGGAGCAGCCAAAGGTCGTGCATAGACCAACAGAAATTTCCTACTTGCTCAGCATCAAGGTTCACAACATTGATCAGCTCTCCACTTGATCTACCTTGCTTTGACTGACTAGAGAGAGCAAGACCCTTTTGGTAAATAACAGCAACAAGAGCGGAACGCACACGCAATCCTAAATGTTGTGATCTGAAGAGCAGATGCCTTGATGAGAGACCTTCCATCAGCTGTGCAACAACAAATGCCAACACTAAAAGGTATCCTCTTTTAGTAGATCGTGGGTTTTCATTTAGGTAGTCAACAAAGTACCCAATCAGAAAGGGACCAACATATGAAGTAACAGTACGAAGTAGAGCATAAACTGCAGTGACAGTGATTAGTTTCCATGATGTAAGCATAAGGGCTTTGACCAGCTTAGCTGTTGTAACATCAGTATAATGCCCTGTAGCAGAAACCGTGGCGATCTTTGATTTAAACTTGGGGGTGATTCCATGGACACTGTCAACGTCATCCAGCAATGGCACATCATTAAGGTCTAGTGTTTTCCTCTTCCCAAGTTTAATTAAAGGCCCCATCCAAGAAAAGGTGATGTTACTCCACAATCCAGCATGTGAAAGAAGTGATCTACTGCCTGTTTCCTCCGATAAGGGTGAAGATCCATGATTCAAACGTGGTTCCTCCATGATAGTGTGATATAGCTTCTGAAAAGAAAACAATAATAAATAAAATAAAAAATAAAAGGTACAGCTTAATTGTTTCTTCTACAATCATAATACAAAAAAAGGTAGTAAAACTGAAGGGGGTGGGGTGTTGGTTGGGGTTAAGATAAGATGTACTCAAATTGTATTAGTTGTGACTTTTCTATTATAACAACAAATAATATTACGCCATATGGTCACAGTATGCAAAGCAAAAGCAAAAACAAAACAAAACGATAAAATGTAGAGTATTTGGGTTGATCAGCGATTACTAATGATTAATGCATGTGGTGAATTGCAATTTCCGACAGGAGCAGCGGCAAGAATTTGAATACGATCGACAAGGGAAAGAGCGATGGTGAACTGCAGCAAAGGAGTATAGTTAAACGGTTGATAGTGCCATGGATGGCGGCGAGAAAACCTCGCCCAAGAGTTTGGCGATAACGACATAGGGCCTCGGCTTTTGACGGTAAAAGCACAGGGAGATAGAAAACCGACGAACTCACCCTGGGCTGACGGCCGTGAAGGCACGACGAGGGGCGTGCTTCTCGTTGGGCGGACGGCTTCGAGCTGCAAACTACAGCGTCGCGCTGTAACCTGTGAGTAAAACGTATGGCGAGAAAAAAAGAAAGGAATCGGCGAGTTCGCGAGACCAAGGCAACGCTCGGCAGCTGCTTACGGTGGCTTTTCGGCAGCGGAAACGACGACTCCGTGGGCGGCAGCTCGTTCAGGGTTTTGCGGCGGCAAGGGCTCCGCCGAAACTGCTGCTGCTCGATTCGAGATGGAAAAAGAACGTCGTGGTGCTTGTGGTTCAGTTTATATAGGACGGATGACGACTTGCAGGCCGGACTTTGCGGGATTTAGCTACGGCGGTTGTGCCCAAACAAGTCCGGGTCGAAGAGGACTCGGAGGAGACGACGCTAACATGGCGGGGCGGCGTCTGCTGCGGAGTCGGCCTCGAGTCTGGCCAACAGGGGAGGCGATCCTGACCTGCGGGTCCCAGACGGCAGCGAGTGGAGAAGGTAGCTGGGAGCCAAGTTGAAAAAAGAACAGGGCTAGCTGCGCTGATGGGCTGAAATGGGAGAGAGGGTTCTTTTTATTTTGAATCATTTTACAAACACTTCAGCTTAATAATTGCGCCATTAAATCATGGAGAACCTGAGGCAATTCAAAGATGTTGTCATGGTTTTTGTTAGTTACCGGTGCTGCTCTTAGGCAAAAGAACGAGCACACGGTGTGCATGTTCATGAATTAAGGGGTGTGCATGTTCATGAATTAATTAGGCATGGGTACTATACTGTTGTGCAGCACATTTAGCGACGACCGACGATTACCTACCTCTCTTTGTAGCTACCTGTACCAGCATGGCTTCGTTGATGGTTACCAGCCGGTACCTGTGACGTCGCTCTTTCTATGACCATGCTAATATCATAAACTTTACTATAACGTTAGTATTTAATTCGTCAGTACAGTTATCTTATCGTGCGATTCATGTATATTTTAATATAAAAGTTTAGTTATCCCATAGCAAGGCACGAGAACACAGCCTAGTGATATATAAGAGATAGAGAAGAGAGGGATGAAAAAATAGAGAGAAAAATAAGGGATGAGCTTTGCTTGGTACAGTGAGTTGTTCATTTATTCTGATGGGACGGTTAATTATGACCACTTATTACCTCATAGAATTAGGTAAGTTTTAGATATAAAAATCTTTTTTTCTAGATTTGATTAATGCATGCATGATCTGATGAATATGGTAAAATCTATATTATTTTACAACTTTTGGACTTGATATATTTGGATTACCATGTAATTTTTTACATGTCACCTCGTACACTTGGATTTGCATGTTTATGATTTGCATGTGTGTGTGATGGATTTGCATGGATTTTCTCGGACCACGGAAAAGGAAGGGCCACACGGCTCAAAAAGGAAGTGACATCCACGGGCTTCTTTCTATCTTTTTTTTTTTCAAGAAGGAAAATGCATTGATCTTAACCCCTTAAACTGGCCCTTTTACAAACGGGATCCAAAAAAAAAAAAAGAAAATTACAGAGAAGTACAAAACTCCCCGCTCATCTTCCTCGCAGCCAGGAGATCCGTTTGTTACCGCCGCCGCCGGCCGCTTCCAATCGCCGCCTGGACACCGAGCCAAACTCCACAAGGTGGAGGCCATAGAGGAGGGCTTACTTCTAGGCGAATCGCCCGAGTACATCGCCTCCCAGCGCATCGGCCAACTCCCCGTACCCACGACGCATCCTTTGATTCCACCGCCGGCAACCCGAGCAAAGCTCGATTTTCACCACGTAACATCTTCCTTGAGATTAACAAGGTCAACAACATCATCGCTGAAGAAGACACGATGCGCCGGCCCTCGACTCGACATGTCTCCCCGGCCTCTCCGCTGATGTTGGAGAAGATCGCCATCGGAGAATGGAAGAAGCTGGGAGAATTTATTCGGCTAGCGTCGCCATATCGCTTCCCGCATCGGGCGGTCACCGGGAAAAAGTAAAAACCGCAGAGGAGCCTCGCTCCGATAAAACCTAACTCTACCGCCGAACATCGACGACGAGCAAACCCTAGACCTAGGACTCGACCCAGACCCTATGAAGACAGGTTGTTGAAGAGACGGACCCCGCTCCGCAATGTCGCCCGCCCTTCTTTTTTCCGCAGAGCCTAGGCGGCGGAAGTTGCGTGAGTCTAAAGTCACGAATCCATATATCTGGCTTCTTTCTATCTATGAATCGGGAGTTCGGCAAAAAAAAAAAAACCTTGTGATTAATAAAGCGCAAAAATTTCTAGTTCACCTTTATTCTCAGTCTGCCTCCTTTTTATGGCACCTGATCGGAAAGACCATCAGTATAGTACAATACGTTGCCTTTGCCGTGGAAAGGGGAAATTCAGAATTGGACACCAACACCTTTTTTTTTGCGTCAAATTGGACACCAACACCTACGACGGCTACACTGGTAGGCATGAATCGAACACGAATTCGATATAAGGTCGGTCTGGCTCTTCTGTCTCCGATCCGGTTTCGTGGATGGTCTCTATATACTTCCGATATCTATACCTACTAATAAATCTATATACCTACTAATTAAAGTGAAGAAATTTCCGTCATCTCCGCTCCCTTTCGTCCAGCCTTATGTGTCGTCCAGCCTTGATAGATTGTATTAAACTAGGAAATCGACCCTTCCGTGTCGTCCAGCCTTGACAGATTGTATTAAACACAGGATGGAAAACTGATCCAATCCGCGTCTCCGAGAGGAAGATGGCCTCGGTCCATAAGACTGATCCAATCCGAGCGGTTAGGAGATTATAAAAGATATAAGGAGTATATTGGCTTCTTACAAAGTATACTGACAGACTGAGGGAAGAAAAAAAAAAGTAGGTAATAGTATTATGAATTTTTATGGACCATGAAATTAATTCACGGAGCTTTATATTTACTCTATAAACATAATATAAAGCCTGTTTGTACATTTCGCCTTCACTAAGTAAAGTTGTTTTTTTAACTTTTTAGCTTCATAAACAGCTTTTCTTAGTAAAAAAGTTGTTTTTTATCCATTCGTTTGGCAAAAACAGCTTCACATACTCATGCAATGATAAAAGTCTAAAAATACCCTTCACTCTCCTAACTAATCTCAACTTTCCTTCTCCCTCTGCACGCTTGCCCAAGCAGGCAGCACAGCACACACGCACCTTTCCTCCCCTTCTCCCTCCCCACGCTGCACGACAGCAGGCATCTCTGTCCTTCTCGGTTCTCGCTCCCCACAAGGACACATCTCTGTTCTCTCTCCCCTCGCAGCACACATCTACTAGTATGTTCTTGGCACTCCCATATAAGAGCCCAGCACCATCCGCGCAAAGGTGCATCGACCGCATCCGCGCGCATGGCTCGGCGGCGTTCAGGCAGCAGGTTCTCTGCACTCTGCATGGCCCTGGTGGCGTCTGCGTCCAGCGCTCGAGGTGCTTTGGAGGCCGAGCTGCTCGCGCTCCGGCCGCGCCGTGCGTGCTCCGACGGCTGCTCGTGGCTCCGGCTGTAAGGCAGCTGCGCTCACTCGCTCTCCGGCCATTCGGCTGCATGTGCCTCGACGGCCCCACGCGGCCACGCCTGGCTCCGACGGCTGCGCCCGCCCGCTCCGGCGGCGGCGGCACCGGCGTCCAGTCTCACAGGCACAGGGTACCAGCACCTGCGTACGAGGGGTGGGTCATTGCACATGGTGGGGCCCACAAAATGTCAGATGAAGCTGAGCAAAGCTGCTTTTTTCCAGCTTCACCTTGCGCAAGAGCTTGTCTCAGCAGGATTCCAGGGGGAGCGGCCCAGCGAGCTGGGGAGGGAGCGGGGGTCGTTTGGCAAATAAATTGTTGAAGCGGCTCCTGAAGCGGCTCACGAAGCTGAACTAAACGGGCCCTAAATAATATAAAAATAAAATTTTGACATATTTTTGTTTAAATATTTCGGTGCTTTTAAAAACAATCAAGATTGTATTTTAATTCTATACAATCATAGGTGCTGTTTGGTTCTAAGATGGCAATGGGGCAACCAGAAGTATTATGTTTGGTTTCCTACAAGACAATCAAAAGGCAGTTTGTTTCCCGTGTGTCTTACATGATCATGAACGTTTGTCACCCGCTCGTGGACGTAATCAGCACTCTAAACGACCATATTTAATCCCATGACATCTAATTACATAATAACTCAATGAAACAAATAATAACTTATGTGATCTGCTGGTGGTGAATGGATGACGCTACAAAAAATGAGTGAACCAAACATCATCTTACTAGGTTATATTATTGATGAAGATCGAGGTTATGGTTTTCATAAAATAAATTTCAAAATCTATCAAAAAAAAATTCTCCCCGTTGCAACGCACGGACATATTTCTAGTATAATATAATATAGTAATATCCAAGGATCAATCGGGAGAAGTCCGTCTAGATAGCTAGCGACGACCATGAGTTTCTATCGACAATTAAACAAGCAAGATGAAAGCTAGCATGTGCATGTCATCCTGTTTATACGGAATCTAATTAAGAGTACGAGTCGATCTGTCGTCCGCCCTGTCGGCCTGGCCTCTCCGTATTGCCTCATACTCTACTTTATCATGGCTACGAGAGAAAAGATTCTATCCACCAGGAATAAAAGAAACCAGAGTATAAATCGGACCGATCGCGAGCGGAAAGAAAACAGACTCGTCTCCCTGATGGACTCAACAAAGTCCCACCAGATATCAAAACCAACATATCGGGGTTATTAAAAGTCCCCCCGTTTTCCTGCTCCCACAGCGAACGGAGCCTTCGTGGCCTCTTCGTAGATCGACATCTGCCCTGTTTTTTTTTTTCAGCGTTGCCAGACACCAGCCAAGGCCCGCAGCCCCGCACAGCCCACACGTCGCACCCAATCTCCCACAGAACCGGTCATCCACTCAGGAAATCTCGCGAAATCTCGCACGCCGCTCACGGTCTCGCCCCATCTCGCGTCCCCCTCACGCGGTCAGCGCGGCTGCACCGGACTGTTCTTCTCCCTCCCGTCGCGCCTCCTCACGCCGCCCCACCCCCCTTCAGCGCGCTCCCTGCCTCCCTCGGCGTCCATGACTGATGGCCCCCTGCTGCGTTGGGCCCGTTGGCGAGGACGGGGTGGCCTGGGAGCAGGTGCATCGCCGCAGCTTGGTCGACCAGTCGCCCATCGCCGCGCCGCACGTCCGCCTGCCTTCGCGATGTCTGCTCGGGGGAGCAGGGGGGCGCTTTGCCTCGACGTGCATGACGAGTGTGACCCTCCTCCGCTTGGCCCCAGAGGCAGACTCCGTTGCGCATTGGTGTGGCGTGGAGGCGGCAGATCCAGGAGGCCAGTAGGAGGATACAGGTCCTCAAGTGCGCCTACCTGCCCCCGGGCCCCGGCTTCACAAGGACGACGCTCGTCGCTCGCCGTACTCGCGTGCGCCCGGCCATGCCTCTGCGACTGACGGAACTGTACCCGGTGAACAGTGCACGGCGGCCCTGCCATCTCGACTTCGAAAATCGAAGGCGCCCCCTCGACTGGTGAGTCGTTCCTTCACCTTATCTACCCGGCCAGCTGACCCGCTCGCTCACTCTCCCCCACCCGTTGCGAGCCTGACCTTTCCTGATTCTTGCTGCTTGTGACAACTAGCAGTCAGCTTCCCCAACCGGAAGACACTCTAGCTGGTTTCCTGTGCGTTCTTACCTATTCCCTCTTGTGATCTTGGTTGGTGGGCAGTTTCCTTGTGTGATCAGGTGTTCTGTGTTGTGCCTGTAGCTGAACTTCCGAGGAGATGGTGTCGGTGACCTGAGCCCGTGGAGGTCTTGCATTCTTCCTTGTGTGCATTGCGAGGGGAGGTATGCCATCTCTTACTTATCTTACAGTTCGACTAGAGCACTCGAAGAACAGAGGCTATTGTCCACATGTAATAGACATGGCTTTAGATCTAACTAAGCAACATATCGGTATATAATCTCTGTTGTAGGTATATAAACTCTGTTGCATCCGGTCTGAAAGCATACAAAAATCTTCCTTCCAAAGAATCAAAACTTTACAAACCCAAATACTCCAACCTACTCATCAAGGAGAAGAACCTCTTACAGCAACCTATCTAGCCATGGTAGCAGACTAATGATTTGTCAAATAATCACCTTTGTATTTGTACACGAATTTTTTTTTCAAGAAAGCTACTTTGTACTACTCTCCATATCTCTACAATGGTTTGGTTCTGTTGCAAAGAGAAACAAGTTTTTGCTTGAATCCTCATTAAGTCGTTGAGTCAGCAATCTGATAACAGCCATCGCCATCTAACAAATGCATAAAGAACTTTTGTAGACCGATTCATACTCCTATAGGTCACAGACACACTAACCAGCTTGCAGCCACATCTTTTAAAATGCAATAACCCTTTTTAAAGTGCAATACAATAGGAAATATTTCGCCATGCTAGAAGCAATGTCTTTAGGAAACCAAGAATATCACCATACACTGGAATATAGGCTTCGAAGATTGTCACCGACCTTGGCTGCGCTTCAAATGGGGCTCAGGTTGCCTAAGCATCCTGGAAAAAAAATGTGAGCTTATCAGAAGAGTAGATAGACCCTTTTTGTGCTGATTATATTTAGCAAACACCTTCCATTCTCTTGGTTTTCATCACAGTCCACAAATATGTGCTTTCAGAAAACTGTTTATATGTGTTTATGAAAATTTAGGTGAATGCTTACATGTGTCGTCTTAGTGTTGTGCCAACATAAAAAACGAAAAAAAATCTTTTCCTTCTAATTTGTTGCTGGGTTTTCCGAATGCATATGCGAAATTCATATATGTATGTTTGTGTTTCGGAACAGTCTGCTTCTGGAACAATGAACTTTACTGGGAGTTCATATAAAGGAAGGGCAATCATGCTTTAACTGCCACTTTTTTATACTATACAGAAATAAAATCTACTGAAATTGTATTTTATATTGACAGAAATAAATAGGCTCAACTTGGAAGGCCTGGTCGCCTATTGAACTTGCAACCGAACAGCCTTTTTAGATCTGTTTGAATATATCCTAATAATCTGTGACAATTTCTGTCCACCAAACAAAAAAAGGTTCCTAATTAGTTTGACCGGCAATCACTAAGATTTGTTCATTTGTGAATTTATAAATTCATTGCTACATCTCTTTATGCTTCAAACGAAGCTATAAAAACTGTATAAAAAAATACCTGTAATCTGTTACCAATGGTCTATGCTTCACAGTAAGTATTTAATTTTAGTGACGAAGTCCTAGAGTAGGCACACACTCTTTACAGAATCGCACGAGGCATAATTTATATGAAAAAATACTCCTAGACATTGGTTCAAGGCTTACCTTACTAAATATCCTCATTTCTTATTTCTTATTTCATAATCGCTGGTACTTGTATGATAGCAGGGTCTCATCGTTGTGCTTATGTATCTTGTAGAGAAGGCTGCGGGCTCTGGTGCTGTTCTGTGCGAGTCTGAACTGCTGCTTGTTTTTCGGTGTACCTTTGTGAGGCGTTTCAGCTGTAAGTCCACTGTCCATTGTCTATGCTTGTGGTGGTACTTGTGCGTTTCTAATTTCAGTCTCTTTGGATATGTCTGCTTCTACCGTGCGCCATATGTTCATGCATGCTTGCCTTTTGTGTACCGGCTACTCTTGAGATCATGATTTGTGTTTTGGTGACGTGTGTCCCCAATATTATTTGTTACTTGGCGTTGTGCAGTGTGTGCTTTCATGGCTGGTCCTTCGTGTGAGAGAGTGACACGTTGTCGTGAAAAATGCCAGAGAAGGCGTGTTGCTGTGGCACAAGGTTTGGGTTAATCTTTGCACATGCCATTACTACTGTGCAATTTATATAACACACTTAGCTGACCTCTACCACTGCTTAAAGTGGGCTGGGAGGGTGTTCAGGTTTCCTCCGACGCCCAATTTTTAGTGCCACAGTTGAGAACCCTGCTGGGTCCAGTCAGGCAGCCACATCTGCCCAAACAAACATCTCAGACCAGACGCCAGCTGGTCATAAAAAGAGGCAGGTCTTTGATGTACTTTCCTACAGAGGCTGCCACCTCCAACAACAGGCGCCTTGACAGGACACGACGTAGGCTATCCTTATTGCCTTCATCGCGTGTGTTGACGATGGTAACTGCCCATGTTCTGTGCCTTTGTGCTTACTACTTTACTACGCCTGATTGAAAAAAAAAAAAATTGTATTTCTCCCTTACCTCTTCTATTCTTGGGTGTATAGCTACTTCCAGTGGCCCCTCAGCTGCCCCAGCTCCATTTAATAGGACATATGTTGAGTCATTGAAAGGTGTGTCCCTGCTAGCTTGTGTAGTATGGTTCTGGGGTGTTATGTCGGCCCTGATTTTTTTCCTTCTGGTTTGATCCCTGTAGAGACATATCCAGAGAGGAGGCATTACTATGGCGGCCATCAAACGAGTGCCCATATTGTGGTGCTGTCTTTTGGTTTCAGGAACGTGTGAAGAGTGCCTCTGCTGTCACAAAGCGAAAAATAGTGTACAACCTTTGTTGCAAAGGTGGAAAGATTGATTTGAAGCCTTATAGGAACCCGCCTAAACCCTTTTCTGACCTGCTAAGCTTCGCCTGACGGTGATGCACGCATCGAAAAAGATTCATGAGACAAATTCGATCATACAATTCCCTTTTTTATGCTCACCTCCTTAGGGAGCCTCTGTTGATAAGGCCATAAACAATGGCACCGCACCTTATGTGTTCAAGATAAATGGTGTAGTCCATCACCGGATTGGTACACTGTTACCAAGCCATGGATCCCGCCTAAATTTGCACAACTTTATATATATGACCCTGAACACGAGACTCATAACAGATTGCACATGTTTACTGACGATGAATATGCCGCTGACCAACCAGACTCAGACATAGTGATATCACTCCAAAACATGCTAAACGAGCATAATCAACTTGTGAAGGCGTTTCGATATGCTAGAGAGCGTCTAGAACAGGAAGGCGATCAAAAGATAACACTAAGATTGCTAGGCTGCAACACAAGGCATGACGTGCAGTACAATTTACCTTCGAGCGGTGAGATAGCTGCTATAATTGTAGGTGATTACGCGGCTGATGAATATACCTCACGACATTCTTGTGCATGACAAACAATATGGGCTAAAACATGTGTCCTATCTACACCCATCCTATATGGCCTTGCAGTACCTGCTGTTGTTTCCATTTGGTGAACATGGCTTCCACCTTGGCATTAGATACTCAGACATTGATCCTGATGATGATGGTACGGGGCGTAAATATGTCACAATGCTTGAATTTGTTCGACGTCACATGCATTATAGATTAAATGAGCTGAACCCTTACACTTGCTACGGTAGACTAAGTGACCAGTTGATTGTCGATCGCGTATTCAACAACAGTCGAAGGTTCTAGGCTAAGGTACATAGCAGACCACCAAAAAGACTTAAGGTCCGAAGTCTGTGCAAGGCATATCTGATGCTATTGATAAGGGCCTGACCAGTGCTGATTCTGTTGGGAAAAGAGTGATCCTGCCTGCCAGTTTTACTGGTGGCAGGCGATATCAAATGATGAATTACCAAGACGCGATGGCCATTTGTAGAGTGTATGGCCCTCCAGACCTATTTGTAACCTTTACGTGCAACACCAAGTGGAGAGAAATAGCGGATGCTTTGCGCTTTGAACCTGGCCAACAGCCATGCGATCGTTCTGATATAGTTGTGCGGGTCTTCCATATGAAAGTTGATGAGTTCGTGGCAGATATTAGAGAAGGGAGGACGTTTGGTCCTGTCCGTGCAGGTGAGACAGAGAGCGATCTGTTTTCTTTTGTGTTCGATTTGTACGCGAACCTTATGTTCAACCTTTTTATGCAGTCCTATATACTGTTGAGTTCCAAAGCGTGGCCTACCTCATATACATTGCCTTGTCTGGTTGGCTGCCGGTCGGTCTGAGTTCTGTGCCTCCACTGTAGATGACTTCATATGCGCTGAGATCCCTGATCTTAGCATTGACCCTCTGGGCTATGCCTTAGTTGATGAATTCATGATACACGGTCCATGTGGCCATTACAACAAAAAGTGTCCGTGCATGCGAGAAGACAAGTGTTCAAAACATTTTCCTAAGTCCTTCCAGGACGAGACTACGTTAGATGAATTTGGGTTTACCATTTATAGAAGAAGGGACGATGGCAGACATGTTATTAAGAATGGGGTCAAACTGGATAATAGGAATGTTGTCCCATATAATTTGCATCTATTAAAGAAATACAATGCACATATAAATGTGGAGTGGTGCAACAAATCAAACATGATTAAATATTTATTCAAATATGTGACAAAAAGGAAATGATAAGGCAAAGGTCTATTTCGAGGTTACTGCAAAGACTGCTAACGCATCACTTGGCCCCTCAATTAGCCCCACGTGATGAGGTGCAAGAGTATATGGATGCTAAATTCCTATCAACTTGTGAGGCTCTGTGGCGTGCTTTTCGAATATGACATCCACTATAGAGTGCCTCCTGTAGAGCGACTAACTGTGCATCTCCCTGGCCAAAACCATATACGATATGAACCTGGTGCTGACTTAAGTGCATTGCTGGAAAGTGATACAGCAAAGAAGACGATGCTGACTGGGTGGTTTGAGGCTAATTCGAGGTACATACATGCTAGGCACTTGACTTACTGTGATTTCCCAAAAGAATGGTCTTGGGACACGTCTAAGCGGTGCTGGAGGCCGAGGACGCCTTGTGCTAAAATTGGACGTATATACTACGTGCATCCCGCTGCTGGAGAGCTGTATTACCTACGCATGCTACTATTGATAGTTAAAGGAGCGACGAACTATGCTGATCTAAGAACATTTGACAATAAAGTATACCATACATTTCGAGACGCATGTGGTGCGCGGGGTTTACTTGAAGGTGATAATGAATGGTACCTTTTGTTTGACGAGGCGATAGTATCTGCGTCATCATATCAGCTACGGCAACTGTTTGTTACTGTAGTTCTGTACTGTTCTGTAGGTGACGTTCGTGCTTTGTTTGATAAATACTGGCTTCACTTTACGGATGACATACACCGCAGGCTTAGAGACTCTCTTGGAAATCCACATTATGTCGTACCACATGAACAGCTCATGTCCTTACTTATACAAAAACTTACACATGTCTTTGCAAGTAGTGGTGGCAACATAAATGATTATAACCTACCAAAATTGGTGACACATTATGATATCATGTTTGACAATAGACTGATCAATGAAGAACTAGATCATGAACCGTTGATGTTGTCTATGCATGCTGCGTCTTTAGTTTCGCAGCTAAACACAGAGCAGAGGCTTATATTTGACACGATAACCAGCTGAGTTTTGAGTGGTTCCCCCGGTTTTTTTTTTGTGTGTGGCCATGGTGGTACGGGGAAGACTTTTCTATGGAATGCTATAATCGCGAGCTTAAGGTCTGAACAAAAAATAGTGCTTGCGGTGGCATCATCTGGTGTGGCTTCTCTGTTACTACCGAGAGGGCGCACTGCACACTCACGATTCAAAATACCTTTCGACCTAAGTGATGCTGCTACGTGTAGTGTGACTAGGGGTTCTATGCTTGCTGAACTTATACAAGTAGCTTCCCTAATTATATGGGATGAAGCACCTATGACGACCGGCGTTGCTTTGAGGCTCTAGATAAGACTATGCGAGATATCCTTTCTGAACATGATCCTGCAAAATCAATCGTACCATTTGGTGGGAAGCCTATTGTCCTAGGAGGTGATTTTCGTCAGATTTTACCGGTTGTGCGGAAAGGCTCCCGGTCTGCCATAGTTAGTGCATCCATAACAAACTCTAGACTTTGGCAGCATGTTGCTCTATTAAGACTACACACAAACATGCGACTTCTGAACCCCTCTTTAGAAGAGAGCAGTCGTGATGAACTAGAGCGATTCAGCAACTGGGTCCTAGCTATTGGTGATGGTACTGCCCCTGCAGAAAGGAAAGGAGATGACCGTGAGGCTACATGGGTTACTATTCCTGATGATTTGCTAATTCATACCGATGGTGACAAAATTGCGGCTATAGTGTCAGAAGTATACCCAGACTTTTTGATGAACCACAATAATCCTAAATATTTGGCTTCACGTGCTATTGTCTGCCCGAATAACGTAACTGTTGACGAGATTAATGACTTCATCGTCTCCCTCATCCCCGGTGATAGTGTGCACTACCTAAGCTGTGATACTATATCCAAATCGTCTGAACACATACCAGATTTTGATGTGCTCTATCCTACCGAGTTTTTAAATTCTATCAATGTGAACAATTTCCTTGCCACAAACTTGTATTAAAAAAGGGGTCATAGTAATGCTGTTACTTAAACTTGAATCAGAGTATGGGGCTCTGTAATGGCACGAGGCTACTTGTTACAGAGCTTGGGCAGCGCTTTTGCTGCAGTGTGTAATACTAACAGGATCTAAGATCGGTGAAGAGGTTTTTTATACCAAGAATCGCCCTTAACACTACAGATGTGAAGTGGCCATTCACCCTACAGAGGAGACAGTTTCCAGTACGAATATGCTATGCTATGACAATAAATAAGAGCCAGGGGCAGACCCTTTCAAGGGTTGGCCTCTACCTAAAAAAACCTGTGTTTACACATGGCCAGCTCTATGTGGCTGTTTCACGTTCGACTTCTAGAGGTGGCCTAAGAATTCTGATTGAGAATACTGATGGTTCGTGTGGCTCACAAACTCGAAATGTTGTGTACCGAGAGGTCCTTGATGCCGCTTATGCGGCATCGGCCTGAAGCTTTTGCGATGTGTTGGATTTTGGGCCTTGTTGTACATACATGCTTTTGAAACGGTTGGCTGGCCACCTACATCCCTTATTTTGCATCGAGTGTATTGACTTGCATGATGTGTGTGATATCTTTTGTACCAAGGTTCCCATCTTTTGATCTGATCTTAATCTCACGTATGAAACTTATTGTGCTATGACTATTATACTAACTCTAAATCTCAATTTGTGCCTGTAGATGGGAGACAGGCTGATTCCTGGACTTATGCTTGGAAACTGCAGTGAGACCATATGTGTGCGTGCCTCTAGGTTCTGGGACTTCTATGATCCACAAGATGAATCAAAGTTGCTGCACAGTGACCTGGTTTTGATTGATGAGGAGGTACAATCACTTATGTTCCTGTACTCACATATATGCTAGCTGTAGGTGATTAGCTGTAGGATTTTGAAACATCAGATACATGTGTTAAACTCCACTTGTACAGGAAACTGCGTCCATGCACAGATGTACCCACCAGACCAAGTGCAGTTCAAGCCTTTTGATACAGGAAGGCAATGTCTACAACTTGTCCTACTTTCGGGTCAGGAAACCGGAAAGTACAGGCCAGTTGATAATGATCACATGATCAATTTTACAAAGTGGACTTCTGTGGAGCAAGTTGTTGAGATCCCGCCTGCTTTCCCTATGTACACCTATTCCCTTGCTTCCCTGGATCAGCTGCCACCGCGGCTGATGATACCGCGTTCTTCACAGGTATATCTATATATGTATATAGATTGTGGTCTTGTCAAACGTACACAAACTGATTATGGTGTTGTCGTTCACCTGTGCAGATGTCATCGGTGTAGTAACTATGCTTTCGCATGTTTCGACAATGAGAATCAGGGCACGCCAGAATGAATCACTGAAAAGAACAGTCACTATATGCAATGCAAGGTCAACCGCCCACAAATTATATTCATAAACTATTTTATGGTTTCTTGCAAACTATGCTTGTATCATGTTCTACTGTGTATATGCCTTCTTACATTACAAACCATTGGTGACAGTGGTGCTTCAATGGATGTTGTGCTTTGGGGTGAGCGGGCAACTGCATTCCCAGCTGAACAGGTCCATAGAGATGGGAAGGACACCCCACAGACCGTGATATTTGTTGGGACTCTTGTCAAAAGCTATGCAGGTAAGACACTATTGTGTTACTCTGTTTTTAGGGTGATATGAACTTAATGTGCATATTTAATGCTCAGACTTCTTAGCTCTAACTCAACATTACTTTTTATGATGCACCTAAATCCACCACTTGTTTCAGATAACGTGTCATTGTCTGGGGGTCATCATGCAAATGGTACATAAACCTTGATGTCCCTGAGGCGAAGGCCCTAGCAGCAAGGTGACATGCTCATGTAGCACTCATGTAGCTATTTATGAACACATGTGCCATCGACCTCTAAACCTGGTCTAATAAGAACAAGGTCTCTCACTACACTCTAAACTATCATAGTCTTCTTCATGAACAGTGTGGCAAGTGTTTATCAACCAGTCAAATGGGATCAGCATGTGACTTCCAGTGGTCCTGTAGCTTTCATTGCTCCTGAACATAAGAAAGTCTCCGACATCAAATTACCCAATCCATTCAAGTACAAGGTCATATCTTTACTGTTTTGTATCATTCGTTTATGCTAATTCGCAACCTGAATACATAACAATTCCAAAATACATCTCTACAGAAGACGGACTGGCTGCTTACAGTGACGGTGCAGAAGATTGACAAATCATGGTGGTATAATGCATGCAAAAAGTGTCTCAAGACAGCAAAGCCTTTTCGTGATTCTTTCAGATGCTCTGAGCGTTCGTGCGGAACTGTTGGTGCGCCTGTTCCAAGGTCAGCCAATCACTTTACCTTTGTTTACTACTTCTTGACATATGACTTATGCCGTACCTACAAAAGGTTTTTTCTAATCCATCATGCCTCTGCTCTGCTCATAGGTACAAGTTATGCATAGTTGCTGGAGATGAGACAGGTGAAACTGAGTTTGTCATCTTTGGACGGATTGCACAGCGTCTGACCAGAAAAACCAGTTGATACTCTCATTACAGATAATCCAACTGGATTCATTCCAGATGAGATCACAAAGTTGCTGGAAAAGGTGTTTTGTGTGGAATGTCAGCTTCACAGAAAACACAATCGCTACTGGGATTGTCTCTTTTCAGGTCAATAGTATCGTGGCTCAGCTAGATGATGACAATGCTCTTCCAGTTACACCAGTAGGATCACAATCATCATCTCTCATGCTCTCTAAGGATGCTAGCAGTAGCATGCAGAATACCCCTCAGAAAAGTTTCAGCAGTGCTCTCCCTTTGCCACCGGCTACCTCAGACACTAGCCATGCATCAAGTACGACACCAATCAAAATGCCTACACTGATTTCTGGAGCACCAGCTACACCGCAAAGTCTCAGCGCTGCTACTGAGAATGAGGTAGATTCTGCATGTTCGTTTCAGTACACGTTGATTCCTGATGTATTTATCCAAAAAAAAATTTGTTCACAACTCTATTATATGTGTAGAATGCTATACATGAGGACAACATGCTTGCTTTGACCTCAACGATGGCTACTCCAAATCCAACAGATGCTCCAACGACTCATCCTATTTCGCCTGAGCCTAAGGTAGAATCTACAACCATACATCCATGCCTCTCCAGCCTAACTGTTTACTAGATTATAATATTTATGGTTTCTTGGATTGTGCTCCTTGCAGGCCGTTGTTGGTTCTATGATTAACATAGAAATTCCTGACAATTCTGAAAACAAGACAAACAAAAAATGAACAAGAGAAGGTTAGCGTTGTTGACTTTTTATGCATATTTTGCGTGCCTATCATATGTTATCCTTATATGTATGCATGTGGCTGTTTGCTTCTAGGACTCGTCCATCACCTAAAAAAATCTGGGACTGCGAAGAAACTTTTCCAAGGTGGAGATACTATGGATGACAATGGTGATGGCTGTGCAGATGGTGCTTCTGTTGCTGCAGAAACTAGGTGCCTCCTTTTTTTTTTGTATGCCTCTGTTTATGTTTTCTTGCTATGCTTTGTTTTAAAACTATTGCTATATTTTTTTCTTGTGTATATGATTTTTCTGGACAATTAAAATAACCAATCAGGTGTATGGGACAGATTGTTTTATGCCACTTGCAATACAAAATTTTATTGCATATGTTTATGGTTCTAGACATTACCCCTCATGGTGCTTTCTGTTTACAATGCAGCAACTGAAGATAGCTCATCAGTAAAAAGAAGATCAAGCTGCTTTTGCGTCTACCAGCTGCAGCGAATTGCTCATTAGGGTGTATCGAAAACCTCGCTTGCAACTGATATTTGCCTCTTTTGGTTTCTCAGTAGTTTTATATATGTACTCGACCTTTCGTATATTTGGATCCGTATTCTAAGCTACCGACTATAGTGTTTGGTAGCCATGAATTCAATTTCGATCATGAACTGTAATAGATCGGTATTTGATGTATGGCGGGGGTAGAACCATAAGGGCTACGGTAGCCATGCATGTAGCGAAGGATCTGTGTAATATGTGGCTGGACAGAACCATAACATATGCCTTGTTTGATGTTTGTTTTTGAGGACTCCTTTTCTGCTAGGTTATGCTTCTGCTGCGCAAAAGAAATGGTGATGTATGTGTTTCTTAACTTAGCCATACCTACTTTTCAAAACTTGTTTAATTTCATGAATCATTGTAGGGCGCCCGAAAGGGCGCCTGATGTTCTAGTATACTCCATCGAGACCCAATGCATAGCAAATCGAGAGCACCGAACATTTATAGCCACAGGATCTCCGGCTGCCCCATCCACGGCCACCGCAGGGGCCAAATTGACGCCGGCAGCCCCATCCATGACCACCGCACGGGCCAGATCGAGGGTCGTCACCACCGCAATGACGTGGCCACGAACACGCGCCTCCGCCACAAGGAGGACGCCCTCCCGCCACCCGCAGCCCCTGGCCACACCCCAGGCCTCGGCCGTTGGTTCAGGCTGGGATGAGGGCAAGCTGGACTCACGGACTCCTCACGGGGACGTGGAATCGAGTGAGAAGAGATTCAAGAGAATGAGAGGAGGTAGAATGGGAGAGCAAGAGGCGTTGATTATATAGCTCGGTTTTCTAGATCCAACGATTAGGAAAGCTGCAGATCAACCCAACTAGACAGAGCCCCCGCGCGCGGGGGTAGATATAGTTGTTAAGAAATAATAATAATTGTTTACATTCATGGTTCATATGTAAATAAATGAGGTCTTGTTGCATGC
The DNA here is from genome assembly GCA_015847255.1 of Hyparrhenia diplandra. Lineage (NCBI taxonomy): Eukaryota > Viridiplantae > Streptophyta > Magnoliopsida > Poales > Poaceae > Hyparrhenia > Hyparrhenia diplandra. Next base: position 256,607 of record JADLZK010011784.1, read on the forward strand.
AGCACACTATCATTCGTGGAATTTTTCTGCAAAGAAGAGCATGACAAATAAAATGATGTGTGTTAGAAGTTGAATGGATAATGCTAATTTGCTATCACTCATAAAAAGTTTCCGCAAGGAAGAGCATGAGAAAGAAAATGGTATGTGTATTAGAAGTTGCAACATAATTAAAAGAAGTTGCAACATAATTAAAAGAAGTTGCAACATAATTAAACGAAGCTGCTAATTTTAGAAGTACGAAAAGGTACGCTAATTCACTTTTCCTACGGGGCAATTGAGCGATGCTTCTATTTTATGAATTGTCCAATATTTAAGGCTCATTTTTCTTATGGTCTTCCCCAATTGGTGTAGGATTTATTTGTTGGTTTTGAAGAACTATTAAAAAACACGGTGGCTGTATTAGCAACCATGCCATGGTTAGAAAGCAGATAACAATGAACAAATGTAACATGTAATAGAAATAAAGCTACTTGGTCTTATACTGAATTTTATATAGTAGGGAAATGAAAACTGGATAGATAAGCTAAACTAACCGTAAGGCAGGTAGTACAGTGGCACACCTTCTATGGGAAATAAAACAACAAACAAAAGATGAGTTGGATTGGAGTACGCAGTTAATAAGAATTGAAGAGACCAAGTCTGAGCGACGAAGCGAAGATGTACTCGCTGCCACAGATGATTGAACCTGGAGGTAAAACCAAAGATATAGTCAAAGGTTATGTGGGAGTTAAAAACAGATACGGAACGTTGTTGGGAAAATGCACAATAACAAAACGGTAATGAGCACGTATGAAAAAGCTTTTTTTTTTTTTTTTTTTGTAGTAGTAGTAGTAGTTTTTTTTTTTTTTTTTTTGAAAAATTGTAGTAACTGTTAGGGTTTAGATTCCAGAGTCAATTAGCCTAGCTGATCCATGTAGCATGAATATGTAGGAAGGACATCCCCTGAACTGATGAACCTGGACACTGCAAAAGTGAGTGTGTGGGGAAAAATATAGGGTTGTTCCTGCATCCCCACTATCCTAGCGATTGACCATCACAAAATATAGAAGGCTGTAGTACAGTACGGAAGCAATCTAGCAGGCTGTAGTGAAGTACGAGTCCAAAGAGGCTTATCGTCGAACGTATAGTAGGCAATAGTGGAGCAGACATGCAATCTAAATAAATTATACCTTGGTCAATATGTCCCAGTCTAAAAATGTTATGATCTCTTCATCATCAAAGGCAATAGATACTGATTCTTGGAGGCCGGGTTTGTCTAGTGATGCAGAAATGGCGAGCAGCAAAGTGACCACCTGTGGGCTCAGGGAGAGGTGCGGCGTGCCCTGCACATTCATGAGCAGCAGGTCGCCGGCGCAGAGCTTCCGCCGCTGGGAGTAGCCTGCTTGCACGGCTGCGCGATGGCATGTGCGGGTGAATGCGGCCTGCCTCGGCAGTGCTAGGGACTGGGGTCGCCGGAGCTGCCGGCAACGGCGCAAGCGGCGGTGCCATGGGTGGGATTGGGGCCATGCGCGGCTGCGGCAGGGCAGTCGGCACTAGCGTGGCTATTGCGGTGATGGTGGCGCGACCTGACTCGTCGGCGGATGCGGCACACCAGCGCACATCCGCGGGCTGCGCTTGACCGGCCCGTGGGCCGTGCTCGTTCCGGCCACGCGGCCGCGGCAGGCCTATAGGCGGCCATCGGGTGCCGGCACGACGGCTTCGGTATCGAGGTGCGGCGCGAGGCGGTGGTGAGGCTGGAGAGGGGCGGGTGCTGGGAGCGGGAGCCAGAATCGGAGCTGGCGGGCGGAGGTGTCTGGTGGGGAGAGGTTCCAGAAGGGCCATATTTTTTTTTCTTTCATTTTTTTTAAGTGGACAATGGCAGGCGCTGGCCTTCGTGATGGACGGCAGGGAAAGAAGAATAGCTGGAACGGACGGACAGGATCGATTTTCTGTAGATCTATAGTGGTTTTGTGAGGAGGGGTACTGTTAATATACAGTACTTAGGATTAAAGGAGAAGTATAGATGGCTAGGAATAATGACACTTTTGATGTGGAAAAAAAATCCTAAAACTCCGAGTGAGAGTAAGAGACAGAGCGGTCTCACGCAAAATTGTGCCCAGTTGGTCAAGTTACCCATCAAGGATTAAAAACGAAGTCCATCGACCATCTCTATCTCCTTTCTCCTGTTAAAAAATACAAGCATCTTGGGACAAAACACTATAAATTTCTCCGTTACAACTAAAAAAAACTTTGAATATACTTTTGTATTCTCCATATTTTTCATGACCCATCTCTTTTATGGCCAAACGAATTGGAACGCACCACAAGATTAGTAGATAAATCTTCATTGCTATCGTGTCCAAGCATGAGATAGTGTTTGATTCTCATTTTATTTTGAACAAAATTCATGGTTATTTAATAACCTTTTTATGATCAAAGGACAAGTTATAGGTCTCGTTACAACGCACGGACATGTTTGCGGTTAGTTCAAAATTTTTGAAAAATTAAGGGCTAAGATTTATTTGAGATATTCTTGAGAGTACCATAGCATTGCCCATAAGGGATAGAGAAGATTTTGAGCATGAGATATGTAGACCTCGGCAGGTTATGTCGGGGGCCAAAATAATCGGCCCACGCTACATTCCTTGCTAGAGATAAAAAATGATGGCTCATCTACTCGGAAGGGATTTGGCCCAAAGCCACCGGCTGGGCGAATGCTCCCGATCACGTCGCAGGCTGCGGGCACGATGATAAGAGAAGACGGATCGCTGGTCACCTAATCTACAAGCTTGGCGGAATTGACAAGTGTGTCACCTTTCGGCCTACAACCTGGCCCGCGACGGCCCTTCTACAAATACTCTACCAAAAGGCTCAAAAATACCTGCTCATATATAGGCTCGTTACCCATAGATTGGCCCATAGGGGCCCGGGGAATCACTAAAAGTAGCCCATCACGGGTGTTCTTTGGAGTCATCAAGAGTGGAGAAGAAGGACCACGGTGACAACCATGCCGGGCTTGGCTTGACGACATCGGTCACCACACAGCCCTAGTCCAAACTCCATCCGAGGAGGTTTGACCCGAATGACCCCACTCACACCATGACTTGTGTCTCGCCCGGGGCGGAGGCCCCGGGCAAACAACCTCCGACTCGCCCGAGGGCGGGAGGCCCCGGCGCACGAACTCCGACTTCGCCCGAGGGCGGGAGCTCCCGGGCGAACCATCTCCGCCTCCCGAGGGGCGGGGAGGTCCCGGACGCACCTTGGGACTCTGGCGCCGAGTAGTGGGTGGCAGCCACATTAAATGCTCTGTCTCACGGGCTATAGTGATAGGGCTGTCGCTTTTGCCCGTTATCACCTCGCGTACCCGTCGATGGGGACGTAAAGGGGCGGTTACTTAACATGCCACCGGGCACGGGGAACGACGCGAATCCTTTGTTCATCTTCTAAACGATACACCTTCCCGCCACGTATCCGATGGCCCTCGGGGTCTTGACACGCCACCACGACGCTTCTAAGAGAAGTTCATCCTGAACAAGACTCAAAGGACCCCTCCCCCCCTCGGGTCCTTGGCTCCTCTTCCGGTTGCAGGACACGCATTAATCGAAGACACAAGGACACGCGTCCACGACTTCGTACACCAGCTAGGTCATCCGAGCCCTAGCCTCGGGCATGCAGGTGTCTAAGGACCCAGACAGTAGACACCTTAGCACCGGTATTCGACACGTATTGTACACCATTACCTTCCTTCCCACTACAAAAGGAAGAGTAATGGTACGGTAATAGGGATCGACTCCTTAGGTTTTCACACTTAGACATCAACATACGGGAATTTGGAAGCATGTTCCACTCCTCATTACTGCCCTGTAAAACGCCGGTTGGCGCACATTCGTGCGAGATAATACAAACCGTCATCTTGTTGGACGTAGGGCCCCATGGCTTGAACCAGGATAAACCCTTCGTGTTCATCTCGCGCACGCCATCTGGTGAGGAGCACACAACCTATAAATTTATTGCCAGTCCTTGAGATACCCCGGTTCTCAAAACACCGACAAGTTATAAAGGCCCACTAATTATAGGAACATGAATTATTTTCCCAATGTTTTCCAACGCCTCTCAAGCATTGTAAAAAGTTCTTATTTAAAATAATCTGATAATATATTTTTATATAAATTAGGCATATCTATAACGTAACCTCTAAGTTTACATTGAAATTTTCAATATAACACGCATTTGCTATTGTGTAAAACTATGAAGAGTTAACCCATCGTACCATATTTAAACTAGCCATGTATCCAATGTGAAGCAAAATTTACATCAAATTATCTACCTACTATTATGATAGATAATCAACCTTACATCTGCATATGAATTTTATGAACTATAGTTCTAAATAACCCGGATTTTATAAACCATAGTTCTAAATAACCAATAAAATTTTCTCTAAAATAACCAGCTTTTGTCATCCATCCATCCATATCCATCTATACTTATACTTACTACTACTAATTGGTGGCACGCTAGTTCTCACCAGACATGTTTAAAAAAAAGAAGATAAATTTTTTTAGAAAAAAAAAAGAAAGACTTTTTTTTTTTTTGAGAATTTTTTTGAGACACTCACAACACGCCGCGCACACTCACCCCTATGAATACACGTGCGCAAACCCTACCCCTATGAGCACCTCAGGAAGGGCTGGGCAGCCGGCCGAGATCTGGAGATTCTCGAAGTCACCATAGGCGCCTCGTCGTCGGCGGGGAACGCCGCTACCACTTAATGCACAACGCCGGTAAATCCTGGGAAAATCCCAAGAAAAGGTGCGATCACCGGGATTTGAACCAGTGAGTAAGTAGCGTCCCTTTGGACCGTCCTACCATTGGACTACAAGCCAAGCCAAAAAAAAAAAAAAAAAAAAAAAAAAAAAAAGAAAGACTTGGAACAAAGGAATCCATCTTATTCGATGTCTAAACTGTTCTTTTATCTATGGAAAGATGATTCTAAGGTAACCCCAAATTTGCTTTTAATCACAATTGTTTTGTAGTTATGAAACATAATTCAAAATCACCCTAAATTCTCTTCGTATTACCTGACTTTTGCTATTTTGAACCACAATTTAAAACGACTCTTAATTTGTAACTAGAATATAGTCCTCTACTATTATTAAAGATAATGCAATGTAACCCCTAGGTTTACGTTGAACTTACCGACATATGCTATTATGTAAATCCATTCGATATATTACATATCTTTATAGTTGTGTAAAACAATATAAAAGTTGAGCCAAAGCCACCTATGAAAAGTGAACCTAAACATATGTATAACTAGCAAACATGCCGTGCGTTACAACGGGACCTATAACCCGTCCTTTGATCATAAAAAAGTTATTAAATAACCATGACTTTTGTTCAAAAATAAAATGAGAATCAAACTCTATCTCATGCTTGGACACGATAGCGCTGAAGATTTATCTACTAATCTTGTGGTGCGTTCCAATTCGTTTTAACCATAAAAGAGAACAATGGTTTAGGCTAATGTTTGGTTCATAATTAATATAGGTAGAGGTTATGTGAAAAAAATTAAAAAACTACGATATGGTGAAAAAAGTGGTAATTGATACATTTACCATAACTAGATTGATGAAGCCACGCCTACGTTGTCCAAAATATTGTCCCAATCTTTCACGGTACAAGATTAAAATATAGCTTTTCTAAATTATCTTGGAAAAGAAAAAACAATATCTTTGCAATCAATAATTGTAGTTTGGGCAAAACACTATTTAATTGGTTGTCATGCTGCAGCCAATAACTCTTGGCAAAGGAAACCAAGGTAATAATTACCAATTCGATTCAGTTGAGCCAATAGAAAATAATATGTGATGCAAGGCTCGAACCAGTAGCAGCTAGACTGAATTTTCAGAGATTAATCGGACAAGCAGGCAACTGGTAATCTGGCACAATTATATAGAGGAGCAGCACCGTCCAGCAACAGGGGGTCACCTGAATCTCACTATTTAATCAAATATTGAACGGCACACAAACTTTCTCCAAATAAGATTGTATATTCTCCACACAGATGAAATAGTTTCTCCACAAATCAAACAAGAGCAGTAGCAGTAAGTCTACATAAGTCTTCCACCCGTGGTCACGATGAACCACGATCAGAAGAAGAGAATCCACGCAGGGATCCGAGACATGCCCAGACCAAGATGATCTGATCAGGTCTCGCACACAATCTTGTTGATCGGCAAGATAACGAAATCGGTCCTCTTTCTTCCGCAAGAGGAAACTCTGGACAACGAGTCTGAAGAAAAATGCAATCTGTCACAAGGGTTGTTGGCCCAGGCTTTAAAGGCACTTACCAGCCGACTCTAAACCAATTAGACCAGACTCCGACTCGAACCTGCCAAACATATTTGGTTCCGACTCAGCCTACCATGCCGACCCACAAATAATAAAAGGTAGCACATATTATTTAATAATTCAGCTAGGATACAAAGCACATTATTATAATCTCTGGTTTCCTTACGTGCACTCAGGTTACCAGATGAGCAATACTCTTCCACACCAATAAACTTCATGTGATGTCCACCTGCATGGTGCCAATAAATATATATTTTCTTTGCTTCCTTTTTCCCTATTTTCTTTAAGTTAGCTCCTGTAAATAAGGTCTTGGAGGCGACGGTAGAAGTACTCCCTGTGAAAAACGTGCAATTCTTATTGTGCGTCATAAGATTTTAACCCATGGGAATGCAAGGGTTGATGGACTAGTAGAGAGAGACAAAATATATGGCCATAATACAATATTCCCTATGTTTAAAATTATAAGATGTTCGGTTACCAGCCAGAGTCTGAATATGAATATTTGTTTATGTATACAAGCTGTCCTTTGTGCACTCTCAAGATGCCTCGAAGACAGAACATTGCGCCATTAAATCATGGAGAGCCTGAGGCAATTCAAAGATGTTGTCATGGTTTCTGTTAGTTACTGGTGCTGCTCTTAGGCAGAAGAACGAGCGCACGGAGTGCATGTTCAGTAATTAGGGGGTGTGCACATTGACTAGTGCTAGTCGGTTGTGCGCCACAAGCTTTGCATGCCTTCGTTGAGAGGACTAATGAGAGAGATCCCCCGTAGAGCACCCTATAAATTTCTTCTGTGTCCATCTCCGTCTCGTCCACCACATACACGAAAACTATTACCATGGCTGGTGTCATGTGGAATGCACAGCCGTCGGCCCTAGCGACCGCTGACTTATCTTAATAGTCTTGCGTATTTCGTACTTAGAAGTTTTAAAATTTTTGAAACTTTACACACCAATAGTACTACACTAGATGTGCACTATACCAAAATTTGAGATTCAAACAACTTTTGTAAAAATTCATATGAAAAAAACAAATTTCAGCCACTAGAGGACAAAATGGAAGGATGGATGAAATTTGTTTTTTCATATGAATTTTACAAAAGTTGTTTGAATCTCAAATTTTGGTATAGTGCACATCTAGTGTAGTACTATTGGTGTGTAAAAGTTTCAAAAAAAATTTTAAAACTTCTAAATGCGACATGCAACACTATTGAGACCGGCGTCGGCCGATAGGCCGACGGCATGCGTATCATGCTGCTGTTATTTTGCATTCCCCTTGCCGCCCTTGCTACAGCGTCATCCCCGTCCTCGGTGCCAATAAGGGACACATTCCAGCATGAAGCCTACCCAGTTTTATGGACGAACCAAGGTGTGCTTTCTATCGTGATGAATTCAAATTTCTTGAGACACCATGATGATTTTACGAGGCACCATGTATCTTGCATTGCAGATGCTTCTGAGGCGGCGACGCGAGCACGCGGCCATGGCCTGCATGTTCAGACCGGGATGCTCTTCACGAGGAGGAGCTTGCTTCCGGGGACAGTCCTGCCGGAAGGCACCAAGTTCGGCGGCGACGGCTTCACGGATCCTCAGCAGAGGTTCGTCCTACGGGCGGACGCGGACGCCGTCCCATTCAGCTACAGCCAGCTCGACACCATCCTGAGCATGTTCCGGATCCCTCGCGGATCCAAGAAGGCGGAGCAAGTCGCCGCCACGCTCCGGACATGCGAGGCGTCGTCCCCGGACCCTCACACCTGCGCCACCTCGGAGCAGGCGGCGATCGACTTCGCGGCCGCTTCGCTGGGGGTCAGGGCCGCCAGCGAGCTGGTCGCCGTCGTCACCGTCGTCCACGGGAGCAAGGACGCCGCTAGGTACGTGGTGGCAACCGACGGCGTCGCGCGCGTCGGCAAGGCGGGGAGCGGGAGGCGCCACGGTGCCGTGCCACCCGATGGCGTACCCGTACATGGTGCACTACTGTCACCGCCCAGGGTACATGGAGCTGGAGTCGCTCCGCGTCGAGCTGGCCGGTCTCGGAGACGATGATGGCGCGACCGCGATCGCCATGTGCCACCCAATACCACGAGCTGGGACGCCCGCTACTTCGAGATGCTCAACGCGACGCGCGGGGAGGCGATCTGCCACTTCATGCCGCGGAACCACGTGCTGTGGATGCTGGCTGCTGACCAGTAGCTGTAGAGCAGGCAGGCATATGCCAGGCACAACAAGCGCTGCCGCTAAATAAGAAAGAACAATGACTTGATCAGTACGGATTGGCAGATTATACGTTTGTGGCTTGTGAATCAACAAGTCTACATATATTTTACTATGTAAAATGTTCATGAGAAACTATTATCTAAGAATAATTTCACTGCAACATGCAGTACTATATTCAGCTTTGGGCTTTCCGCCACATATATATAAGTGCTCAGGAGATGGGAAAACGTCGGAAAACCCCTCGACCATTTTCTACTTGTACATTTGAATATGAAAACGAAAATGAAAGTGGTAAAGACAGACATGAAAATGAACAAAAACTTTGGGAATATCAGGAATTTCAAAAATAAAATATTTCAAGCGGAGTTATGTCGAACGGTCGAAATACTGACCCATAGAACCAAACGCATAACAATTAATTAACAAGTGCAAGACCAAGTGCACAAGTGCCACAATTTTCGTAAGTATCGACATTTGAGTCCTGCGTGGGTGGAGGTGGCACGGGAACGCTTCCGCGTGGAAGGAAGCTGTCGAGGACATTGCGGCAGAACGTGCCGTTGCGGACCGAGGCGAGCACGTGAGGGCGGCGCACATACTGGACCGTCGGCAGGAATTGGCTGTGCTGCCGCCGGAACGATACACCATCCGAATGTGTGCGTACCAAGAAACGGTCCTCAGTGGCACGCCGGCGACAGTGTTCCCCTCCCACACCTTGTTTCTATGCCACGTATCACCAAGACAGAGAATTTGTACCACACACTGCTTAGGATCCGGCAAAACACTCAGCTGCACCCTCCTGAACCTAACAGGAGACCTGTCGGGCTGCTCATGCCCCGACAGGTTTACGTGGAAGGATCTGTCGGTATGCCGCCCATCCGGCATCCGGCTCGGCGCCTACGCCCGGCCGGGCGAACAGGCGCTCCACCAGCGACCCGTTCGTTGCTCATGTGTACTTGTATACCGGCATTCGACTTTTCGCCCTGGTGGTGGCAGAGGGGTGTGCTGGGTCTGACCACCCAAAGGTGGTGGGAGACCTGCCGACCACCCCTAGGTGGACCTCGGCCCGGACCATTGCAGCCACCTCTTCTTCTTCCTCACGCGACCGTGCGGTAGCGACACCGCCGCCCCCGCCCCGCGGACACTAGGGTTCGCCGAGCTCCGACGAAAACCCTAAGCGCCCGCGGCGGCCCCTCCTGTCCTTTCGGCGACCTCACCACCACCATCTTCTCCACATCCGCGAGCCCGCCCTCCTATAAGCTTCGCCCTTTGTTAAGCCCTTGCAGCCTACCCATAACCAAGCTGGCTGTCGGCCTCGGCCGGCTTGGCGACACCACCGGCCTTGCTCACCGCCCGGTCCACCACGCCGCCCAGCATTGTGCTCGGCGACCGCCGCCCGGGCCGACGGTCGGGTCTACGACCGAGAAGGGAACCGACCTAACCTCCGCCACCCGGCGCGCAGCGTCGCTGCACAGGCTTGGGCGTCTTGGAGCCATAGCGGCCGTGAAATAAGCGATTAGGAGGGGTGGTCGGGGCGGACTTGCTCGCGTTCGGGTGGTCGAACGCAACATCACGTTGAACTAGTCGGACCCGAGATGATTTTTCGGGGTGAAGCTGGCCACCCGGCCACCTAGCGGTGGACGGGTTGCGGCGACCTCCGCCCGGCGACCCGTTCGTTGCTCATGTGTACTCGTATACCAGCATTAGGTCTTTTGCCCTGTGGCGAGGGGGCGTGCTAAGTCACGACCACCTTTGGTGGGAGACCCTACCGACCACCCCCTTCGTGGACCTCTCGGTGAGCAAGGGTTTTCTATTGGCGGTGAAGAGCAATTAAGCAGATCAAATGGCTATCTTTCTGAGTTGGCCGCGGCAGCATATGTGTGCCATGTAAGTGTTTTGCCCTTATGCATGATACTCTTTATTCCGTTAAAGTATGTTGCCCTGACTGAAGACTAATACTTTTCTATATTGCGCCTTAGTATGTACTGAGTACATTCACCTTTTAGAAGTTATCCTGTACAAAGTAGTAAAATTGTCTTCTGAATTTCCTACCTACAGTTAGTGTTCTTGATTAATATATTAGTGATCATGCGCTTTGTATATGGTATCTGCATGCCTGTTGATGTCGTAAGGAAGGCAGCATGTTGTAGTATGTTATATGATGCAGCTTCTCAACTTACTAGCTGTTTGCATCTTGGGATAAGAGGATGGGAATGGGATAGGGGTTGAGATATGAACTTAGTGGAGAGTAGAGTCAATATATTGCAAAATAGGAAGGATGGAGGGCTGGAATTAACGTAGCTTCACAACTTACTGTCTGTTTGCGTTGTGGGATATAAGCGGATATATATATAATCGGTATAGAATAGAGAATTAATATATTTGCGAAGTGGACAACTGTGAGTTCAATACAACCAGCAGCTTGGTTGGCTCAGTGCTTTCAAAAAAAAAAAAAAAAGGTCTACAAATGAATAGTACTCCTAGAAAACTTTTTTTTTCAAACAAAAATATTTTTTAAACGACGAAAAATCATTTTTTTTGAAAGAAGGATTCTACCATGTAACAACGATTATCACGCTTTGTGCATACAGAGGTCGATCCTATAAACAAATCGATTCCAAAGAAGGAATGTATGATGATAATAAAAGATATTTTATCACGCTTTGTGCATATACAGATTGAAAAGGACTGCACAATATTGTTGTTGTTGTGACATACTTTATTAGTCAAAGTTTTTTTTTATAAATGACCTAGAATTTAAATATGTTTGCATAAACTTTTTTAAATAGTCGATTCGCCTTGAATATTGATTGATCTGAATGCGGAGGTTGGCTAGCTGCTGTTTCCCTAGAGAGAAAAGATTTTTGCTAAACTTATCATAGTGCGCGTGACGCCAGTGGAAGACATGAACCCTGTGAAGCGATGTAAATTCAGCGAGAGGGACGACATGGCCTGGGGAGGTATGGATAGGAACAAAAGCTGTAACGTTATCAATCGCAGAACAGTACAGTTCCTTCTCCATTTCAAGCTACTTCTGGGATAGCCATTGTGCTATATGCTCTTTGTCCTACTCACATAACGCCAGTGTGAGAGGTGATGATAGTAAAATTAAATTAATAAAATTGTGAGATGCAATTGATTACTTAAAACCAATTATGCTTGAAAACATTACTTTATGACAGATGTCTATCGCGGCAGTGTTTTCATTATTCTGTTTGCTTCTAGAGAGCCATTGGTCACACTGATATTCTGATACAAGTAATTTTTTGCTTGATAAGTACGGTATGGCTGTAAGAGTATGCCATTTGAGATGTATTCTGTTTAAGAATGCTATATGGACTAAAAACTTGATAGTTAAATGGTGCAATTGAAAAAAATTTAACCATTGACACAAGATTTAAAATCCATGTTGCATATGTTTTGATGTCTGCCTTGATACCAAGTTTTTCACATTATATTTATCAAATTGCCTTATGTAAGAGTCTTAACATCAACTTAGATTTAACTTCCTCAGTCTCTGTGAACGGTAACATTTGTAGTGCTTATCTCAAGGTTGTAACCTTTAAGTGTAGTGCCAATGTCAGTTTTTTTCATCTGGGGTGAATACGATCGGCCTGGAGGGTCCATTTTACTTGGTTTGGATTCTATCATTGAAATGAACAATTGGTATTTTTTTGATGTATTTGTTATTTCTTTGTGAATATTAAATATTTCCTGTGAAAATCAATTATATTTTCCTCTTAAGTTTCTTATTTATATTTCTTCGGAACATGCAAGAGAGTTGTTTGTCATTTATCAGAGAAACAAAAAGGGTTGATCCCTTACACAGCCCTAGGGATGATGATCGAACTTATACGTGCATGCATAAACACAGGCCATCCTTGCTGATTGTGATATTTACATGCATGGTTTTATTTACTGCCGTGTGTACTTTGGACTTACATTCCTCTCATGTGTTGGTTATTTGGCCATAGGGAGATCTGTTTTCTTTGTGTCCATTTACTATGAGCCTATGAATGAAAGCAAAGAAAACCAAAAGGGAATGGAAACATGATAGGATGTGTGAAACAACCATTTTTGAGGAACAAAAAAAGTACTTTGCTAATGCTCGTGATAATCCTATAAAATCTAACATTTATATAATAACTCTTAATGTAGGTAGCTTTCCAAGTTCATCTCAATATGACACGTGAAGGACGAAGTTTAAGGGATTAAATCATCTACAGAGGATTTCCTCAAATAAATTGTTATATATTTTTATTACATTACTAGAAGTTGTCACCCCGTCCAACCTTTGCCGGAAGCTTAGAGATAATTTTTATATAAATGAGTATATACTCTGTTTCATGCATTTTAGTTCTTCGTTACTTACTTTATTTTTAACCTGTACAAAGTAATCCTCCTCATCAACTAATTGTAATCACATTTCTTAGTGATTACAATTCAATCCTTCAACAATACCCTTTTTCCTGCCCAAGCAGCAACGCGTGGGGAATCCTCTAGTTACCTCATAGAATTAGGTAAGTTTTAGATATAAAAATATTTTTTCTAGATTTGATTGATGCATGCATGATCCGATGAATATGGTAAAATCTATATTATTTTGCAACTTTTGGACTTGATATATTTGGATTACCATGTAATATTTTTACTTGTAACCTCGTACACTTGGATTTGCATGTTTATGATTTGCATGTGTGTGTGTGTGTGTGTGATGGATTTGCATGGATTTTCTCGGACCACGGAAAAGGAAGGGGCCACACGGCTCAAAAAGGGAAGTGACATCCACCGGCTTCTTTCTATCTATGAATCGGGGGTTCGGCAAAAAAAATTCTTTTCCTTGATTAATCTGTACGTATATCTATATCTACTTTCATTTCAAAAGGGAAGTGACATCCACTTGCCGGGTGCTTTCGGTCCTTCGGAGGTGCTCATAGGGGTAGGGTTTTGCGTGCGTGTGTTCATAGGGGTGAGTGTGCGTGCGTGTTGTGGCGTCTGCGTTGTCTTGTGTCAAAAAAAAAAAAAAAAAGTCCACATTTTTAGGGAGCGGGGAAGAAACCTTGTCGGTTAATTTGGAAAACGGACTAAAACCATATAAGTACCACACAAAAACAAAAAGAAAAGAGAAAGGTACAACACGGAACACATGAACTCTCCAGCGATGCCTCTAGGGAGGTGGATGGCGTGACAACGCCACCATCATCAACCAAGCAATCGCCACAAAGCTTGATAAAGCTTTCGCACGCAGTCTTGTGCTACGGAGTTGAGCGGGTGGCCAAAGTAGGAGCAATACAAGAAGTTCTTCAATGACGCCATCAAGAAGGAGAATACCGTCACCAGCCCGAGAAGCCCGGGCTGAGCTTTCACCCAGAACACGCCGCTGCTTTGAGGTCGCGGTTGTCGTACTGTCGCCGCCATACGCCGCGGAGCCAATCGGACTCGCCGCGTCATAGAGTCGTTCGAACTTCGCCCACAAGCGAGCACGCACCGGGTAAGCGCCGGCCGCGCCCACACGCGAGCCTTCGGACTTCGCCGCAGCAACGGGAGGCGCGCAAACGGCGGCCGACCGCCGCCACACACCGCGAGCCGCGCGGACTCGCCGCGGCACGACGGGCGGCGCCACCGACATATGGCCAGCCACCGCCCTGCGTCAGCGGAGCCATTCGGACCACTGGCGGCGCTCGTAGTCGGTGGGCCCCGGGCATTCCATCAGGCGCCCCAGTGTACCACCAGCGTAGCGTGGCGACAATTTTCACTAGCTTCACGTCTCGATAAGCCACCCCGACTCTCGGCGGGCGAAGTGCGCGCGCGCAGCCGCGGGCGTGCGGCAAACAGCGAGAAGAGGTCAGCGGGCGTCGCCGTCAGGAGCTTTGCGTCGCCCGGCGTAGCCAGCGCGGGGACAAAAGATGCCCGCCCAGCAACGCGGGCCGGGGACAGGCCACGGCCCGCGGTGATGCCCCAGTGGATCGATCCCGGGGGCCCGTCGTGGGCGGACGCCGCCGCGTCCCGGCGCTGCGCCCACGCCAGCGGCGTGTCGGGGCGGAGATCCGGAGGTGGGGAGGGAGAACTGAGTCGATAGTCGGGCCAGACCCGGCTCGCGGCCGGGGAGGAGAGGAGGCAAGAGGTGCAGCCAGCGCTCGCGATCCGCGACCCGGACTCCATGGATCCGGCCCACATACCCAGCCAGCCCGTGCCCGACACCAGCCCGATGGCGGAAGGCGGCCACGAGGCGGCGAAGGCGCCGGATCCGCATCGGGGAGGGCCCGGATCCGTGCGCAAGTGATCGGGATCCATCACCATAAGCTTGCGGTGGACCACCATGTTCGAAAAAAGCGAGTTTGGAGGAGGGAAGAATGGAGAGGGCCGGGGGATGGAAGGTTTTTCGGAGCTCGGCCGAGCCGCCGCCGCAGCGTAAAGGGTGCACAACGGTGGCGGTGAGAGGAGAGGCGGTGGTGAGGGACTTGAGTGCGGCGGCAGGTGGTGCCCCGAGTCGCCTCTCTCGGGGAGATGGCGCCGGGGTGCGTGAGTTACTATTGTTCTATAAGACCTATAACTTTGAGTTTGCAAATTCAGTTTCTTTCCTATGTTGTTGGATCAAAACTAGAGTATCTCTTATTAGTTAACAGAATTCAGACTCCAAAACTAGTGTGTATGGGCTGCTAGCTGAAAATGGTGGTAGAACTAGCTCATCTTTCGTTCAGATAGTGTGAACCCATATTTTCTGAAATTTCAGTTATTTTGAACTGTAAACTCTGAACCCATATACAGTATGCTGCAGATGTGGTCCAATTTTCATCACCTTTTGGTAACCTGAACATGAAAACACTTGTTTTAATTCATGTACATTTTAATTCCTCGGACCTCGATGGACAAGCATGCTGCATGCTAAACCAAGGAATATTAGCACATGAATCATCATTTCGCTTATCAAATTCTAAGCAACCAGAAGTAGACACTTTATGATGAGCTTGAACTTTGAAGAAAGAGATTTGTTAACTCTAACATGGAGTAGGAATGTACTTTTTTTAAGCAACGGTAGGAGTGTACATTTTTTTAGCAACAGTAGGAATGTACATTGATGTTGGCATGTGGAACTTTGTTGCCAATGTTGTTCTAAAAGAAACATAATTTTTTTTGAGGAACACTAGTATAACTGAAATTGAAGGCCCAATAAGCCCATGTCGGACAATCCGCTGGGCCAATTGCAACTATGGCCTCGGTGGACACTGGACAGTGTGGCACTGCGTCCAGTGCGTCCAGCAGCACCCCGTTTCCCTCCGCAAGCGAGCTCTCGCTACCGTCCCCCCTCCCAAAACCTACTCCGAATCACCGATCGCCGCCATGGACGCCGGCGGCGAAGAAGATGGAGGCCCCATGACGTACTCCCAGGCAGAGCAGTTCTTCGCGTCCATGGAGGGCCGACAGCGCAGGAGCGCATCGACTACATCTTCCCCTTGCTCATCTCCCTCCTGCCCCGGCCCTTCGTCCCGGCCCCGGAGGTCGCCGGTTCCGACGACTCCGACTCCGATGATCGCTTCTCCCTCACATCCTCCGACTCCGAGGCCTCTGGCATCGCTGCCGGCGCGGACCCCGCCGCGTTCCATCCGGCGGCGGTCGGCGACGGCAAGGACCACATCAGCCACCTACCGGACGCGCTCCTCTCCAACATCATCTCGCGCCTCGCCACCCAGGAGGCCGCGCGCACCGTCGTCCTCTCCACGCGCTGGGTCGGCGTCTGGGCCGCCACCCCACTCCTCGTCGACGACGCCCACTTCGTCGGCGCCGCCGACCGGCACTCCTCCAACATCCCCATCATGCGCGCCGTGTCGCGCTGCGTATCCGCGCACCCTGGCCCCGTCCGCGCCGCGCGCGTCACCCGCCTCTCCTTCCACGCCAACGAGTACGCGCTGCAGCGCCTGGTCGCGGACCTCGCCGACAAGGGCGTCCAGGACCTCATCCTCTTCAACCGCCCGTGGCCGATCAACATGCCGCTCCCTGAGGACATCCTCCGCTGCGCCAACCTGGAGCGCCTCTACCTCGGCGTGTGGCACTTCCCGAAGATCAGCGCAGCTCGCCCGCCCGTGTTTCACAAGCTCCGCGAGCTCGGGCTCTTCCACTGCGTTGTCGACGACAACGATTTGGACGCCCTGCTCGCGCACTGCCCGAAGCTCGAGATCTTCTCCATCGTCATGTCCTATGGCTCACCGTCACGCCTCCGCATCGTATCCCCCAGCCTCCGTGTTGCGGTGGATTGGGAATCCACCCTCCATGAGGTATCAATTGAAGACGCTCCCCACCTCGAACGGATGATCCTCCAGACCAATGCAACACGGAGATCCATCAAGATTGTTAGCGCTCCTAGGCTGCAAGTGCTCGGGTTCCTCAACCTCAACTTACACAAGCTGGAGATTGGCGGCATTGCAATCAGGGTATCTTTGTTTGATTGTTACTCATGTTTTCTGCACTCGTTATTCATCATGTGGAACATTGTATAATGCTGTGTTACTTAAACGGCAGGCGGGAATGAACGTGAGGGCGAGGGCCATGGTTCGGAGCTTGAAAATACTCTCTGTGACACTTCAGTTTGCATGCAACCAGGAGGCCAAAATGTTGCCCACCCTTCTCAAATGCTTTCCTTACCTGGAGAAGCTGCATGTCCTGGTAATTGCTGACGCCAAATTACATAGATAGCATCTTGTTTTAGTAGTTTATTGCAGAAGTTTGAAATTTGTATAACATAATATACCAGCTCATTGTATGATCAGTGGTACTTAATTTTCAGTTTTTGATTCAGAATGTGTTAACATCTCTTCTGCTTTATTACAGGCCATTCCATCCAAGCCCCCTAACAGTGCCCATGGTCTAGAGTTCTGGGAATCCCTGGATTCTTGCGAGTGCCTTCAGTTGCATCTGAACACTCTCAATATTTATGGGTGCCTGGTGCAGACAAATGAGATCGGGTTCCTGCAGTACATGATCAGAGAGGGGAAAGCACTCAAGGCTGTGGGCCTTTGTCCCTCACCTAATAACAAGGTGGCGATGGACTTGGTCTTAGCTTCTTTTTTTTTTTGGGAGCAAGGAAGCATCTTTTGCTGAGAGCAAGGCAGCATCAAGAGGTGGAAGCAGTGCTGACGTTTTCCTTGCCCCAATTGATGTCACTGGTAGCTGGATCTTCCAAAATGCCATTGACATGTCACTAGATGACCCCTTCTCCTCGGACAACATTCCACTTTCACGTTTCTGATTCTGCTATTGATGCTTTATTACCGCACATTCAGAAATCGGCTAGGGATTTTATAACTTTTATTCTACTTATTCAAGAGATTTTGTGAATTCAGCATGGAGAGAAACTTAGACATGGGTGCCTGTAATTGCATTTGATTCTGAGTTATGCTTCTACTATTGAGACAAATTATTATTTTGAGTTTGCCAAGTACCTTTTCTGTATGTTGATTTGGTCACTTTTGCCTGTGAAATTGCTATTTCTATAGAACTACGGATAGCAATTCCAGTTAGTTCTTTTGCTATCGATAATATTAAAACATTTATATCTGTCTTGCATATTTCACTAATGCTACATGGTTTTGTATGAAAGAATGTACCCAAGTGACCGCCGGGGGGGGGGGGGGGGGGGGTTTGTAGAATCATATTTATTTTGTTTGGCTTTGCACTATAAGTTTTACTTGATAGTAATTTCAGGCCTCTGATTGCCAATTTCTTATTCTTTTCATTTGCATATTATAGCTTAGCAACTTTGCCCATTCATTTCAGTGGTGAAGATGATATCACAAGTGGATATGTCAAGAACAATTTATTGATTGATGTTGAGGTGTGGTTGAGCTCAATGAGTTATAAGTTTTTCCTGGTATTTAAATACGAGAATGTAGCAAGATGAAATATTTGGTTGAAAAGCTTAAACACTCCTGAAAAGTTGACAGCATTACAGCTTATAGTATATAAATTTTGACCATCTTAGTGGTGTTGCAAGATGCCATTTCAACATATTTCTGTATGCGGTATAGTTATTCTTGAGCAGGCAGTGGAACAGATTATGATTGATTTGTTGCTCATTGGATGCTCCATTACTTAATAGCTTAGGTAAGAGCTATGGGATCCATTTACTGCTAACTGCTTGCTTGTCCAGCAAAACTTTGATGTTTTGGTCATGGTAATATGATGACTTTCTTGGATGGCTGGTCTCTTCACTTCAACTGGAGACTTGTTGGTATTGCAGGATAGGATGTAGTATAGCAATTTATTGTTTTGTTGGAACATTTATTAATTGATTTCATAAATAATACTTTATGTGCTCGTATTATTATTTTTTTTTTCGAATCGAGGGAAGCCCCCATTTCCATTGAAAGCAACGGAAATACATTGTTTGTGACGAACTTAACAGAAGACAGACTTCAGGTCTAAACGTATCAGCTAGAACTTGTGCTCCGACATTTGAGCAATAAAAGAAGCATGGTATTAACAGCATAACAGCTGCAACACCGCTTTGACAGATAACCTCTAGCTAGATAGAAACACAGAACAGAGATAAAGCTGTAGCCAAAGTATCTAAAGTGCAAACAAAAGTAGTTCTTCAACCATCTTGTCATCTTGTCGAGAGTAGCAAAAAAAGAGACCCAGAGTACCATTCAACCAGATTCCTCCTCATCTACCCTTCAGTCCTTCAGTTGTGGATCGTTCTGCTTCTGCTTCTTGGCTACCAACCTGATTGCCGTCTGCATCATCTTCTCCACAGCTTCTTCCAGAGTCTCCTTGTCAATCCCTGTATGTAATCCGGCCCAGTAACTCATTAAGGCACAAGCATGACATACAATTGTTAGTGGTGAAATGTTTTTCACATTTTGGAAGGTTATTTTGTTCCTGGCCTTCCATATGGCCCAACAAATGGCTGCAATCCCCAAAGAATGAAATTTGACTCCATGTTTAATCCATTTGTCACACCATTTCCAGGAATGAGTGATGTTTGTAGGAATATCCTGAGCATCTAAACAAGTTGCAAAAATGGCCCACACTGCCTTTGCCATGCTACATTGAAAAAAGTAGATGGTTTATAGTCTCTTCCTTGTCACAGAAACTGCAAGATGGGTCACCAGACCATTTTCGTTTTTTTCATGTTATCTCTAGTAAGGATGGCATTATTAAGAATGAGCCACATGAAAATTTTTATTTTTTCAGGCATTTTGCTCTTCCATATTTTCTTGTGATATACACCTGCATCATCAACAGTCAATGCTCTATACATTGACTTGACTGTAAATATGGATTTATTACCAAACTTCCATATAACACAATCAGGTTCATCAGTTAACTGTATTGACATCATTTTATTCAGAATACCAAGCCAAGTTTCTTTGTCCTGTGTGTCAAGCCACCTGGTGAAGGAGACCACTGTGGGATCAGCAAATACCTGATGCACCATGATGTCTTTCTGAACACACAATTCAAATAAACCAGCATACAATTCTGAGAGAGGTTTATCAAAGAGCCAAGAATCTCTCCAAAACAAAGTAGTTTTCCATTACCAATTTTAACTTTTCTCCCCTGCATATAAACGCTTTTGATTTTCAATAAATCAGACCAAACTAGTGAATCAGATTGTTTTGTGCTTAACATTGGTCAGGGAAGATTTTTGAAGATATTTGTAATTCACAATGTCCTGCCATAGACCTTTTTCCTTTTCTAGTTTCCATAGCCACTTACACATTAAACTTATATTCATTTTTCCTAATATCTTTGATACCCAGCCCTCCTTTCTTCTTGTCTTTGCAAATTTTGACCCATCTTACTAAATGATACTTCCTCTTAGTCCCACCACCTTGCCAAAAGAACTGTCTACTGTATTTATCAAGGTTAGCTACAACAGTCTTTGGAAAAAGGTAGATAGACATTTGATACATGGGTGTAGTGGATAAGCTTGAGACAATGAGAATTTTTCTAGCAGCAATTGACATGGAATTTCCTTTCCAAGCACCCATCTTTTTCTGACTTTTTTTTCTTGTATAGGTACCCAATCAATCATATGCAGCCTACTTGGGCTTACAGGTACTCCCAAATACTTAATTGGAAAGGTGCCAGTTTGACAATTGAAAATGTCAGCATAGACTGAGTCCCAGTTATTTTCATCATTTATAGTGATTACTTCACTTTTCATGAAATTAATTTTCAAGCCAGCCATAAGCTCATATAGGTATAGCAAGAACTTTAAGTTCTAGCTCCTTCAAGGTCATGTTTGAGACATATGATGGTATCATCGGCATATTGTAAGACAACCACCCCATTAGTGATAATATGATCAATTAAACAACACACTTTCTTTTTTCTTGTGCTTTGGCAACCATTCTGGTTAATCCATCAGCAACAAAGTTGAACAAAATGGGAGATAAAGGGTCTCCTTGCCTGACCCCTTTATAGCTTTTAATATAAGGACCTATATTGTTATTCAATTTGACACTTACTGTAACAACCACGGAAATTACCAAACACCAAAAATCACAACCAACAAAAATTTTTTGAAAACAAACCCATGTTTGGTGTGTGACATGCTAGGAAGACAACTTGTAGTTGCACAAGTAGACCCTAGTTAGCATGTGTGAGCATTGCATCTTAATCAACTTGTGATTTGGCTCTTATGATTTTATGTGATGAAATAAAATCAATCAACTTTAATTAATAAATCGATCTTGATTGTGTTGCCAACCTTTGGATGGAATCCTGAACCCCTAATGACCCCTAGTGGACTCCACTAAAGGGCATATATATGTTGGCAACACATGTATATGCACATAGGTGCCCATGGTTTTAGATAGAATGGAATTAGGAAAATAGAAAAGGAAATAGGAAGGAGAGAAGATGGCAAAGGCCACTCTGGCCCGTCGTTGCAAACCAGCCCAACCCGGCCTGTCCTTTTTCCTCCTTCACAAGCCCGACAAGGGAGCACTTCCACCGGCCCGGCCCGGCAGGAAGAGGCCAGCAGGCCAAGGCCCCGAGCGGGGCCCAAGCGGCAGCCGGGCGGCCGGCCCAAGACCACCCGCAAGCATGCCCGCCCGCAAGCGGGCGGCCCAACCAGCGCAAGGCCGCCACGCCGCGCATAAGGAAGGAAGGGCAAACACGACTTTTCCCCACTTTGAGCCGATGGCGAGTGGGCGGAGACCCCACATGTCATCCTTTTTCCTCCCTCACCTCTCTGTTTAGCCCAAAAGCGAAAGAGGGAGCGCCCGCCGCGCCGCCCAGCGTTCCCGGCTCTCAACGAAGCCGACTGCCCAGCTACGCGCCAAAGGGCGCCGCGCGCCCGCTCTTGCCCGCCAAGCTGGCGGGAACACATAGGGGACACGAACGCCCAAAAACCCCGAGTAAAGTTGCGCTGCAACCTGCAGCGGGCCAGCGCCACCGCCGGCCGACGGCGTGCCGCGACCGGCTGTTTGGTCGAACGCCGCCGCGCCCCCGGATGCGCCCACGCCGCCCCAAATTCCTCGGCCACATGTCCCATGGGGGCAGCCGCTGACGCCGATCGCCGACCGTCCCAATCCGCCCGATGTCCCATCCATGGAGCCGCCGCCCTATAAAGGGAGCACACAGGAACGCTAGGGGTTTCCCAGCCCGCGCCCGCCGAAGTTGGTGGCCTCGCCTAGCCACCTTGCCCGGGAGGAGGGAGAAGCGGGAGGCGTGGAAGGAGAGAAGAGGCAGCAACGCGCCCGTAAAATCGCCGGGCTCGAGCTCGACAGCCATTGACGGAGGGAGGAGCGTGAGCACACCAACCGCCGACCGACCGGATCGCCTACTTCCTTGCCCGACGCTGCCGTACCACGCCACCGAGCCCGCCGTCTGTTGTACCGCGACAGCGGAGCGTAGCGCCACCCAGCGAGCCGAGGACCGTAGCTGAACACATAAACCGTCCACGCTGCTGCTGCGGGCGACACCGCCTCGGCCGCCGTATCGCGGCGAGGGGAGAAGAAGACGTGACCGCGAGCCCGGACCGCCGGTTGCCTCGCCAAACCCACGCCGCTGCGGCGTCGATACCCACGACCGCAGCCGCACGGTGAGCATCCGCCATGCGGCGCTCACCCTCGGCCTCGCCGCCGCGTTCCCACTCCACGGACGCGCGAGGCCGCTATTCTTGCTTGTATGAACACCGCGCCCGGCGCACCGTAGCGCTTTAGGAAGCAAAGGCCCGCCTTGCCGAAGCTCTCACGACTTCGGGAGCGCCCGGCGCCGGCGTGCGCTGCCATGGCCCGCGGCCACCATGGCAACGCCCGTGTTCCGGCCGATCCACGCGGCTGAGCAGCGGACCACCCTCATCTTGTCCGCCTCGGCGTGAAACCTGGAAAGCGCCATCCCTTGGCCTGTTTAGGGAGGCCTAGTCGGCCGGTGGAGCGCGACCATGTCGTTATTGCCGCCGGGCGCCGCCATGCCGCCACCATGTTCCCGCCAAGCCGAGGCCGCGCCCGGCCACCAAACCACCTCACCGATCGGCGCGGCGTCGGGGAGCGAGGAGCCGCCACCTTTGTCCTTAGGAGCCTCCGGCCCTGGCTAGCGACCCCCGCACGGCCTTGGTGCTCCTACGACACCGCCGCCTTGTCGGCATCCTCGCCGTTCGGCCCCCAAAAAACGCGAGCGAGCCGATGACGCTTGCCACCACCAGCGCGCCCAAGCGCTGGGTTAGATTAGGAAAGAAGCCCCTCCTTGGCCAGGTCGGTGAGGACCGATCTCGGCGGGAGCCACACCATGGCCGCCGCCATGCCATCCGCCGCCTCCGCAACCACGCCCCTGCCAAAGAGTGTCCGCGTGGAGGCTTTCGTCGAAGCCCGTTCTTTGTCGCCGTTGAGCCCTTCGGCTCATCGATGACTTCAATCGAAGAAAAGGGGAGCCTTTGTACACCGCTCCCACGATTGAACCTTCTTCTTTGCCGCCCGGCAACATCCGCCCGCGCCTCGCCTTGTTTGGGCCGCGTCTGCCTGCGGCGTCGCGCGCTTCCCATCCGGACCAGGCCGCCTCGCTCGGCGAGATAAGGCCCGACGAGCTCCACCTCGTCATTCCGAACCTAGCCCGGCTAAGCCGGACAAGGTGGAGAACCTTGCCATATGAAGACGGCGTCCCGTGCCGCCGGAACGCGCACCGCCCGGCGCCGCCGGCGGCCGCGTGCGGACTCGCCGTGGATGGTGGTCGCCGGTGCCGCCCTCCATGACCTGTTCTCGAGCCCAATCGGGAAGGAAGAAGGCTTTGCGATTCTTTGCCGCGCGCCAACCCGGCGCCATCCGCCGTCGGCATGATGACCGCGAACCTGCGCCCGCGCCGCACCCGCCACCTGCCGTCCTTTAGCCGTCCGGCCGTCACGCGAGGACCGTGACCGCGCCAAACAATCGGGCGCGGCACGCCCGGGGCCGATAGCCTCCACGGCCGAACGACGCCGGTGCCACCGCCACGGCACAAGACGCCCCGGCTTGCCCGCAGCACCTACACCTACACCGCCACCAACCTCACCGGCCAAGATCCACCTGTCGTCACGCCGAAACCTAGCGTGCCCCAGCCCTCTACGGAGCGCGCCCATTGCGCTACCGAGAGGACTCACCGCCGGCGGGCGCTGCGCCGCAAACGAACGAGGAGGAGAAGTTGGGAAAAGAGAGGGGGTGCCGCCGCCGCACCTCATCCACCGTGAAACAAGCGAGAAGGGGTCGGTGGACTTTTGTCCACCATAGGCGAATCCCCGTGGTCTATGGACCCCGCAAGGGGCCAGATCCACTTATGGCGCGCCCCATGCGCCCAACCAAGAGACCGGCCCAATAGAAGCCCACGTGGAGGCGTGGCGGCTGAAAATACTAACTGCGTGTAGGCCCGTAGGCCCAACTCGACCCATATCCGGCCCATCCAGGAGCCCGCGGGCGGGCCGATCATGGTTGGCCGATTGGACCGGTCAGCGGTTGGATCTGGACCCACTTGTCGATGACCCTGGCGTCATGTGTGACGTCCGCCTCGATGTCATCGCGATGGCGTCGGCTTGGACCCGCATGTATGGCTCGCCGTAACGGCCGCAGCCAATCGCGGCGCCCACGCGTGTCGGTCCCTGGTTAAACCAACCTTTCTCCTTTTTCGAATATGTTTGAACCTTAGAAAATTCGTAGCATATTCATACGAACTTCGGAAAATTATGAAACAACAGTCCAAATTCTTCTAAAATCTAGCTCTACGTCATAGGCTTATCCATGAGTGCTTTGGAGTTTTTGGATTTCGATTTGTTTCTTTGTGAATGTCTATAGGAGTAAACATCGCGACTCTACGTTACGTTCAGTCCACGAGAAGAAGCTACGGCGAGGAGGGCGACTTCGAGTCGAGAGGAGGACTTGTCGGGGCGGCTCTTTGAGGTGCTAATTTCCCACCCACCTCGTAGATCCTATTACGCATGCCATGATAGATTGCTGGCGCTTTTACTTTATGTTGCTATGCTATATGATAGGATTGCATGAGTAGAATGCTTGTGAAGCCTTTACCTTGTCGCAACCCATCACTGCATACCCGTGATAGATTTAGCCACTTGGCGTTTATCATATCGTCGCTATCAATGCTATATCTCACTTACGTGTTATATATATGATCAGGGATATATGAGCGGGCGTTGAGTGTGTTGTGGGCGACTTTTGGCCCGGTGACCCGAGGTCATGTGGTGAGTGAGATTCCGTGTATGCCTTGGGTGTGTGGTGAGGGGTTGTGTCGACCAGCGGGATCTCTGACGAGTCGCGAGACAAGTCTTCTTGGGGAGTGTGTACGGGCCTCTCCCACTTTGTCCTACGTGGCGGGTAACTTTGTGCAATTTGGATGCGGTCTTTGACTCTGTGACGGACGAAGGCCGGAAAAGGGAGATCGGAAGATGTCTTGCACTGGTCCTATTTAAGGACTTATTGTCTTCGAGGACACGGGATCTTGGGAATTGGTGCTCACCTCCGTCTTTACGTTATGGGCGGGTTGCGGATTGCCCCATCTACTTGGATGATGCCATACTTACTAGGTGGTAGCGGTTAGTGTTAGGGAGTGACAGGGCCCCGATGGCCTCCATCCTGCGAGACAGCGGGAGTGATGGAGCCCGATGGCTCGATGCGCCGTTCTCACGATCTCGGCCAAGCCAATGGTGGTACTCGGGGCTTCAGCTGAGGGTAAGGTGGCATTATCGACTAGGTGGTCTCCATACGTCGGCCCTAGGCACTTGCCTACGCCGATGATGGCGACCGTGTGGTCTTGAGTACACGCTCTGCCAGAGTTGTAAATCTATACGTATAGTCCGGCCTTCGGGCTAGGACCTGTCTAGACTGGACTACTTAGGGTTTGCGTAGGCCTTTTTGCTGGACTACCCTTGGAATTTGCGCGCTCTTCTTTTGGCTAGGTTTTCTTGAGGTCCTTCTTCTCAGGAGTAGCGAGGGTGTTTTTCTCTTCTCACCCGAGTTGAGTGTGGTTTTGGGGTTCTGGTGAGAGCACGGAGGGCCGAGAGCCGATTAAGGCGGCGTAAGGAGTTGAAGGGGTCGTGTCATTTGGCGATGGTGTGAGATATGAGATGTGTTGTGGGAATGGATCCGAATTGATTATGATGTTGGTTTAGGCATTACACCGGGGTTGGTGTGATCTTTGGGAATGGTAATTAAAACTTGTTTATTTATAAAACTTGATGTTTGCATAGGAAACTACAGCCCAAATATAGGCCTCTTGATATATCCTTTGCATTCCACAAAGCACCACAAAGCAAAGCAAAGTATAGGGTGGGAAATAGCGATTACTCATTGTCTTGAAAGTCATTTTTAGTTTGCAAGGTGAACTTCGCTACTTGGAGGATTAGATGGTTTAGTGCCTACGCTCAAGGCGAAGATGGATGATGGCGCTTCCGCAACGTTTTCTAGCTGTTCGGATCTTTGCGTGACTCTGTTTGCTTCCGCCAAGTGGCGATGTAATAATAATACCCTTACGTATGTACTCTTTTATTCGAAGTTTGACTCTCGTGTCGATTGTAATTTGAATAATGTGATGGAATGATCCTCGGAGACTATCATGTTATACATCTATCGTGAATTTCCTTCGTGGAAATTTGGGGATGTTACACTACTTTGTACCCCCGTTACCACCTCTTTGATCCATTCACACCATTGATTACAAAAAAACCTCGGCTTTGAGACAATCAAATAGAAATCTCCATTTTACTTTGTCGTATGGCTTCTCAAAATCCAGTTTTAGAATGATGCCCAACTGTTTTTTTTTTTTTTGTCTCATGCAAAATTTCATGTAGGGCCATCACTCCCTTTGGAGATGTTCCTTCCTTTCATGAATGCGGTTTTATTGGGGTGGATCAATTTCTCGCAATTTTTCTATTCTAAGAGTCGAGTCTTGGTAAGAAGCTTATAAAGACAATTTAGAAGACAAATAGGTCTATATTGTGAATTTTTAGCAAAGCATCCTTGATCTTTGGTAATAGTGTGATGACTCCATAATTAAGTCTCGCTGATTTTGACTTTGCCTTTATGGAAATCATCAAAGAACTGAATGATGTCGGGGCTTTATGATTTCCCAACAAGTTTGATAAAACTCAATAGGTATTTTTATCTCGGACTCTTTGCCTTATTGCATTCCATTTGAAACAAGGCACATTTTATTTCCTTCTCGGAAAAAGGTTTGCATAACTCATCATTCTCCAATTGAGAAACCTGTTCTTTGTTATCCCACACGCCGGGGATCAATTTGGATGTTATTGTCCTCATCGGGACCAAAGAGCTTAGAATAGTATTGATGAGCATGTTGTAATAGCTTTTCATTCCCAGTTATGATGTTACCTTCATCCTCAAAAGATATTACTAGATTTTTTCTTTGTCTTCTGAAGCAATTCTGTGGAAGTAGGTTGTATTGCAATCACCTTTGAGCAACCCTTTGCTCATGTGATCGGAATGCCAATAAGCTTCTTCAATTTCCGGAGATTGTTGAAATTCTTTTTGGAGTCTTAATTTGTCCATATATTGTTCGAATTTAGACCAAGTATTTTCTTCCTCTTCTTCTAATATTGCCAATTCAACACTAATGGCATCTCTTCTCTTTTTATACTCTCCCTGGATGTTAAATCCCCACCCTTTAAAAAAACATTTTGAACAATTTGAGCTTCTCGCTGAATTTTATCTAAAAGCGTAAAACACTCGCAAGGTCTTTCCCAAATCTTTTTGACATTTGGTAAGAAGTCGATTAGCTAGCCGACTTATTTCAAATCTGAACTCAATTTTCCTTACAGGTTTACATTGACCAGGAGAGGTAAGAATCAAGGGATTGTGGTGAGACATCCCCTGGGTAGCTTCTTTACCATCACATTGGGAAAAATACTCTCCCGGGAGCTAGACATTAATATTCGATCTAGTTTTTCGGGGTTGGATCTTCCGATTGTTTGACCATGTAAAAATACCCCGATTAATGTAATGTCCACGAGATCATAGAAATCAATCACGTAATTGAATAATCCTAAGAATCTTTTAAGAATCCACGGCTTGTTTCTCTCATTGGAGTATCGATTATATTAAAATCACCTCCAATAATGAAAGGTTACGTACTTTTGGGGCGAGAAGGATGCTAGTTGAGAGAAAGAAATTCCACTTTTCCATTATCATGTGCGGGACCATAAACCACAATCAAATTCCATCTAATTTTATTGATTTTGTCCCACAAATTGAGCTGAAGCATGTATTCCCCTTGATAAAGGATCCTACATCATATAGCTCTATTTTTATTCCTACCAAAATGCCTCGGATCTACCTTTGGGAGGAATAGTTTGCCATGAGTAATCTTGTCTTGTATCAAACCTTTTCGAATTTTATCATCGCAGTCTTGTATCATTGTTTCTTGTAATCCAATAAAGTGGAAGGCATAGTCATTAATAATATTTTTAAGAAAAGTACCTGACCTTTTTTCCTAAGGCCTCTGAGTTCCATATTAAAACCGTGGATACCTATCATTATAACTTTTTGATTTTGGAGCTGGTATTACTTTTGGCTTTACAAGGCCTACCTCTCCTTTTTTCTTTTGCATGTCGGGATCTTCCCTGTACATGTCTTTTATTTAATGGACTTGGGGAAAATGAAATTTTTTTTTTTTTTTCTTTCCCTCTTCTTTTTTCCTTGATTCCACTAAAGTGAAATCATCAATATCGAGAACATTCATCTTCTTTATACCATTCTAAGCTGTAAAATTTCATCATTCTCGGAGATAACATTTGATTCATTTGGGTCATTCCCAGCAACACTATCCACTTTTTTATTCTCACTTTGTTTTAAAAAAATATCATTTCTAGCTTGCTCTAAAGATTTCAATAAATCAAAGGTATCAAAATCATTACGG
This sequence comes from Hyparrhenia diplandra, assembly GCA_015847255.1. NCBI lineage: Eukaryota > Viridiplantae > Streptophyta > Magnoliopsida > Poales > Poaceae > Hyparrhenia > Hyparrhenia diplandra. The sequence continues at coordinate 285,508 of JADLZK010011784.1, forward strand.
TCAATAATAACACCCATATCATGAGAAAGAGAACACATATCATCATTACTTAATGCGGAAAAAGAATTTGTGTTTGTTGAGTTACCTTCCAAGCCCCTCTTTTTGCGGCTTTTGTAGCATTGTCCATAGTATGATTTCGGGAGACCTCCTTCAAAGCGTTCACTTCTTCTTATCTGTTGCTCCATTATATCGGTAACCTTGTTCGGACCACCACCAGTCACAAGAGTCCGAGCATTGCCCTCATTTGTCTTGTCGGATATTTTCTCAACTTGGACGCCTTCTTGAGTCATCATCTTGTTTTGCTTGTCATCGGCACTTGCCATAGCTTTCTCGAGTTGTCCACATGTATCTCCATACTGTCTTGAGTGTTCACTATATTGTCATCTGGAATGAAGATCTCAGGTGATTCAGCTGATCTCTTTTCTTCTTTAGATTTGGTAGAATGAGTCATCTGCAATGACAACTCTAGAGCCTCCTTGAGATCCTTTTGATATTCCACCCCAAGCATAAACCCCACTTGCTCAGATGAACCAGCTTCTTCATCATTAGGTCTTTTGCTTGAATCACCATTAATCTTTTGGAGTCTGGTATCAAAAGATTTAGCATCTGAGTCACATTCCTCTATGGTATCAGGGATGTACACCTTGTCACCATAGTCATTGTTTACATCTTTCTCATAAGGTTTATGAGTATCCTTCCTAAACTTTGAATCACTTTTCCTTTTGAAATCCATCTTAGGAGGGCGACCCGCACTGTTGATTACGCACTGTGTCGATCTATTTCCGGGCTCATCATTATTTACATTAGTTTCTGTAGCTGTAACAAGCCTTCCCTTCATAGAAATTTTGGATAATTTTTACGTTGGGGGCTGTGCTTTATCCCCAATTAAAATTCCACTCTTGAGGACTCTAGGTCCTTGTTCCACGGGCACTTCCTTTCAAATCAAAACAGCCTTCTATGAATGCCAAGATAACATTCAGCGATTTTTGGTACCCTAGCCACATTCACGCAAGCAATCTTGACCTCACATAATCATATCTGAACTGGTCCCTTCATCAATCTCCATAGTTTTACCAACAAGCCCTCCCACTTTAGCTAAAGTGATAATTGCCCTTTGGTCGCCGGGGATGCCATGACTCGAACCGGGCTTCTTCCAAAGACATCATCATCACCCATAGTAGGAGACCAAGGGTCTATCGCACATGAGCCCCATTCTTAAGAATCAGCCTTTTCAACCTACACCACTTTCGAGGAGGTGAGTTTAGCTGAAGGGAACCTTAGAAGGAATTTGTTATCATTTATGTATCTTGCCCTCCACTTCCAGTTTTCAGCCCCAATTAGATCCATGAATTCCATTTCTATTTGCTTAGCAGTAGCTTCACCATTTGACCTTTGTGAGGGGCCAGCGATGCGGCTTTTTCCATAGCCACTCGGGATCTATGCATTCCTCAATAAGCGAGGGAAACTTCGATTCTCAACTTGCTGACACATAATACGGACCCACATTCCAAGGTAAGCAGTTCTTGCAATTAAAGGTTGTGTGATTTGATGCTCCACATATTTCACACAGTTTCTTTTTGCAATCTAAGGATATGTGTCCAACTAAACCACAGGACTCACATACTGACTTGTTTTTTACGTCTCTGTATTCTTGTTCTTGAGATACTTCTTCTGCGAGTCTTTGGATTCATGGTTATACAAACCACAGAATTCGCAAGGTATTTTCCTGACAGCATTCTTCCTTCTACAATTCTTGGATTCATGATTTAACGGGCCACAAAATTCACAAGGGACTCTCTTCATTCTGTGGCGGCAATATTGGGATCGAGTTACGATTTTACGAATAGTGCCTCCTTGGGTTGCTCATCGGCCTTGTGCGAAGTTTTGGAGCTCGAGGCTTCCAAAGATCTTGTTCATCTTTCTTGTTGTCCTTGCCTTCCCACTTATCCTCTTTTGGTGCCGACTCGGTAACCTCTTTCTTCTCCTCTTGGTCTTCTTGGTTAGATCTTGGTGTACCTTGTCTTGATTTGGATTGGAACCCTCAAAGATCCTGTTGCCTCTGCTGTACCATCCCCTTCCTTGATCTTGCCTACCACCACCTCCACGATTTCCCTGACCTTGGCCTTGATTCTGTCTGCCATATCCACCGCCGCCACCACCGTATCCACCGCCACCACCACCTTTCCCATAGCCACCGCCTCCACCACCACCTTGATTATTCCCCCTCCCATACATTGGAACTAGTATAGTTGGGGCAAGCTCCAATCGCACAACTGTGGCGAAGGATCTTGGTTTTTGCCCCTTCCACAGGTGGCTAACAAGAGGAGCAAAACTCTAGAATTTCGATGGAGTTTCTTGGTTAGGGTTACGGGAGGGGATTTCTTTTTGGGGGAGGTGACTAGACTCAACAGTTTCTGTCACCTTTGGCTTACCCCCTTCTGGATCTTTGCCACCTCTCCTGTCTCCCGGATATGCCCCCAAGATTCCCTTTACAATCTGTACCTTAGGAGGTCTCCTGAACCACCATTCTTTCCGATTTTGCCCTTGAGTATGAGTCTTCAATTCAGATTTCCGCGAGTTTCCCTCCACAATACCCACAGCGGTTTTACGGCGAGGCCAACATAATTTGATTGGCAAATTCTTTAGTTTTGATTCTCTTGATCCATCTCATCAAATGGGAATTGATTTGCCTTGATCACATATCGAACTTGATTGGAATCCACATCTAGTGGTAGACTGAGATTTGGTTTTCGATAGAATCTTTTTCGATTTTTGTTGCTTATCATGTCTACGACCAATCGATGATCATTACAATCTTGCTTTGGCTTTTGAGGATTACGAGCCTCGGCGAGGATTACAAGCCTCGATTGAATCACCATCCTATCAATTGTTGACCTATGGTTACCATTGATCTCTGACGAGTTTTGCTGCAACAGATTTTCATCAGACATATGAGCATCAACAGGCAAAGCAGAGGGCGAATCCAAATTCGCCCCTAACCAGTCTTTGTCTCTCTAAGATCATGCAATAAGATACCCGTAGAATCATTCACCCCCTCGGATCTGTGCTCTCCGAATCTGAAATTATACGAAGCTTATTTCTTTGTTGAGCCCTTTTCGGCGAGGTCGCCCTCTCGAACGAACCAACGCGAGAATCTCCCCAACTCTCCCCTGCGGGGGCGGCGTCGGGGTTTCCATCCTCCCCCGTCTGCGAGATCTCTTCAGATTCTCCCGCCGAACTCCGGTGGATCTCCGGTGGGTTAGTGCCTGCGAGAGAGGCGGGGGTCACGAGGGGAGGCGGGGGGATGCGGAGGAGGCAGGGGGAGCCATCCGCGAAGGAGGCGTATCGATGGTTCAATCGATAGAGCGTCTTCCGCGAGTCGACTCTCCTACTTTGTGGGCAGAGAACCGGTGGGGTTAGCCGCCGGTGATCGCCGAAAGTTCAGAGCTAGCCTCCGCCTGTCGGTCGCGAGGACAGAGTTGTGGTCGGAGCACCCCCTAATTGCCTTGCCCGACGAACACAAGGTTCTCCATGCAAAAGTTTCTCAGTATTTTATTTTTTATATGGAGTACTTCTCCACCTCCAACGGGGCTGCCATGTGCTCGTATTATTGAGATCGCTGGGGACTTTGGTTGTACTAGTGATAAGTAATAGTAAGATACGAGCATCAAAACATTAATTTAATTGTTTTTTGTATTACATATCCAATTTTTAGTTGTTTCTTAAGCTTAAATGGTTCTTAATAGTAAGAAGGAAACATTTGTAGACAGTCACAGAGTACATTATGTTGATGGAAAAGAGTGCAAGGTGAAATATTTCTTAGTAATTTATTTTGCATGAAAACAACGATTTGGTATCTCATTGCTCTGGCACACTAATTTAGTGCAGGAAAACCAAATGGTGAACTGATCAGTTATACATCGGCTCCTTTAAATTCTGTTTTCCTTGTCACCCTGTCTGTTCAGAGGATCATTGCCTCTATGTAGCAGGAGCTGATATGGTCATGTCGTTCCACTAACAGCTTTTCTAAAGTTCTATTTTAATTACTTCTTGGATGATATTTCATTCAATATCAGTACCTTTTTCATGCTTTGCCAATTAAGTTAGCATGTCTTATTTGAAGAGTGTTGCTTGGGGAGAAGAGCAGAATATGCTCACATTAGTTGCAGTTATAATGATGTCTGTGCACATGATTTATTGTCATCGAGGATTATTCATGCTTGAACAGTCCCACACCATCTCCGTGGTGTTACTTGTTTGATAACAGAAAGAACATATATCTCATTTTAGATTATTGCTTTGGCTTTATAATTTCAGTGTTTGAAATCAATTATTTATATACAAAACACAATTGATGTTGCCGGAGTTTTCTTCAAAACACAATTTGAAGAGATTTTTCCCATTCTTGAATTGTCATATGCTGATATTGAAAGCAAGTGAGCTAGAATAATCACACCTTTACCATGGTAAGGCAGGAACTTGGGATACCGCGCGCTTTCCTTCTCAACTTCGCTTATTCAGTGCCCTGCCTCCTTTATGTTTTGGTAAGTTGTTTATTCAAAAACAAATTTACTAGGCATCAGGGCAGGGGTTGCGTTTGCCGTCTTGACAGCTCTGTATATGGCTGATGTAGTGATGTGTCCAAGTTCCATCTGGTTTCAGCTGTAAGCTCTTTCTTCTGACTTGTTCCATGGTCAAGACTTGCTTGGTTGGCTATTTGCATTGCTTCATCGACGGGGCTTTCACCGTTCCAAACATATACTAAATCCATTTCAAATTGTAGTTCGTTTGACTTTTTCAACTCTAACTTTGGACACTTGTTTTATTCAAAATTTTGTGCAAAATATCACTTTTTTTTTGTTGTGGCTTGCTTTATCAACAAATGGTCTTTAAGAATGTGTCATGACCCGGTAAATAGGGGCCGGGAGGGACCGGGCCCGACGGGGCTGCGAGGTGCCGGCGCCGCCCCACGGGCTGCTGTGGCGCTCCCGCCGCCGTCCCCTCCTTTCAGCGGATTCTTTGGCAATTAATTCGGGAATAAAGGAGGAAAATATCTAGGATTATCCTTAGGCGTTTTGGTGTGCAGGGGCTATCTCATCTATAAGGGAGACCCTTATTAGAAAATAAATAAATAGGATATGCTTGTAAAGGTATTCCAATCTATAAGGAAACCTTTAGAGATTGCTTGAGATACAAGTCCTACTATTGTGGGCTATAAAAGTAAAGGGGCAGTAATCTTTCGGGCAACAAGCAAATAAAGAAATTTATCCCAATCTCCTGTCTCTCGCCAGCGCCGCCTCCACACCTCGCCACGGCGCCCCCGCTCTTCCACGCGCCGCCTTCCGCCCCGTCGCGCCACCGCGGGCCCAAGCGGCCCGCCGCATACGCCGCCACCATCATCGCGCCCCCATCCTCTTCCTCTCCCTCAATCTTCCAATCTACATGTCGGCTCGGCCCAATCTAGCTGGAACGGCATGGTGGTATCCGAGACCACTACGACCCACCCACCACCCATGGACGCTGAATCGAAGAAGCTGCTGAAGAATTTGGGGGACGAAGTTCGCCAAATTCAACATCGAGATGGACACGATCGAGATAAGCCGTCTATCCTCTCAGGCGACGATCCGGCGAGCACTCAAGCGCCGTCAACAACTCCATGGCGCTGAGATTGAGATGAAATGAAATCTTTGAGAAAGCGAGCCCAATTTCATCAAGAAGCGAACCGATGGCGGCGTAACCGGGCGATCAAGTCCGCGGCAGGCGATCCGGAGAGCGATGATGAAGGGCTACACGGGGCCTAAGGCAGCGCCCGGTAGGGCGCCACAATAACCGGGCGCATGCGCGCCCCTCTTCCCCTCCGGCCGACACCTTCCCAGTCTCGCTCACTTTGCACAAGCTATCCTTCCCAACCTACGATGGCAAGGAGGATCCCCTCCCATGGATCAGCCGTTGCGAGCAAATTCTTGGGGGCCAAGATGCGCCCGACTGCGAGCAAGTCAGTATGCCTCCTATCATCTCACGGGAGGAGCACAACAATGGTACATGAGGCTGTCGGGAGAAACCAATGGCGGTGGGGCGAGCCGCCCAATACATCAACGGCGCTTGACCTGCTTTGCGGCGCAACCCGCAGGCGAGCTGGCTCGCTAAGGAAGGCGAGCACCGTCGATGAGTACGGGGAGTTCTTGGCGCCGCGTGGCGCGTCGCGGGCAACCTCGGCGACAAGCGGCGGTGAACATCTACCACAGCGAGCTTAGGGCGAACCGCTCAAGGCGGGCGTCGAATCGCGAGAACCCTAAGGACATGGAGGCGGCAGCCATGTCTCGCCCGAGGTGTCTGGCGGCGCCTCGCCATCCTCTACAACACGGCAAGCGGCGGCGAGGCAAAGGCAGGGCGCCTGCGCCCATGGCCTGGCTGGCCGCCCCCAGCGCCCCCTCCACCCGGTCGGCGGCAGCGACTAGGCCGTTCAAGCGGTGACACGGAAGGAGATGACGGAGGGCGCAAAATTTGGACTCGCTTCAACTATGACGAGCCGTTCCGCGGGGTCACAAGTGCAAGCACCTCTTCGACATCACGATCTTCAGCGACTACACCGGCGATCGACAAACACCCCACTAGCGGGCGTCAAGAGGAGCGGTGATCGAAGGTCCTCGTTGGGGACCCGACTCCCGGTGCGTGGTGCTCATTCTCTCTACCTCGTCGGTATGATCTCGAGGAACGGGCGTCAACATCATTGTCGACTTCGGGAGCAGCGCACAACTACATCGACCCAGCGTGGTGACTACGGCAGGCCTCCGGACTCGGCGGTGCGTGTCTTGATCACCAGCGCTTGCGCCCCGCCGACATGCCCGGCGACCACCGCCGATGTACCTCGCCTCGGCGCCCGGGCGCCGACATTGGCGCCTACATCATGCCTGGCGGCGGCGTCGGCGTCATCCTTGGCATGCCTTGGTTGGCAAGCTTGGGATAGTGGCGTGGGACTTAGCGACCCACGAGGCTGCGGTACTACGCGACGGTCGTCAGGGCACATTCATGTCGACTCCCACCCCCCGGTAGCGGGGGCGCTCGGCTGGCTGCTCGGTCGAGCATCTTGGCATCCGTACACCTCACGACTTCGACTTGGGAAGCGTTCGAGGCATGCGGCGCCTTGGACCTCACGACCGTCCATCGGCGTGCCGTCCGGCTTCGCCCGAGGCTACATTGGAGGATCGGCACCTCCGCCCGCATCGCCCTCGGCGTCACCACGGCGATGCCGCTCCAGCATGGACGCGAGGATGACCTCCTACTCGCCGACGGCCCGTTTCTACCTCCCGGCTTCCTCTCCCACTATTGCGAGACCTACGGAGGCCTTGCTTGGGGCGGAGTCCGCGGGATGAACTTCCTCGCAGGGGCCTACACGCCGAGAGCCAACTTCAAATTTGCAGGCCGCTATCCTATTGGGCGACATATGGCCCCGGCGCCATCCGTCGGCCCGGCCGCGGTCGTCTTCCTCGGCGGCATGGATCGCCTCTTCCTCCGCGTCGACAATGTCCACATCGGCTATGATGCGAGAGAGGGGTACCCACCGGCTTTTCGCCCTCTACGTTCGGCGTCGTCTCCTTCATGCGATACGATGTTGAACTTGGGCGCTACTCCCTTCTCGTCGCGACATCACCATCGGCGCTTTGCTTCGGCTCTTCGTCAACGCCCGCCCAATGGCGTTTCTTATTCTGGAGAGTCCACCCGCGACATGGTGCATCGGCACCTTGGCGTGGAGTGTTCAAGGAGCTCCTCTGGCGGCCCGTCGTCGGAGCGACTTCCACGGGAGGGGCGTCTTTGTTCACGGTACATCTACCATGGCTACATCGGCAACCTTCACTACCTCACGGAGTTTGATCCTAAGCGAACCCGGGAGAACATGATTCTCGGGAACCGGTGCGGGGGCCGACTCCTCTGCGAGGTTGAGCTCATCATCCGGGGGCACACGATTTCCACCCGGGCGTGGCCCGAATGGACTTTCATCCGGTAGCGGGAGGCGCCGGTCGGAGAAAGGGGAAGATGTCATGACCCGGAAATAGGGCCGGGGAGGGGCCGGGCCGCGAGGATTGCAGCGCCGCCCCCGGGCTTCTTGTGGCAGCGCCCCCGCGCCGATCCCCTCCTTTCAGCGGATTCTTCGGCAATTAATTCGGGGAATAAAGGAGGAAAATATCTAGGATTATCCTTAGGCGTTTTTGGTGTGCAAGGGGCTATCTCATCTATAAGGGAGACCCTTATTAGGAAATAAATAAATAGGATATGCTTGTAAAAGGTATTCCAATCTATAAAGGAAACCTTTAGAGATTGCTTGAGATACAAGTCCCACTAGCAGGGCTATAAAAGTAAAGGGTGCATAATCTTTCGAGGGGCAACAAGCAAATAAAGAAATTTATCCCAATCTCCCTGTCTCTCTCGCTCGCCGCCCTGCCTCCACCAGCGCCAAGGCGCCAGCCGCCCCGCCCCGCCGCCCGTCGGCGCCACGCGGCCCAGCGGCCCGCCGCCCACGCCACCACCATCATCGCCGCCCCCATCCTCTTCCTCTCCCTCCAATCTTCCAATCTACGTGTCAGCTCCGGCCCAATCTAGCTGGAACGACAGAATGACTTAAATTTGACTATTTTTATGCAAATTTTTTTGAATAAGACAGTGGTCAAACTTAGAGTCAAAAAAAGTCAAACGAACTATAATTTAACGGAGGGAGTAGTTTAGTGACTAAACTCTAAACCCAGTTTGAACTTGATAGTCGCGCAATTAGTTAATCTGCCAACGCATCCTGCGCTACTTGCTGCACCGTGACACTTCCTGATTGTTGCAGTGAATGTATAGTTCTGGTAATCTGTCAGCCATGGAGGCCTCACCGTTGCAAACATCGTGGCAGAATGGATGTAGTGATCCCATTGCCAAGCTTGGACAGTCTTGATCGTTCGGTATAGTGGTAGTACTGATCCATTCCAGGATCTCTTACATGGGCACATGGCCTACCACACCAGCTCTAGCTTGGCAGCTTGATAGCACTGTTGTGTTGTATAGCTTTGTCCAGGGTTCGGCCTCTGCCGTCTATAAAAGGCTAACACCGGGGCATGCATTCCTTCGCGATCTGACCCCTACTGCTAGTTAACTTGCTTTCACCAAAGAATTCAACCTGCATGGTGGCGATCGAGCGTGCGTGAGGAGCAGGACGCGCCGGAACCCATGTGCTCGTATCCTCTGTTCTTTTAGTCCGCTATAATAGGTTTCTCAAGCATTGATGTATTTATGTATATAAAAAAGTATTTTGACATAGCCCACACTAGAAGAGAACAGACCTTTAGTCAGACTTCAATTTTTGGATTTAGTCTCGGTATTTTTGGCGTTCGGGACCAGAGGATACATTAGTCCCGGTAAGCACTGCCAACAAGTACTAGAGTCCCTGCGCAACGGTGATTGGGACAGGAGGGAACCTTTAGTCCCGGTTAGATCCTCCCACCCGGACTACAGAATAAGATTTAGTCCGGGGTAGGAGCCACCAACAGGGACTAAAGCTTTTGCCCCGGGCTGAGAATAGGTCGGGGACTAAAGGTTGACATTTAGTCCAGGTAGGAGGCTCCCACTGTGACTAAATCTTCCTGTGCATATACTTTTAGCCCTTCTCCCTCTTTAAGCCCGAGCCTTCTCCCTGTGCATGTACTTTAAGTTTAAAAATCTCTTGATCATTTACAAATATTTGGATGGTGGAAGGTTAATGTAGTTCATCAAACTAGTATGCACCTTTCATTGCTAGTATCCATAGCACATTTCATGGTCTAGAGATTTATAAAATTTTAGATTTTTTTATTTTATTTGTTTGGAGAATGATTTTACAATAGTTTACAAAAATGAGTATAGAGGGTAGATGCCAACCGCTTCTGAAGCTCTTGTGCCCTGGCCACGCGCGGTGAATTAATTGTATATGTATATATTCCAAAACATTAATTTCTTACTAGGTGTAGTATATATTCCAAAACATTAATTTCTAACTATGTTTTTGTCTATAAATTAAGTAGGTCATCAGCGTATCGAGATGGATTATTTGAAAACCAACACTACCCGCAGTTCCCACTCTGGTAAGTCATATATATGCAAATTGCAATGTCTCTGTTTTTTTTTTTGAGATTATACAAGATAACGCAGACGCTCAACACGCGCGCTGCATAGTCACCCCTATGAACACACGTATGCAAACCCTACCCCTATGAGCACCTTGAAGGGACTGAGGCGGCAAATCTTGAAGTTCGAAGTCACCACGGCACCTTGCTATCGACGGGGACGTCGCCTACCACTTAATGCATAGTCGAAAAATCCTAAAATAAATCCAGGGATAAAGTGTCGCACCCGTGATTTGAACCCCGGGTGGGAGCCCCCTAACCAATGGCCTTTACCATTGAGCCATGAGCCAATATACAATCACCTAATAATTAACTAACATAAGGCGATCAAATAACTAATGATTTCCGTCACATCGAATCATAAATGTAGCAAAAGGACGTTTCCATAGAGCATTAAATGTAGGTAAACAAAATAACTAATTGTATAGTTTGGTTGAACTTTTTGAGACGAATCTTTTTAGCCTAATTAGCCCATGGTAGGACAATATTTACTATATAAACTTTTTGAGCCTAATTAGTCTATGATATCACAATACTTTTCAGCTTCACTTTTAAGCCATTTTTTAGAAACTAAACACAACCTAAAATAGGGTGATTCATTCTCTTCTGGCCCATGCTGCACTGGCAAATGCCTGTCTCGAGACCAGTGCAACAAATGTCGCCTGGCTCCAGGAAACAGGAGAATGTTTGCTCCCTGCTTATATTTGGTACATAAACAAGAGGCTAGTGCTGTGCTTTTCTTGCCGATGCTGCACATCGTACAATTAATAGCATCTATTTGGTACATATCATGAGACCATGACGGTACCAGGGGGCCTCGGCCCCCTATGCAAATACCCCTATATATATCTCAATTTATAGCACAAAAAGCATTAATAATGCAAGTAAATAATAATATACATAAATAAGAGAGTAACAAGTCGTCTCAAATAGATGTCATTCTCACTTCTCGAGAAGTCAACGTTTTCAAACTGCCGGTAATTATGTATTAAAATATATAAATATTTATGCTAAGTAATTAGTATTATCGGTAAGATCTTTAAGTTTAGTTTTTTTAATAAATTTATTTAAAGATATAAATGTTACACGTATTTTCTACAAACCTAGTCAAAACTGAGAAAGTTTGACTTGCACGCTCCCCATAGCATCATCTTTTTTGGAACGGAGGGAGTATCTAATAGTTAGTGTATGTATAATGTGATAATGGATCACGTACGGTGCCGCATGCATTAATGGACAAAGTGAGTTTTTTCTCTGTTTATTTCCTCCACTACTATCTCCCATCTCCCACTACTAAAAAGACTATAAATATAAGACATCGTTTTGGTGTGACAATCTATTACCTCACCTTAGTCGCTCCGCCCATACGATCTCGTGACTTCCCCGTAACCCCACACGTTGACAACTTCCTCAAGTTGTGTGACCTCCTCTAATCACCTGCCTGATTGGCTCATTCAAATGTTCGTGCATGGAATGAAAAAAATTGTTCACTGCCTAGCAGGGGACGTTGCTAGAAAATAATCAAAGAGAGGGCTAAAGATCATCTGCTCTAGCAACCCCTCCTATAGCTTAATCCATGCCTAAAAATCAGGGGGCTCCACTTGATTAGCAGCCGTGGGGGGCTGGAGCCCAGGTAGCCCCCCCGGCTGGCTCCGCCCCTGCTGCCTAGTTGGCTTCTACATACGGTTCAGGCTGCCGTAGAGAGGTGGTGGTTGGCTCTTTGTGCGTGTCATCAAGTTGCACTAGTTATTGCAGCTTCCAGCAAGTTATCAATCGTTCTTCAGCTAGATATCAAGATCGGAATCCTATGTCGTGAAGATTGGGACCAAGCTCATCATCAATGTGGATGACATACTACTAATCCGGAATAATATTCCACTAATGGAGAATGTTAAGGCGTCATGAAAAAGAGTTTCTCTATGAAGGACCTTGGAGAACATCCTACATTTTGGGTATAAAGATCAATAGAGATAGGTCCAAGCGTTTAATTGGATTAAGTCAATACATGTACATTGACAAGGTGTGGAATAAGTTCAACATGACTGAGTCTAAAAAGGGGTTCATACATATGTCACATGGTGTAACCTTAAGCGATATTCATTGCGCGTCAACGTTTGATGAGCAAGAAAGGATGATACAATGCCTTACACTTGGCTCTATTATATATGTACGCCATGATATGCGTGTGCCCAAATGTTTCATATGCTCTAAGTGTTATGAACACATTCCAATCAAACCCTTGTGGTGCACACTGTGTAGCAGTTAAAAATATCCTTAAATACTTACGAAGAACTGAGGATAAGTTCCTAGTCTATGGAGGTATGGAAGAGCTCGTTGTAAATAGTTACACTGATGCTAGCTTCCAAATCGTAAAGGGCAATAACCAATCACAGTCAGGATATGTCATCTGCCTTAATAGTGGGCCAGTGAGTTGGAACAGTTCCAAGCAAGAGACGGTCACATATTCGGGTATATTTGTCATTTTATCCTTGAATCATATGTCTAGATACATAGCAAAATGGATGAACCAAAAAAGTTAAAGTGACTTATAATTTAGAACGGAGATGATTGTAGTAGGAAATTCTTTGTCCTTGAATCATGGTATTTAGGAGGGCAGGTTTTTGCAGCTATCAAGAATTTCTAACTATTGTATAGGAAGAGATTCATGTTATAGGTATTTTTCCTTTCAATAATAATTTTGTATTGGAGGTTTCCGTGTAAGCAAAATTGTCTGCCTAAAACGAAACAACACAGTTTTTGTGTAATTGATTCCCACTCCGGGGAATGGAGAAATTAACAATAAATGGATCCGTATTTTTTTTTTCAAGAGCACGCCTAGGCGCGTTTTCATTAAGCGAGATAGAGTGCTACAAACAATGGTCGATCCGTAACACGAACATTATCCGGATCACCACCCCTACTTCTCTTGGATCTTACACAAGCAATTACATTGGAACAAATTTGCGACGAGGAAAGAAATAAATAAAGAGATCAAGGACTAACTAGCCGACCTCCTCTTCCGTGATCCCCGCCATGTTGAGCTCCATGGCGGAGAGATCGATTCCACACGCTAGCGGGGCCTCAAAACAGACTCCTCTTTTTCTCGGTCATCTTGCCCCAAAGGCAACCACGAACTAACTGCTCAATCTACGAATCCACGGCCTCATCCTCGACCTTCTCGCCGGAGCTTACGACGGCGGCACCTTACGCGTGCTTGAACGGTTGCATTGGGAGCGCGCGGTTTAGCTGCAATACGTCCACTCCTCTGCAGAGAATGGACTGACACCTGTTACTAACCTTGAGATTAGACTCAATTATCACTCCAGAAGAGGAGGCTTGCATATATAGAGAGCCACATGGCTATATATAGATAAGGCCTAGGCCTATAGATGAGGCCTGCCTCATACACTTAACACCACTTAACACCCCCCCTTCAAACTCAAGGTGGAAGTGGAGGATTTGCAGCATTGAGTTTGATCAAGTGAAACCGATGTTGCTCTCGAGTTTGTGCTTTAGTGAAAAAGTCAGCCAATTGTAACTCCGAAGGCACATACTGGAGAGAAATAGTCTTCTGATGACAATGAGATCGAGTAAAGAAAGCATCCACACCGATATGCTTTGTAAGTTCATGCTTCACAGGATCATTATCAATTTGGATGGCTCCAGTGTTATCACACAGAAGAGGCGTCGCAACATCACAAGAAATCCCAAAATCAGCCAACAACCATCGAAGCCATACAATCTCTGCAGTAGTAGTTGCAAGAGCTCGAAGCTCGGCTTCTACACTAGAACGAGATACAACAACTTTGTTTCTTGGACTTCGGGCAATAGGAGAAGAGCCAAGAAGAATACTGAGCACTCGTTATGGATGAAGATGCTGGTCGGGTCACTCGCCCAAGTGGAGTCCGAGTAAGCATGAAGTTGAAGCGGACTATCATGCGCATAGAGTAAACCTCGAGTTGATGTCCCCCGTAAGTAGCGTAGCACACGAAGTAAATGTCCAAAATGAGCAGAGGTTGGGGCACAAACAAATTGACTCAAAATATGGACTACATGAGCAATATCTCGCCCGGTGACGGTGAGATAAACAAGGCTGCCCACAATATGTCGATATCGAGAGGGATCCTTAAGTGGTACCCCATCAGTGGGACGAAGCTGCAGGTGAAGATCCATGGGTGTGGCAGCAATTCGATTATCAGTTATGCCTGAATGAGTAATAAGATCTTGTATGTACTTAGACTGAGAAAGATGATATCCCTTAGTAGATTGCTTGACTTCAATGCCTAAGAAGTGGCGAGAGGACCCAAGTCGGACATCTGAAATTCAAAGCGAAGTTGTTGCTTGACATGGGAAATGTGATCCTCATCATCCCCCTCAGAATCAGCATATCATCAACATAGAGAAGAAGCAATGTATGGCCACGCGGTGACAAGTGAACAAATAAAGCCGGATCATGATCACTAGCTGAAAAACCAGCAGCCCGTATCATCGGAGACAAAACACTCATACCAAGCACGAGGAGCCCGTTTAAGGCCATATAAAGCACGGCGAAGGCGACATACATATCCTCGAAGGAGCGACAACACCGGGGCGGTTGCATATAAACTTCTTCAGTTAAATCACCATGACATCCATTTGAGAAATAGGCCAAGAACAAGAAGCAGCAACTGCAATTAATGTACGGACTGTCGTCATATGAGCAACAGGTGCAAACGTCTCATCATAATCTAGACCCGAAGTCCGCTGAAAACCCTCGGCAACAAGGCGGGCCTTATATATCTCTATAGAGCCATCGACTTGGTCTTAACTTTGAATACCCACTTAGATGTAATAGGTCTTGTGTGCGGCAATGGAACAAGATCCCAAGTGCCTTGACGATCAAGGGCAGCAAGTTCCTCAGACATAGCTAGCTGCCATTCTAGAATTGTGGAAGCTTCCTGATAATTGGATGGCTCATCAACAACAGCATGCACATGGGGAAAACCATACTTTTACGCATTTGAATGGTACTGCGGTCTCGAAGATTATATCGTGGAGTGACCTGTAACTCATCAACATGTGAATCATCAATGTTATTATCAGGAGCATCAGCAGGGGACTCATCGGACTGGCCATGGTGGGAGAACTAGACGGAAGCTCGGAGGTACGCCGGCGAAGACACACGTGTAATAGGTGGTTTTGAGAAAGAATGAGATGGAGGCAAGGATGTTGTAGGAGGCAGAGGTGGTGTGATGGAAATAGGAGGATCAGATGATGCAGAGGCATCATCAGTGGATGGATTTGGAGGAAGGCTTAAAAAGGAGGTGGACTCTATGGGAGAATATGAGGGCTTGGTGGAAGGGTTATAAAAGAAGGGGCGATCCTCATCAAAGGTAACATCACGAGAGATGCGGATGCGACGGGAAGAAGGGTCATAACATCGATAACCTTTATGCTCGGGATCGTACCCTAGAAAACACATTCAGCAGTTGTGCGGTCAATTTTGTGCGCTCACGAGGTGCAAAGCGAGAACATAGCAAGTGCATCCAAAACTCGAAGATGAGCATAGCTAGGAGGAGTACCAAAAGTACTTCACCGGGACAGCGATCGTTTCTGACAATTTAGATGAAGGTTGCCTATTGATGAGATAGACGGCCCGTAGAAATAGCTTCACCCCAAAAAATGAGAAGGGACAAATGATGAAATCAACGAAGGTGCGATTTGTCTCTATAAGATGGCGATGTTTGCGTTCGGCAACACCATTCCGAGCATGAGCACCGGGCAAGAAAGTTGTGCAAGTGTACCCTCGGGCGACAAAAATTGGCTTAAAAGCGGCGCAGATAAGTACTCACCCCCCGAGTCGAAGCTAAGAATTTTAATGGGAGTAGAAAATTGTGTGTGAACCATTTGAACAAAAGGCGATAAATGGAACACAATTGCGAAACGATGTTTCATGAAATAAATCCATGTATAGCGAGAATAATCATCAATAAAATGACCACCTTTTGTAGCAAAAGGTGCAGGGGCCCCATACATCGGTGTGAATAAGATCAAAAGGTCTAGCGAATGAGAAACACTAGAAGAGTAAGGAAGTTGTATCCATTTGCCAAGCCTACAACCCTTACAATGAAAACTAGACTCAATAGAGGTATGACCTAAACAACCCTTATTAATCATGGAGGACAAGCGAGACCCATAAAGATGACCGAGATGATGATGCCACTTGGCAAATGAAGATTTGAAGGCAACGCGGTGATGAGACATGAGTTTGTAGATGGAGCAAACCATGACCCCTTAATGCGGTTTCGGCCACGAAAGCCCATTCAGGATAATTTGGACTCTCTAAGGTGATCACGGATGACAATTGCGTTGAGTTGAGGCTGAGACACGATGTAAATATCGCTAACGGTGACTGGCGACCAATGAGGAGGGAGATAGCAATCTGTTACCACAGTGGTAGAAGCGAGCGATCTGTTACCCTACGTTGGCGTGGCTGTAGGGATTGAAGGCACCGCGATGAGTCCGTAGCGCCAAGCGAAGATGTGCGGCCGCGCGACGGAGAAGTCTCGCGGCGCGAGGAGGAGAAGTCCAGCGTGCGGGATAGCGTGTGGAAGCGGATCGCGACGGCGTGTTGAGCGATCGTGTGAAGGCGGCCGTAGCGTGGAGCCGACCGCGATGAAGTCCCGCAGAATGCGCAGCGTGAAGGAGCCCGGACGCGGCGAAGTCAGCGGACGTCACGGCAGCGTGAAGGGAGGCGGGCCGCGATGAGCGGATCGCGGCCGTAGCGTCGAGCCGCCCGCGATGAAGTCCCGCGAACAAGTGGCCGTGGATGAAGCGGATCACGCGGCGAACGAAGGGCGGGCGATGAGGAAGTCGGCGACGGCGGAATTGGCGACGACAGGCCCACACTTGCGGCGGCGACGGGCCACACGAAGGGACGGCGGCGCGGCGGGCCACGCGCGAAGGGCGGTGCGGCGACGAGCCACGCTAAGAGATGGCACGGTGACGGGCCGCTGAATATGCTCTTGGCGATGGGCCACACGAAGAACAAAGTGACGAAGAACAGAGTGATCCCAAGGGAAAAAAATGGATCGTGGGTGATTTAGATGAGGCTAAACCTACCCCTAATCCCTAGCTTTGATGCCATGTTACTAACCTTGAGATTAGATTCAATTATCACTCCAGAAGAGGAGGCTTTGCATATATAGAGAGCCACATGGCTATATATAGATAAGGCCTAGGCCTATAGATGAGGTCTACCTCATACACTTAACACCACTTAACAACACCGGGCGTGTGGGAGCGGGCAGAAACGGGCGGCCCCATCCTTGGCGAGGAGGTGTCGGGGGGGCACATCGCCGCCTCCCGGCTCTCCGGACCGGCGGTGTCACGTGCTCAACATCGTCGTCGTTGGAGGAGGCCTGGCATTTGTCGATGTCCCGCGTCGGGCGGCGGAGCGGCGGGAGGGCCCGCCGGGCGGAGAGGGCGGCCCTATGCCAACTGAGAAAGGAACGAAAAGGACCCCATGTCCGCCGGTGACGTCGAGCCTGGGTCGCGAACTCCGTCGCCACCGGGTGAGCCCACCAATCAACTGCGTCGGTGGCGCAAGTCTTTGTAGGCCGGTGTCCACCGGGAGGCGTGGTGCCGGCGAAGCCCTTTGTCTCCACAAGCATTGGGTCAGCAGCGGGAGGTTCCGGCGACCTGCGCCGCTCGCCCGCCGAGGGATCGGCGCAAAGCATTGGATCCCCCTCGAGTGGGTGGCTCCACAGCCATCTGGCTTCGGTCGCCAAGGATCGCGAAGCTTCTTCTGCGGCGGTGGCCGCCGGCAACTCAGCGGCTTGCGGCCGGCGGCGAGGATGGCGCGGTAACTGCGGCGGCGGCGGCGGCGGCCGCGGCGGCGCCCTCCGCCGTGTGTGCATCTCCAGCGGCGGGCGCCCCCACTGGCGGGCTGCGTCGTCGAAGCCATGGGATCGGACGAAGAATCTCTCCAACGGATCGGGGCCGCGTGCGTCAGCGGCACGCCAAGCCCGGCTTTTGTTGCCGCGGCCGCCCGGCAGCGCTAAGGGCGTGGGCGCGCTTGTAGGCTCGGCGAGGGGTGCTCGGGTGGCGGCGATGGTGGCGGTGCTTGCAATCCCGGTCCGGTGCCTCGTGCCGGCGAGCGAGGCGGCGGGCGAGGAGGTGGCAGGCGGCGATGTGGTCGGTCGCCCGGCCCGATTGAAGCGAGCCGGCCAGTGAGGCGGCCTGAGCCGGTAGCGACAACGGAGAGGTGGAGCATGGGATGGAGAACAGCGGCGCCCGGTGGAAAATTTCTGCTCTTATTATTTACCATAAAAAGTAAATAAAAACCCACATCTTGTAGCAATGTCACATAATATTTAGTTGAAAGAATCATATATTAGCTTATTCTCTTAGACGAATAACCTTTTTTTTTTTCCCTTGAGAAAACAGGTGAACATCAATCTGTGGTACACCCTTTTTGTTTGGAATCATGAATTCAATTGCCGCACTTGATCTACAAGGCTGCAACTTCCTAACCTAAGCATTCTTCAACACCCATCACATCAAAAAGAAAAAGAAAAGCATTGTCCAACTTAAAAGAGGAAATAATAGAAAGATCAGCCAACAATGGACAAATTGCCGTGAGATTGTACGCTTGGTCAGTAATCCTTTAGTTAGATGCTACATCCCTATTTTGCTTGTTTGTAATATAACACAATACGTTTCCTGTTTCGACCATTTACACCAGTCCACAGTTTCTATTCACGAGAGAAGCGTTGCAAACCTTGATGAAAAAATTTAAGTGCAGGATGTACAGAGACGTTGCAAGTTTACAGTTACTTCTCTGGTTAGACAGCCATATCTGTTTCACTGATTTCTGAGTGCATCACAAAGCTTGGGAATACCATAGTAACTAGTGATTTGTGCGCCCATGCTTGTCTGAAGTCATGGCCGCAGCTCTATCCAAGAAATGCAATAATGTTACGGATAGTAGCGACACAAGAGCACTGAAATAGGAAACAATACAATGAGTTTAAAAATCATAATGCAAGACATAGGAAATAACAGAGTTTCTTAAATCGATGGTTGTTCGACATAGCTTAGTTAGGCCAGATTCCTAAGCTGGCACAGAGTTACGCGAGATGTTATATATATTACATAGAAGAGTGCTAAATTTGAAAGGTCATTCGGGCGTAGCATACAACAGGATGAGACTTTCACAACGGACTCAAAGCTTGGTCTTTGGGGAGCCGTCTGTTTAAATCATCGGACGACAAAGCTCTAACCAATCTAGAAACCATATCCATCAACAAATAGTCAACCGTGTAAGACGGACAACATAATAGCGCTCATGATAGCACCTAACCGTGAGGCTGGGAAAACCGAAAAGAATGGTAAGTCGAAAAAATTTGGTACCGCGTTATCTGAAATCGCAAAAAGATTTACAAATGATACATAAGGGTGTGTGTTCTAATATTGTATTCGAGGTCCAAGGTACACATGGTAAGTGAAATTTGTTTTAACATGGACACCAAATAAATTACACATAGGGGCACTACATTTGTGAAATCTTTGGACCAACCGAAAGTGCCATGAGCATGTTCAAACGAAAAGTTCCATAGGCTTCTCTTCTTACGTTTCCATAAAGCAAACAAATACATGATCTGAAGCCTATCATCATTTTAAAGTGGAGAAATATTTATTGCAATAGGGAGAAGCGCTTTATGAAACATCACAAATAAATGGAAGGACCGTTACCTCAGGAGGGGGCATTGCATTTGTGAAATATTGGACCAATCATGTTCAAATGACAAGCTCCATAGGATTACCGTTCTTATGTTTCCATAAAATCTCAAACTGAGGGCATAGGAATGTAAAAATACCGAACAATCGGTCACAAAAGGTAGACCAAAACCCAATGTCTAAAGTTAGTCCAACCCCTCTCATTTCTTCAAAGATCCCGGGAACTCAAACCTGCAATGTGTTTACAAATAATTAAAGCCGTGCATACACCATGATTAACAATGGAAGTTCCCCTACTTGAAACAAAAAAAACTTTTTATCGACAATGGACTTAATGTTGTCACACCTAGAATAACAGCCCTGGCCCCGGCCATTGCTCTTAGACCAAAAAGGACCGGATCGGTAAAAATGAATAAATTTGACCGGATTTACAATGGATCCACTATCAAGGGTTCACCATAGGCAATATCAATGGATCCACTATATCTCACAAAGAAGCTAAGATGAATCTTGACAACCAAATTTGGTCAAAGAAGACAAACATGAATAAAAGGATCATTTTTTTTTTACGCTAACCAATAAAAAGATCGATTCGATTAAAAGGAACAAATTTTGGGGACCCACGGAAGCTACTAATAAATGTCAAAAGACATCGAGAAGCCTACATGAAAAATGAAATTTCTATCAACCTCTATGCTACCCCAATCCTTCTTTCAACATGAGCATTATATCAAATTTACGGAACTATGAGGCGAGATACATTAAATCGGTGATAAAGGGTAACTCGATCCAAAGATAATTTACAACCATGTGCTTCGATTGCATTCTTTCAACCCAAAAAGATCTTTCTTTTGTTGTGGTATGCAATCATGACCTTCTCGCAAATCAAGCGACGAGATGATTAAAGAAATCAAATTTAATGAGATAGGGTGCTAAAGTGAATAGATATTTGTCTATCTTTTGCCTAAGCAACGTCACAAACACATGGTCACTAATATACCTTTGGATCAGCTACTTTCTTTAGATGCACAATTCTTCGGGTAGTCAAGACGGTAGCGAAGGTCAAGGCAAGTGTACCTTGAGCAATGCTATCTGTCTATTTCGAGTGCCTCTCATACTAAATCCCGGCTTGATCCTACACAAAAAAGCGAAAATGGCAAACCAAGAGCCTAAAACTTTGTGTGGGACAACTTTAAAAAATATGGAGCATGACAATATATGAGGGATTCATTGGATTTGCTATCAAAGCTAATGCTTTTTCCATCCCCTTTTAACAAATCAATTACTCGAGAACTTTATGGTAGCCTAAAGAGAGCCTTCTCGATCATGGATGAAGTAGTTGAGATGAAGGACATCGATATATACCGGCAATTGGATTTGCAACATGGTAGTGCACCCACAGAGAAAAGGCAGCGGCTAACGGAGTGCATATACGAGATATAGCATGCATTCCAAGGCATAAGCTTACGCTTAGTAATTTCTTTACGAGACTTAGCAAACGGACCTTTACAAAAATAAAAGGCAAATCAAGCCGATTACTCCATAAATCATGGAATGACGATCATTTAGAAAGTACTAAGTCAACCTTTTCTCGGTTTGACCTTAGTGACGACCTGCAGAGGAAGAACCTAAAAATTTAATTGAATGTTGCATACCTCAAGCGAGGATCCGCTTGAGAAAAAGTGCAACATAATATTAAAGGGATTAAACTGGATGGACAAGATGCCAAAATGAATTAGGAGCTGTCTAACCTTTGCCTAGGCAATATCACAAACACATGGTGTGCTAGAGTATAAGCCAAATCAAGGCACATATTGTCACCGGCCAGTAGGTCCCGCCAAAAACAAATAAAAAGAGATCAACATAGAAATCAAACGAAGGAAAATACAAAGTGAGTAAAAATGTTAATAAATTAAGGCCGCGGAACGCGAATCAAGAACATTACAGCCATAAATGTGTTCACGCTGATGGAGATGTTGACACGAAAGGCAGCTAGAAGGAGGAGCAACGGGCTTGGGAGAGAGGAACGGCGTGGGGAGGAGATAAAAATTTGTAGGGTTCGCGGCCTCCCGTGCGCCGTAGCGGAGAGGGTGGCATGCTCAGCGTCGGTATTTGCTCGCCCGCCGGTCGTATTAAATGCGCCGCGCGGCGCCGTGGAAGCGGGTCGTGCGCACCCGGCATGTAAGCGGCGTACCCGGGGCGGATCCGGTGGGGGAACGCCCGGATCCGAAATTTAGGCCATGGCAGGTGCTAGGCCGCGGCGTCGCCTTACCCGGTCTGCGAGGCGGAAGGGCGGAGGAGAGGAGGAGGAGGGTGGCCGCCGCCGCGTGACGGCCGACCACCGCCCGAGGCAGCGTCAGCGTCGCCGCCCGTCCGCGTCGGGAGGAAACCGCCCGGCTATGGCGAGAGAGCTAGGGTTAGGGGTTGGGGCCGCGGCGGTGAAATCCGAGGCATGGAGGCGACGGGTGAGAGGCGGGAGAGGGCCGGGGGGGAGGAGGAGGAGGAAGGGGCCGGGGCGGGGGGCGCCGCCACGGCCGTTCGCGCCGGGCCGCCGCGCCCCCGCCTGGCGTCGGAGGGAGAGCGCGAGAGGAGGAGGGGCGCGGCCTTGGGGCGTGGAGCGCGGTTTTTTCCGAGGAAGAGAGAAGCGCGGTATATATTGGTAGGCTAAGGCGGGGGTTTTTCGAAAAATCTCGGAGGCGGGCGGGTAATAAAACCGCCACGAATGTCCTCTTCGGCCGAAGGATTTTCATAATTCAGTGGACCTGAACGGTAAAAAACTTGGCCTCGAAGTTATGTTTACCGAGGGATCGGGTGGAGTATGGCGTGATTTCGGGTAAAGGGAAGGACTTTTCTGAAAAAACGCAAAACAGCTCCGCGAGCCGTCCGATGGCCGGATCCCGACGGGCCGCGGCATTTTGGACGACGTGGATAGCGTGAGGCCGGTTTTCTCCACAACCAATTTACTCTTTAAATGTCCCCCGAGGAATATGAGCAACCAATAGTAAGTCAAAGAAGGGTATTCATAGTTTCATAAAAAAAGGAAGGACATTTATATCATCAGTCAAGGTGGACATGGCCAACCAAAAATGAAGGCCAAGTCTTAGTTACTTCCATTTACAAAATATAACAGATAGTCATGCCAATGCAACCCACAGGGCACAAATTAGATGTAAAACAAAGAAATACATTCTCCCACCACAAACAAACTGCTGCAACCTTAATAGACTTATATGGTCACATTTATATATTTTTTTCTTTCAAAAAAATGTCAAATAATAGGGCAACTCTATTGATCAAGGTGTCCTGCTAATATACCATTGAGAAATATTACAAAAACTCATGCATACTATACTTACTTGAGGTAGGGAAGGGTCATATTCCTCAGCACATATGGATTATGTTTAGCATATGCAGTCCATTCTTCTTGATCTATCTTCCCATCACCTTTTGTGTCAGCCTGATCAAATGTCTATCAACAACCAACATCAAAAGATTCAGCACCACACAAAATGGATATATTTGTTTTGTATTCTTGGGTTTAGGACACCGTGCCACAGAGCAACACATGGATGACATATTTCTTACCCTATCAACAATCATCTCGACAGCATCGCCGCAATATCCAAATCTGATTCATCTAGCAGAGCTAACACCATCTCCTTTAACTGTAATGTAATTGAGGATAGTGAGAAATATTCCTAATAATCATGTTTAGGCAGAAGGTCCAGCTAAGACAACCAGTTTATCTATTGACATTTCAAAACAAAGAAAACAATGCACAACAATTAATTAGTATTACAACATAGTTATCTATCAAGAATGAAATTCTCTACGGGCCATATATTACTCGAAATACAATCGAGTAACATTTACCCATCTGATCCTGATTTCAGAAGCAACCTGTTTGAAATAAGTTTTCAAAGATGGGCTTTCTCAAGTTTTGCAACTTACTACTTCAGATGCCAATCGGCGTATACTAAGGTAGTTTCAGAAGAAACTATTCTCACATGATTTCAAAAGTAATCAATGGGAAAGAAAGAAAAAATCTATATATTAGTTGGTAATTTATCCGGCTAAGGAATGCCTTCCCCGCTGGCCGCTGCAATAAAGGGTGTACCCAGTTTGAGGCTCCCTGCGACTACGCAGAGGGTCAGGGGCAGGATGATTAGCGCCAGGCCTTACCGGCACACCTGTTTGCGGAAATACAATTTCTTGTAATTGATCTCAATTTCTGTGTTCTTAGTGCTGATTTCAAGTGAAAAAAAGGAAAGAACCAAAAGCTCTCTGATGTGAACGCCTAATATCAATATTCAATAACAAGGAATCATGGATGCAGCTGTAGTTCAATGGGATACAAGGGTGTACATCAGTACGTTCATTCACTCAAAGTCAGACAAATGCTTACCCTCATGCCGTTCTATAAAGCCGGTCTGTCTTAAGTCATACAACTTAAATGCAACTGCAGTAATAAAATAAAAATAATTAGCTAAAGAAATAAAACCTAGAACTTTTCGGGTTCTCGAAGTCTCAGTAGAATAACTTTCTTACATGCAACTTTTTGCTCTTCTGGTGCATCTGGATGAAACACACTAAGAGATCGAACAAATTCGCGAATTGATTACACCATTTTGTTTTTGATCAAACAAGTCAAATACCTGCAACTTGTTTTTGAGTTGTGTTATAATAAACTTCATAGACATATAACTGATTTAAGGCTATACAACACTACCACATTGAATTCATTCTTGAACTAAAGCATAAATCATCATCATCATCATCAATCCTATATTGAAGACTTGTATATCACACCCTGCCAATTCATGGTTTAAAACTGCACAGAAGCTACAGCTATGTCACTGAAGTAGAAATTCTTTTACAGAGCTGACAGATGGGTGCTGACTTTTACTGATAAAAGGAATTAGTAAAAAAATTCTCATCAACAAACAATCATCAGTTATTTGTTTGGGGAGGAAAGACTTAGAGAAGCTGTTCTTTTAACAATAAATAAAGTCATGAGCAACATTTTGAAACTGACAACTTGACATAATTGATACTCTTACCCTATCGACAAAGAGATTTTGCTTCTTCTTGTTCCTAAAGAGAGCTAGGTGGAATTCTTCCTGGAAAAATGGAAAAGGAGACATATTAAATTAATTTATCACAATATTGTTAGTTTGTTACCCATCTAAAATTATGCTTTGGAGCCTACCTTGTGAATTAGATTATCTTTGATAATTGAATTACTTATTTTCCGGAAGAGTTCATGTAGTGCTTCAACTTCACTCACCGTAACTGCAACAAGGCGGAGGTTAACAAACTATTTCTAAAACACAAGTACACAAGAATACATGAGTATCAGAGTTAGTCAGAGAAGTAGCAATGCCACAACGTTTTCATTAGACTTGTTTGACCCAAAAACTATGAAAAAGATAATGCTAGCCTGCCCCATTGATTCCTCTTTCTTATCTAAGAAGGGATTCAATTCTCACGCAGTGTTCCAGTATCAATATTAACAAAATCTGGAAGATCCACTTTCTCACAAGATGTTTCGGCAGCAAGGGCTACAGCCTCCCGTGTATCCAGCAAGTCCGGCGATCGACTGGCATGCTTTGTTTGCAGACAGCCCATCAGCAGTGCCTCCAGTGGAATTTTCAAGCAAAGTGCAAAACTTCGAGAAGATCTGCAAGAGCACAGTTCAACTGAAACAAATATGACAACGGCCTTATGAGCTTCAGGAGAAACAATAGTAAACTAGTACAGTCTAACGATAAAGATGCCAATGGTTTTAAACATCACAGTATTATTTTTCACCTCAGGGGAATCTAACCAAAAACACAATGTCGAGAATCTTGTGATCCTATTCTGTAAACAGTAATGCCTAATTAAGTTCCACATTCAATTCAAAAAGTGAAGTAAAAGTCACTCCTTGCAAATTCAACTGTACCGATGCATTCAGATGTGGGATTGCAAAGTTGCAGGGACAGTCGGGCAGAGTCACAGAACCTGTCTACAGCTTACAGTTTCGAGATTTGAATGAACATTCCATACTGCTTGAAAGGAGGAGAAAAAACATCTGGGTTTACTACTTGCGCTTGCGCATATTGACAATTTCACGGCGCAACAATCTTCTTTTTTATATGGTAAGATAAAATTCAACCCTCAACTATGATTAGATGGGTGAATCTCCTAAGCTAACGAAGGCCAATGCGTAGCAGTACAAATTTCTCTGAAAAACGAATTCAAGAAACGGGAGCACCCAGAGGCCAGAGCACTACTGGAATGAACCCATCTCAGCTCAACGCGGGCTTTCAGGAATCTAGTGAAAGGAAGCAAGGGAGGGAAGGGCAGGGGAGGGGAGGTTCTAGGAACATACCGGACCGCGAGAGGGAGATCGAGCGCTGGCGATTTGCCGCCGCTGGGCGCTGGCGCCGTTCCAGTCTTGTGTATTGCTCGGCGCCTCCTGGTCGGTTGGTTCGCGCAGTCGTATGCCGTCAGTTAATTGACTTTGAGCCAGAACATAGTTGGCCGGAACAACAAGAAAAAAAGAGAAAGAAATGCTAGAAAAGCGCCATTATTGGCTTCTTGTTTTGTTTAAGGCTCCGAGTCCGTACACACGGAATGGATGGATGCCGTAATCCGCAATGCAGCTGCTTGTTTATTTGTTTTCTCGGCTGATTACTTGCTGTCCAACCACCGTGGAGTCAATAATGGCGCCTTTTCCATTTCTTTTCCGTTTGTTTTCACAAAACAAAACACCTTAACAGCTTGCCAGCTACGAGTTAGGCCAGTCTTAATGGGGAGTTTCACCCCCCGGTTTCTAAGATGTGAAACTTTGACATGAAATGGGTGCCTTTCTCAATGAACAGTTTCATTACACAGTTTTATAGAGTTTAGGGCCCCACAACCTCTCTCTCTCATTGCATTTGGTTTAATCAAGATAGTTCTATAGTGAAATGCTATTTGCCGTCTCCCAATGGGGTTTCACCTCGATTCCAACGCGTGTGAAACAAAGGCCCAAAGTTTCACCATGATGAAACTTTTTCCTTCTCTCTCCTAGGAATTTAATGCAAAAGTGAAGTTTTTGATGATGTAATAGCGACATTTAATACGCATTTAAACTTCCATCAGGCGCCCTTTGGCTCAGTTTAGGCAACCTTTTGCTAGCACGCAATTTTTTTTTTGAGGTCGTGTTGTCACGCTTTTTCATTAAACAGAAATAGTTTTTTTATTACATCCTATGCAGGACACGATAATGACCCGCAACCGAAACACACGTGGTTGTGATTTACATAGAGTATTTTGCGACAAACTGGCATATTACAAGGGGCAAGGCCTAAGTATCCTCTAGGTCCAACCCGACCACCTCAAGCGGTACGAAGATTTGGCACCGGTAATTTCTTTGATATGTTTTATAGACATCCGTGGATGATATACGATTTATGGGGTTGCATCTTCCAGTTTTTATTTTTATTGTTTTAAAAATATTCCCGGATTGATATACGATTTATGGAGCTGCATCTTTTCTTGTTATTTTCCGATTTTTCCATATAAAATAAAAAATGGTACTTAATTGACCACAGCCATTGATTCGCCGTTGGACTGTGTATGCATTATATGCAACGGCAACATGATTGTGCTTCAATTTTATAGGAGTATAATAATCTCAGTCGATGGCAAACTGTATATGGATTCTTTTTTTTGAGAATATATATGGATTAATTTTCTTTTTGAGCAAAACTTTTTTTTTTTTTTTTTGAGGGGAGAGCAAAACTGTATATAAAAACGTTAATCGTTCATCGCGCGTCCCTATAGACTCAACTCGCCGAACGCCGCCGCACGGCTCTCCCTCCCCATCGGCGCCCCTCGTTGACGTTTGTGGGTGAGGGGAGCTGGCCTCCATGTCCAGCGATGGCTATGGCCGGTGTTTCCCTCGAGTAGGTGGTGTGTCCCCGAGCTAGGGTTAGGTCTATGTTGGGGTTTCCGACGATGGCGTTGAGGGCGGCGGCGCCGTCGCCCAGGAATAATGTCCTCTCGCTCTCTTCCCCGTCTCGGTGGCGTTCGCGTCTCGGCCGTGCCGGAGGGTGTGGAGGTAAGGTCCGTCCTTGGATCTTGTTTAGGAGTGTTCGGTTTGGCGAGGTCTTCGCGTCTTGGTGCTCGGAGGCTCCGGCCCCTACCCGTGGATGCGGTGGTGGCTGCTGGTCTTAGGAAATTTGTGGTTCGACCTCATTCGGCTTCACCACGACGGAGCATGCTATCGTCGGCTCTACCATCGCCGTCTCAACTGGATAGTGATCCCCGACGGATGGGCGTTCAACGACTTCTTCGCTTTTGCGAGATCGATCGGCGTCTTCTGCAAATCCACCTCGACGGGGGTTTCTCGCTTTTTGGTGCTTCAGGTTTGGTGGCGGTGGTGGCGGTGGCGGTCTACGGCATGGCGGTGCGGCTGGTGTTCGTTCCGAAGGGTCTAAGGACCGGTTTGTAATTTTCTTATTTCCTGGGGTTCTTGTAGATTATAGGCGGGGTAGCTGTCATACGTATCCTTATTCGGTGTACTTGTATTGCTTTTCCCTTAATTAATACATGTATGCTTTATCAAAAAAAAAAAAACTGTATATGCATTAATTACACAGGGAAAAGAAACTTGGGCCTGTCTGCAAGGAAAGGAGCAACTTCTTACAATCTAGCCCACCCTACAATCCAGCTCGGCCCACTATGGCGTCTTGTTCGCCCGCTTCTGTTCCTCCTCTCCCCATTCCCCTCGCGGAACGAAAAATATCCCCCAACAAATTCCTGGCCAAATTCCTGGCTAAACCCTCCTCCGCGCTGCTCCGTCGCCGCCATGGCGCTCTCCAAGCCTCTCCTCTCTCGCCTCCTCCCCCCCCCCTCCGCCTCCGGCCCCAGGCCCGCTTCCTCTGTCTCGCCACCCCGACTTCCACCCCGAACCCCGCCCAAATCGACGACGCGCACGCCCACGCGGACGCCGCCGCCGAGCGCCGCCGCCGCAAGCGCCGCCTTCGCGTGGAGCCCCCTCTCTCCCGAGGCCCCGCGCCGCAGCGCGCGCCGGGGGCTCCCCGCCCGGCGTCGAACCCCAACGCGCCCAAGATCCCGGAGCCGGCCTCGGTGCTCTCGGGAAGCGCCTCGACCTGCACCGCCGAATCCTCACCCTCATCCGCGAGAACGACCTCGACGAGGCGGCGCTCCTCACGCGCCACTCCATCTACTCCAACTGCCGCCCCACCGTCTTCACCTGCAACGCCGTCCTCGCCGCGCTGCTCCGCCAGGCCCGCTACGCCGACCTCCTCTCCCTCCACCGCTTCGTCACGCAGGCCTCCGTCGCGCCCACCGTCGCCACCTACAACATCCTCCTCCAGGCCTATTGTGACTGCCGCCGCCCCGATGTCGCGCTCGAGCACTTCCGCCTCCTCCTCAAGGATGACTCGCCAGTGCTCCCCTCCCCAACCACATACCGCATCCTGGCGCGCTCCCTCGCCGAGAATGGCAAGCTGGACCAGGCGCTCGAGCTCAAGGATGGCATGCTAGAGCGCGGCCTCATCGCCCCTGATACCCAGGTTTATGCCTTCATCATGGGTGGGTTTGTCAATGCCGGGGACGGTGACAAGGCAGTTTCGTTGTATGAGGAGCTCAAGGAGAAGCTTGGCGGGGAGCCTATTCTTGATGGCGTCGTGTACGGGAACCTAATGAAAGGGTATTTTCTCAAGGGCATGGAGAAGGAGGCCATGGATTGCTATGAGGAGGTGCTTGGAGAGGGTTCCAAGGTGAGGTTTGGTGCCGTGAGTTACAACATGGTGCTTGATGCGCTTGGGAGGAATGGGAGGTTGGAGGATGCACTCAAGCTGTTTGAGCGAATGTGTATGGAGCATGACCCGCCCAGGACGATTGCTGTGAACCTTGGGAGTTTTAATGTGATGGTTGATGCATACTGCCGTGCTGAAAGGTTTCAAGATGCAATTGAGGTGTTTGGGAAGATGGCTGAGAAGAGGTGTGCTCCAGATGCACTCTCCTACAATAATCTGATTGACTGGCTAGGGAAGAATGAACTTGTCGGGGAGGCTGAGGGATTGTACAAGGACATGGGTGAGCAAGGTGTAAACCCAGATGAGTACACCTATGCCTTGCTCATTGAGTATTGCTTCAAGGTCGGTCGGGTGGAAGATGCAGTTGCTTACTTCAACAAGATGCTTGATGCTGGCCTGAGGCCCAATAAAAATGCATTTAACAAAGTCATAGGTGGCTTGGTGAAGGTTGATAGGCTCAGCGAGGCACAAGGGTTCTTTGATATGATGCCTCAAAAGGAAGTCAAGCCAAACATTGCTAGTTATGAGTTGCTGTTGAAGGCATATATTGATGCAGCAAGGTTGGATGATGTGATTAAGATAGCCAAAGGTATTCTGTTGGATGAGAGTGTCGCCTTTAGCGATGAAATGAAAGCACTTCTGGAGGAGGCACTGGACAAAGAGGGGAGAGATGGGGAAATGACAAAGTTGTATGAAGATGTTGAGACGGAGAAAGCAGAGGCGGCTGCACGTGCAGCTGAAGAGAAGGCTATAGCTGAGGCTCTTGCTAAAGAAGAAGAGGAGAGGAAGAAGGCTGAGGCAAAGGCTAAGGAAGAAGCGGCTGCCAGGGCTAGCCGAGCTGCTATTGAGGCAGTGCTAGGTCGCAAGAGGGAAGCAGAAAAACAGGAAACAGTTGATGGACTGAACGTTGAGGAAGGAGAGGTTGTGGAATCCAACAGTGACACCAACAACGTGTCTGGAGAACAGAGTGAAGGCGATGAGCAGCAAAAGAAAGAGCCTGCTGAAGCCTCATCTTGTCCTTAGCTTCATTATCTTTATTGGTTCTTTTCTGTCATGAATGATCTTTAGTTCCATTTCAGTAGTATAGTGTGATTGAGAGAGGCTATCTGAGAAGGTTGGCTCAATGCTTTTATTTGAACTTACGTGGTTTCAAGTTGTGCTGATTGTTTGCTGCATTGATGCAATCTTGTGTATCACATCTTGCATTTCTTAGATAAGAGATAAATATTGGTTATAAATTTTCTTTATCGTTGTGATCCATGAATTCACTGTTTTGTAGGAGTATTCTCCATCTCTATATCTTCTCTACTCTCTTTCTCTTTCTCTACTACTTAAAAAGTATACATGTATTTCCTGTCCCCACTCATACTAGGTTGTCCTGTGCTCCCCTTGCACACATTCAGTTTATGAAATTTCAGCATAAAGTTTTACTTAATACTTAACCTGTCATGTTCTATCAGTTAAAAACCAAAATCTACTACGTAAGAAGTATACATACATGTAGTTCTTGTCTTCATACTAGGTTGTCTTGTGCTCCCCTTACACCCATCCAGTTTATGAAATTTCAGCATAAAGTTTTACTTAACCTGTCATATTGTATATCAGTTAAAACCAATGTGTAAAGGTAAATCCTCTCTATTCTACTGGTGTCTCTAGTTCTTTCTGTTCTTTTGAAAAATGCTTTAAGTTATGGTTTAGCTAAGTGATCCCGATGAAAGAAGCACACTGATAAATTCACCAAAACATCAATTTACCTGTCCATTCAATGGGCTTTTTTTATGGTGCAAGCATGTAAAGGATAGTGTATGTATGTGCGGCTGAAGATCCGTTACAGTTCCTGACAGTATGCATGAATGTCACTGAAGCTTTAAGAAACTCATCTCCAGAAACAATAATCTCACATATTCCTGTGCACCTGGTATTGAAATTCTGTTCGGGCAAATCATTTTACTTCTTAAATTTTGAAAAGCAAATATATTTGGAGATGCTTTTTCCAGGTGTAAAATATCACTGTGGGACTTACTCAATATAGGTTTTATCTTTGAAATGTTGATCCAGGTAATAGAACCCAATTTCAAATTTCCATTAACATATTTTTAATATTTTAGGATGGTTCTTGTAATGGCCTGCAACACTATGCAGCACTTGGAATGGTTAATGTTAGTTCATACCTGAATAGATTCAGTTGTTCTTTTTGATATTTTTTTGTCATTGCTATGCATAACTAGTTACCTAATTTTTCTTGTTAAGTGACCTTTTTTTATTAATTTGTTCCTAATTTGTAGCCATTTCTGTCAACTTAGTCGCCAGAGAAAAGCCCGCAGATGTTTTACACCAGGTATGTATTCTGTGTCAATTGTATTTTGAATTGCAAGTCTGGAACCTGTTCATGGTACTTATGGTAGTGCTTGATGTGCTTTGGGAACATGTAGCAGTCTATGTTTTGCATGAGTGGTCTCCTCCCATATTCACCATCTGTTCTGTGCGGTCTTTATGGGTGCTGGGAAATGGGAATCACTTACCGCAACATTTCTAAATGATCATGTGACCACATTTGATTTCATAAAATGCTTTGGAAAAAGAAAGGACGAAGTAAAATTGAGGTGTAATTGATTTCTTTTAATACCCCTGTCATGTGGGGCCATGCATATTCTAGGCGCAGGCGTGCCAGAGACATACGCAGGGCAGCAAGAGATCCCAAGTCCGGGTCTGCTACATCTGTTGCCGATCAGGATCAGAGTAGCAGTTAGATAAGTTAGATTCCTATTCTATTTTGGTTACTAGTCTTAGGGAGTATGGACTCCGATCAGGTCAGGCCTTAGGCCATATAAATATTTGTAACCAGCGTATGGAAAGATTAAGCAAGTTATTATTCATCTATTCTCTCTGTCTTCTATCTTCAACCAAGCCTAGCAGGCGTGAGGGGTAAAACCTCAGTCCTAGACGACAACGGCACGAGATTACGAGCTCCGTAGTCGAGGGCCAGCTACCTTAGATCACCAAGCCCTTGACAACCCCTGACCAAAGTTATTAATGAGGATCAGCAAGGCACTAGGTATCAGCTGCTTTTACTACTTTCTAGATTAGCCAGATTATTCATGATTGTGAGTCAAGCTTGGCAATTCATGTGACCTTATGTAATATGTCCTACAAAGCATGATGGCTTGGTGTCATCTGGTGCCCAGTGACCCTGACCCACTGGGGCTTCCTTCCTTAAAATATCCTTTTAACCTTTAGAATTTATGAACTATTATTATTGAAGTCTCGTCATGAAATATCCCATGGGTTCAGACTTGATATGTTATATGTATTCATTTCTTCATCTTTTGCAGCAAGGCACAAAGCGCATGCCTGGCACAGCTGTTACAGAATCAGTGGTTGCTACTGAGCCTGAGAAGAGGGAGGGATTTTTGTTGATAACTGAGAGAATAAGTGTGACATTCAGCTCAAGTGCAAGTACCGGTCCCGTTACTAATTGTTTTCTCTTAAACATTTCAAGATATTCTGCCTTTATTTTTCTTTTCTTTTCATGAAATCCTTTATGTATGTCCTGATTTTGTGGTCGTTCTAGATGTTTTAGATAGTGATGATGCCCACTGCAAAATAATATTTCAACCCAATTTTGGTTTGCTGTTGGATTATTGTCTTTACTGCCAGAAACTAACCTCTCTGCCATTTATTCCCTTAGTAGCTTAATTTTAGTTTATTGTTGGGTTGTTGCCTTTACTGCCATTAAAGATGGGGACTGTTCGCTTAATTTTGTAACTGTATAATATGTCAAGGCACATGTGTTACCAAAAAAATTTAACTAACTGGGTTGACTGATGATCTGATTCTGATGATCCATGCCAACTCCATAATCCAGATTAGACACTAGCAAATTTAGTAACAGATGTAAAAGGGGTTACATTGCAGAGCAAGTTTTGAGTTGGAAGCTGGAGCAGTTGGACAGACAACTGATTTCAAGGAAGTATTCAGGAG
Source organism: Hyparrhenia diplandra (assembly GCA_015847255.1). NCBI lineage: Eukaryota > Viridiplantae > Streptophyta > Magnoliopsida > Poales > Poaceae > Hyparrhenia > Hyparrhenia diplandra. Next base: position 319,160 of record JADLZK010011784.1, read on the forward strand.
ACTTGAGTGGAATCTTAAGAAGGCAAGTGGCAACAAAGGATATGTACATCTTGCATAAGATGATCTGTATTTGCATTGTTAACTTAAAATTACTAACCAGTTTGCTTTAGCTTGCTAAAACAATTTTAACTTTACACTACAGATTGTTGGTGGTTCTCAGCACACCCTTCGTGCAAAGCTCACATTTTCCCAGGAGTGACATGGTACATGTTGTGTTTGAAGCATTAGTTATATACCCTTGGCAACATCATGTAATTTCTTGTTAGGCAACTTGCCATGACATTCTCCTTTGTCAAATGCAGGAAATATCACAAAGGAAGCTGGCCCGGTGAATATGAATTTCACTACAGCGATGTACAATGCATCAAAGTTGCAGGGATTTAGAGGGTTTTGTTCTCCACTGTGAAATTGTTTGCCTAATCATTGTGTCATAATTAATTATCTTTAGTACATTTCTAAAACTAGGGTGCTGTAGACTTTTAGAGATGTAGTCTTTATGATCCTCCCAAAACCTTTAGTGCTCAAAGACATTGGCATGCAGAATTATTGCAGAATGTTAAGGATCAACTACGAACTGTACCTTCAGATAGCAAAGAAATCAAGGCACTTACAGATGGGTGCGATATGCAACACAAACAAGCTCCTACTTGTTTCCAATCCATTTTTTTGTGTACCATTTGTTCTCATGGACAGTGGCATGTATTTGTAACTTTACAGTGGAATTCACAATACTGCTCAGCTCCCGCAGTTGGAACACATTTGTAGTATCATTTTTTTTCTCATGCAATGCGCAGAAGAATGATTCATGTTTTATTGCCGCGAAATGTATGAAGTTCCTGTTAATGACATTGGGACCTATTCTCTTAGATAATTTATGTGAGGTTTTGTCGAAGTGTCACAGCAACAGATCAAGAATTCTGTACAAGTCAAACTATAGAGGGTTTGTTTGAGAAAAGGAGCAGGTTCTAAACAGATCATAAAATCTCACCTTGTCAGTTGCAGCTTAACGATTCATATGAAAATGGACAATGAGGTGACAAGAATTTGGATACGAAAACATCTATCCTGACTGATACCACAATGTATCTTTCTTTTGATTAAAGTCATGACTTTCAATGAACATGATGAATGTACAGACCATCTTTATGCTCCATGCTCTCACTCAGTGTATCCAAGCATAATCACATGAACATTAGTCCCTACAATACACAATCTTAAGTGCTACTCCCATTTGGTATATTGGGTTTAGGATAAGAATCACAAATGTTTTGTATCCAGTAAAATTTATCCTGCAAAAAAGAAAAGGCTGCTTGCATCTCACCCTAAATTTCAGAGATACAGCCGAACCATCAATATCATCCTGTGAACTTTCCAGAGTGCAATGCAGTCATGACAGATTCAGAGGATTGCCCATCTTCACCAATAACAGCTATGCATCCTAAAGAAATATTATCATTTGTTTTCGCCCACTGTGAATGCATTGTGCGCCTTTAGCAAAAATGCAGCAAAAATCGCTCTGGTTCTTGTCTTTCAAGTTTGCGTTTCAGCACTATAACCTGCTCAAGGTAGTGCATCAATCTGTTCTATAGTTTCAAGTGAAATGATCCTATAAAGGCTTTACCATATGTTCTGGTATGTCATTAGGGTAACTATTGTTCATTAACCTTAGTCAGAGAGCATATTACAAGAAGAGGACATGAGGCGGCGGCCAGTTTGGCAATCAATGGTTGATGTACCACCCTAGGGACATATGACACATATGACTCAGTGTTCACTGTTTGATGAGTTGGGAACCAACTGTGAGCGCAATTGTATTGACATCACAGATGCAGGTGATAAAAAAATTGCCCATCTATATCTGAACTTCTGAACATCAGGCCGCCGCCTATATCTGAACTTCTGAACATCGGTGACTGGTAAGTTCAGTGTTCTTCTGAACATCAGGCTGCCACCTATATCTGAACTTCTGAATATCGGTGATTGTTAACTTCAGTGTTAGCATCTGGTCCAGCAAGGTAAATATTTGCATTTATTCGGTTAATGTCAGTTGAATATAGGGGGTTTGCATTCTTGGTTAATGTCAATTGAATATCGCAACAGAGGTTTCGGTTAATGTCAGTTCAATACAGGGGTTCACAACAGCAGCTCACAACAGAGGTAAAGGTTTGCGCAACAGAAACAGGGGAAGTTCAGTGCCGGATGCACGCTCATATATCAACTGCTAACCTTCAACTAGTTAGCCAACTCCAGCTATTGCAGACTAATTTTTTGCCACCCACAACTAGTAACGAGCCCTAGGTGAGCATGCACCTAGGAGTAAATTTAACTTTGCCCGAGCCCTAGTGATTCAAACAGGCCCGGGCTTAACCTTGGTACTCTGATAGTACGCTCATTGCAGAAAGCAAGATCAAATAGCCGCATATTAACAGGTTATCCTCGAAACTGCATTACAAATCTCTCAGTTTTTCAATCCAAGAAACAAATCAAAGAATCAATGCACACTGCCTGGCACTTGCTCTCAAAATGTGCTCAGAATCTGGTGCAGGGATGTGTAAGTTCCTAGGACGGCGACGCACACTCCGGCCACCAGTATGGCGACGATCCCCGCGGCCTCGGCACGGCGAGCCCCTCCAATCCAGAGGTAGCTCAGGCACGGGAACAGGACGCCGACGGTGACGTTGAGAGAGGAGCCGATGAGGGACATGAGGTACCCGAAGAAGGGCACCACGCACGCCACCACCACCGTGCTGCCGAGGACGGCGGTGCTGATGGCCGCCCTGGCGAGCCCCCCCTGACGAGCCCGCGACGACGACGACAGCTTCTCCTCTATCGCCGTCGTGATGGGCTGGATGACGAGCGCGTACTTGGACAGCGGGGTGATGAGGGTCGTCAGGATGGCGATCCTCGTGTACACCTTCCCCGAGGGCAGGTTCAGCGTCACCAGCGACTTCACGTCGTCTCCGTAGATCATGTACCCTAGAACAGCCGTCAGCGCGTAGTTGAGGCTGCACAGCAACGAGGAGGCCAGCAGGACCTTGGTGAACTCGTTCTTGTTCCTCATGGAGGTGTACACCGTCGGGAAGACGCCGTGGCCGGAGAAGCAGACGAAATACAAGCTGAGGGAAGTGGGCAGCCCGGCGAGACTGAAGACATTGCCATCCTTGGCGGCATGGAAGCCGTGCTCGGCCACGCCGGCCCAGATCAAGGACGCCGTGAGGGCGACCGACGCGACGAGCCCGACCGCCGACACGTAGGCGAGCACGCAGAGGTCCCTGAGCCACGTCGTCGGGAGTATGACCACGGCCGCTACGACGATGAAGAGCTGCTTCCCTCGCAGGACGTAGCCGCCGGGGAGGCCGACGGCCGTGCCAGGGAGCAGCTTGTCGAGGTTGTCGCCCTCGAGGATGAGGAAACTAATGGCGACCAGGTAGAGCTCGGCGTACATGACGGCGCCGATGGTCTTCCGGCCGGCCCGCCCGAATGCCAGCTGCCCGATGTCCGGGTAGCTCCTGACGGTGTCGCCGCCGGCGCGCATGCAGCGGGCGATGAGCTCGCCGGTGTAGTAGCAGACGGCGCCGACGACGGCGAAGAGCGCCAGGCTGAGCCACCCGCCCTGCGCCAGCGCGTACGGCACGGACAGCAACCCGACGCCTACACAAGGAATCACGTTAGCATTCGGATGAATCTTGCTGTGATTAGATTGGTTCGTCATGTATGTAGGAGAACTAACAAGATCATCCATGGACGCACGGTCGTAATCGTACCTGAGATGACGTTGCTGAGGTTGAGGCAGCTCCGCAAGAAGGAGGCGCCCGTGTCGTGATGGAGGAGGAGCTGCGCCTCCATGTTGGCGACATCGTCGGCGCCGCCGCCGCCGCTGCCCGGGACAAGGAAGGGCTCGTCGAGAGGCCGCCGCCGCCGCCATCACCGGCTCGGCCGTAGTCTCGTTTTTGTTTTCCGAAGCAAATACCCGGGAAGGTTGTTGTCATTAAAAACCCTACCCGAGAATTGAAGGCGTATTTTGGTCCCTCGATCTTGCGTCAAAAAACGTGCACACAAATGGGGAATAGCCGAATATAGGACCAAGCCCACCTGGCCGTCGGTATCCGCCACTGGCCACCGTCGATGGCAAGAGGACCAAGCCCCCGCCCCGGGCACAGTCGCCGGCGTCCGCGACCGGCTGTCTCTTCGGTGCTCGGCGACGAGGACCTCCTCGCTTCGTCTTCCCCACCTGGCTTAGGCCATGTTCGGCACGGAACTAGTGGGTGGAAAGAATCCAGCTGAAACTCAAGCTTAATTTGTATAAGAAAAATTAACCCGGAATAGTTCCTGTGCCCGGAAATAGCTGAACCGCTGGTTTGGTACCAAAACCATGTCTTTTCAAGATTTGCTCACGCAAGCAAGCACTGGACTGGAAACTCTGAATTCGTGTGTGGAAACCCTTTTGATCTTATTTCAGTTTATTTATCCATACACTGATTCGTTGATGTGCATTGAACGAGTTTACATAAGATCTGTGCATGAAATTCCTGATTGCTTTGTTCTAAAAATGGTGGAGATGCAAATATGTGTTCATCTTAATAAATTTCTTGCATAAAGTTGAGCTACTAACTTTTTATTTTTATATTTTTTATTAACCTTTTCAACTTGCAGACTTAACCGAAACATTCTAGCTAGACCGTTGATTGGAAAAGTAATAATCACGGTTTAACATATGTATATACCTGAACTCGCGAAGTTAATTATATACTCCATCTGTTCCAATTTAACAACACATTTGTGATTCAAATGGGAAAATTATTATAGACAGGAAATTACAATTCAACCCTCAAAAAGTGGAACTGACATCACTGACACAATACTGATTAATTGAAGTTAACATCTATCAATGACACAATACAAATGTGAGGTCACAATTTCAATAGCATAAACAATAGACAAAAAGACAACAATAGCAATACAAGGAGTAGAATGTGGCCAAGAATGTTGCAAAAAGTTATGGTACTATTCTGGTGCCCATGTGCCTTGAGCCTGAAATTTAAACTCAACGCCACTATAAAGACTCCATCAACGAAAGGCTTTCCCCATTTCTCCAAATGTTACAACCTTCATCAGCCTGCAACTCATTCGTTCCATCTTCAACCATGCTCATAGATCTAAAAATAAACACAGTACCACATAAAGGAGATGGAGAGCCCCTACTTCATTTAAATGTAGTACCAACCTCCATCAACCTGCAATCCATTCCATCTTCAGCCATGCTCTGAGATCAATTTCATCTCATCAAAGAAGAAGAAGAAGTGCATCCACTCAAAGGTCAGTCCCACTACCTCTAGAAAGAGCAAGATGATGGTGTGCATGCCATAGATCTCAATATTTGCTGCTTCTGAGGGACAAGAAGAACTCATGAAGGTAACATTTCTCTCAATTTCATTACTAAAATAAAGTAATTGTATTGTGTAAAGTGTGAACACACCACCTTTCCGCCTTTTAATGAAATTCTATATATGCCGCCCCACCCTATTGCAGTTCTTGTTCTTGAGGAAGCCCATCAACAAGATGGAGATATCAACTTTGATGCTCCACATGAACAAGCTTGGATAGTTGACATTAATTTTGACATTAATTTAGAAGGTGCCAATCACCAACATGAGCTGCAACAATGATTAAGCCTCATTGAAACTTGGATAGTTTTTCTTACTATTTTAATGACCACATCGACTAACTAGGTTGATAGAGTATTTAACCAGATTTCTTGTGTTAAGCATAATTAATTATAAGACAAGAGCACAATCATGCATGTCATTATGCTAACTAAGTGAAAAATCATCTGGTCACTGCTAGTTGCCTAATGAGATAGACTATATTTGGCCTCAGCAAGAACAACTTTCCTACTAGCTGACTATTTCAAGAAATTTAGTACCAAGATGATTTTGACCTCAACTTAGAAGTTGTTGATCACCAACATGAGCTGCAACAAATGATAAGTAAGCGTCAATGGAACTTGGACCTTTTTTCTTACTATTTCAATGAGTACATATTTTTGTGTTCGAATGATTAGATGCATGCAGGCATATCATTATGCTAGTTGAGTGAAATTATGATGACACTACTAATTTCTAGGTAAAACTTAGTTTCTAAAAATGAAAAACACAATGCATCCTGAAAGAAATCTTAACAACATTTTTTCTACGGCTATCTCACATTTTTTTTTGTTACTACTATGTGTTGGAGTGACATCATAGTAGGCCTTCCTTGAACCATCTATGCAACATGTTATTCTTTACACCAATAGCATTAGCTAGAGATCATATAGTCCTCCTCCTATGCAAGGGAACTCTAAGAACATCTGATATATCAATTTGTATCCTTTTTGCGGCCACAATTCTTCCTATGTGATCTAACATCTACTAATCTGCCTTGTGCACGACTTTGCTTAACTCTTTACCGAACACCGACACACTTGATACCTACCGACCTCAAACAAGTCAACTAATATATTTGTAGTGTTATTTTTAAAATTTCCATGATTACTTCTCTCAAGCAATGCTTCATATATTTGTTTCCTTTCAACATCTTTCAAAATTTTGCACTTATGTGAACTATTTGCATTTGTTTGTTCATCTTGTTCAACATCTAAGTCCTTCAACTCCTCCTCATCAAAGACTATGTTCCTGAGATCAGCGGAGACACGATAGTCATCCATGTCCTCGATCATATCTACAAAGAAAATGTGAGATAGTAGTAGCAAAAAAATGTGAAGCCTTTGTTGAGGGAGATAACAAGAAAGACATGCTACGAGGGTCTATTTTCACGTTAGACAAACGGGTATTGCCAAATGAACCCAAGTTTATTGAAATGGACCAGAAGTGGTTCAACACCACATCCATGATCCAACTACATGAAGTGCTATATGTGCTTCCAAAATGAGGAGGATTCAAATAGGACTGTTCACAATAATAACTCTATTGACAAAGTTATGTTTTTGCTAGCAGTAGGAAGGTCAATATTATGATGCAAGTAATTGTATTGTTGATGGGAAGATAGGAGTGTGGTCATTTGTTAAAAGGTACAAAATTTGTTTCACTTTTTTTTGTGCTAGATCATGTTTTCAGTTATTTTTACGGTTAAAATGTAACCTTATATATTGTTGGCATTACTCATTGTTTATGTTCTATATCAGAATTTGTAAAGATGAACAATGAGGACCTTTATCTCGATCGTAAGAGAAGTATTGTTGAAATCATCAACTCATCTGTATTAGGAGTGTGTTTTTTTTTGATAGAAAACTATAAGGGGGTACCCGACAATGCAAATTTCATAGAAATGGTGTCACACCCAGGATTTGAACTCTGGGTGGGAGCCCCTGCAGCCAAGTGGCTTTTACCACTCCAACCTGTGAGCCCCTTGACGTATTAGGAGTGTGTTGTGGTGGTTATGGTGTAATTTTTTCATGAGTCTAATTTTGCATATATTATGGTTTACAACTCCTGTTCCCTTGGAAACAATGGTATATTCATATTTTATTCAAAAGATTCAGCTTCCTTAGTTCCAGGTTTTGTTAGGTAAGTATTCTAAAATGTTTTGAGCTTTTACATTATGATTTATGTTTATTTTTTTTTCATAAAAGTTTAAATTGTTCTTCAACTATTTTGGCCAGCACGTTGGAAGAAACTACTGTCCATTGTAAGAAGGAAAAACTATTCACTACTGTCTAGCATAAGAAGAAAGACCTACGTGAGTCATTGTAATTTATGATGGCTACTTATGCCTTGAAGGGTATGGTATGACAAGTGGGAGGGACAACCATTATATATATATAGGCCTAGGTGAGTCATCGACAACATAACAAGTGCCCATGCTTTATATACTCATCTATATTTATTTATCATATATGGAGTATGTGCTAAGTTATAGATATCTCTAAGAGAAATATCTTGTACTCCTTTATGGTGGAGAAGATTCTAAAAGGTTCTTTGATCCAATTTATAGGGGATATAGAGCTACCCCTACAAATAAGCACCAAATAATAAAAAATCAAGTACTAAAACTCAAAATTTTTGAATGACTGAGATGGAGAAATTACCAAAAATAAAAGTTGTAGATCTCAAAAAATTATAAAAACGTGTTACTTACAACTTTTCCATTTGTAATCATTTGTTGTTTCAAAATACCGTTTGAAATTCAATTTTAAAATTGTTGAAGAAGTCTGATTTTTATTTTTAATCTCGGGCTAAAACTTGTAACTCGTTTTTCTCTCCTATACTAACTTCAAACTTGATGATTATTTTTAAAAATTTTATAAATTAATTCTCTATCAATTCATTATGTTCTTACAACTATTATTTTGGTCATATTTTCATGTGGCTTTGTTTTATCAATTCAAAATTTGAATTTTAAAAATGGCAATTATAGAGAATATTTGAGACAAGAAATATTTCAACTAAAAAGCCATGAGCATAAATTTTTTATCTATCAAGGTCTAAAACTTTTATGTAGATCATTTATTCATTAGATAAAGCAAAGTAGTATATATTGTTCACGGATCCATAAATCTCTTGCATAGTTTCATAAATGACCTAAATAAGAGATGGGAAACATGATGAGTTCTACAACTTTGTTGTTGATGTCTTTCTCATCCGAAATCATCTACTCTTTCAAAATCTTATTTGATGTTGTCTTTTTGTAATTGAAAATTTAAATTGTTCAAACAAAGCACATGAAAATATTTCCAAAACCAAAGTGGTAGATCTCAAAAAGTTAAAGAACTTAATAGACACATTTTTATTTGAAATCATTTTGTTAAGAAAAACTATGTTTGAATTTATAATTTTGAAATTTTCAAACGATCTTAGATAGAGAAACCACCAAAAACCTAAGTTCCGCCAAAAAGTTGTACAACTTTTTGTTGGCAACATTTTCATTCAAAATAATATAGCCAAGTAAAACTTTGTTTGAGTTTCTTACATTTGAAATTTAAGATTTTCAAATGACCTCCAATGGAGAAACAACAAATAGGAAAGTTGTAGCTCTCGAAAAAGTTATGCAACTTTGTAGTTGACAACCTTTCATTTGAAATCATTTAGTTGAGGATAACTACTTTAAATTTCCAAAATTTGAAACTAAAAATTTTCAAATGGGCCTCGGATGGAGAAACATCCTAAACAAAAGTTATTGATTTCTAAAAGTTATGCAACTTTGTAGTTGATAATGTTTTCATTTGAACTCATTTATGGTCCCAAACATTCAATTCAAGTTTGGCTCAACATAATAAGAGCAAAAAGAATATCCGAAATAGACACGAAAGTGAGTGTTGGGTGGAGTGGTTACATGAGGGAACACGCGCGCCCAGGGTTCGCGAGTTTGAACCGCCAACATACATTTAAACATACCATCTATGCACTAAAAAAATGCATTGACTTGCCAAAACATTTTTTATTTTTCACTCATATTTGTGATTTATGGAAAAATTTCATCAAAACCTTCCCTACAAAACCCATTTGTAGGGATGGCTGATGATGTTTTGGGTTGAGTAAGGCCCCTAAGCTTTATATGTTGTTAGCTCTGGTGGACCTAGGACCTGTGGGGAGTGAAGGCTTGTAGTAATGAGCAAGCAGCTCCAAGGTCGAGAAAGATTTGATGGTCACCATTGGTTCCAAATCAGCCACGCCTACAAATCATTGATTTGTAGATGACTAGGTATACAAAACCAAGCTCCATGGCATAGTGATATGATCCTCCATTATCTTTCAAACTAGAGTGATGTACAGACTATATAGAGGGTACCAGCTGGAGGCACGTGGCATAGTGATATGATCCTCCATTATCTTTCAAACTAGAGTGATGTACAGACTATATAGAGAGCACCAGCTGGGGCTAGAGCTGCTTCTTCTTCTTCTTTTTTGCGATGACAGTTGTGGCTAGAACGACATCAATGGCTCAATATAGTGTGTAAACTTAAAATAAATTAAGATAAAAAAATAAACTAAGTTCTACTCTTAGTTTATTGCAATACACATAGATTGAAACATACAATTGAATCCACATGACATCTAACACAACCATTTGCTCAACACTCTCACACACACACCACTCTCATACTCACAGAGAACCGGAACATCTACATCTCTCAACCAAGCTTGTATACCCCCGGCAAGTCGGAGGTAAGGAATACAAGTACCGCTAACACCACACTGGGCGTAAGGATTGTTCGGTTTTGTAATGGCATTGGAGTAGCAATTGATGCAAAGAACCGTGAGTTGATGCCTCCTCAAAGGCTATTGAACTTGCATCACCTGAGGGGAAGAGTTTGCAATGGTATTGCCTTCAATTTGAGGCTGCACATTACACAATCGAAATTTCAGCATCCATGTCCATGGCCATCAATTGATCATCTTCTTCATCGAAAATTGGGGGCTGATCATAATTCACCACATCTTTTTCATCATGGACCTACGCCACACACAAGAAACACAACTAGAAGACGGTATCATGATGTTAGTAGAAAATAATTCCTCACATGATTCCTCTTCTTTTTCTCTCAACTTTTGTGTATCTCTCTCACATCGAATTGTGTTGCTCTCAACAAATATGGTGGAATCTCTCAGATTTTCTTGTTGAACTCTCACACTCATATTTAGTTGGTGGAACTCTTCCTCACATATAGTGGAGTCTCTCTTCTTTTGATTTTGTACTCTCACACTCAATCTTGATTGGTGCCACTCTTTCTCACATGAGTGTGGCTGTCCATAGGACCTTCTCTCTTGCTGAATTTTTCTTTTGGTGGGAGCACAATAATCTTTAGCACGAATATCCACACAGGAGAACATAGGATTGGGTTCACTCAATTCTTTTGAATCCCCCTTCCTATCCATCAAAACTAATCCCTCTTTTCCCGGTGTCTTGGTTCTTTGAGGTCGTGGGGGTTTTATTTGGCTTTGGAAACACTCTCTCACTATTTTTGTGGGTCACTAAAAAAGTGTTTCTCACTCTCTCATTGTCTTCTTTTCAGGATCATCCTTCAAAATCTTATGAGAACCTTCCCTGTTGCTGTCCACTATGGACAAATAGACCACCACAAGAGTTGGTTGGGCTATGTTGTTGTCAAGCCCGACCTCGTGGTGTACGAAGACGTTCATCAAATATCCTCTCCATTCTCCACAAGCATGTTTTCAAATTGACATAACTCAGCTCGCGAGAGTAGTGGTTCTTTCTCTACGCCCACCACGACGAACACTTGAATTTGCTCCTGCCATGTTAGGGGCAAAGAAGAAAAGTGGAATAGGAAAATATTTGTGGAATCACTTAATCCCGACCTCTTACTTACCCAAGTTCTTGCCGATCTCAAGGACCGTGATGGTGCTAGTGTTGGCGGCTTTCGACGGAGGTGGTAGAGAGGTCGTGAAGGATTACGAATTGAATGTCCCGATTTAGGTTTTAGGTGGAGCTATAGGTGGCAACAAGGAGGGCTACGGTTTCAAAACCAAGTGAGTTGATGTGCTCAAAAGATATAATGTTGTTTGCTAACAAGATTACCACCAACTTGGATAAGAAAATTGAAAATTTCAGCAACAACCGCAATACACTTCCTCCTCCAAATTCTTTTCCCTTCTTTTTTTTCAATTTTTCTTTTCCACTTTTTCTTTCCTTCTTTTTGATTCTGATCTATTTTTTTATAACACTAACAATGGATAACAAAATGATAGATATATAATGGTGGTGACTAGCAACTTGAAGAACACAAGAACACAAGGTAACTTGATCGGAGAAATGGCTCTAGGTATTTTTTTTTTTAAAAAAGGCTTTGGACCGTAGGATAAAGCAAATATATGTAGTAGATCAACACAAGGGATAAATATGTGGATGGTGAAAGACCTACCATGTCAACAAAAGCTTTGATACCAAACCGATACGCGACTAACCCGATGTCAAGACGGGGATGGCCCGATCTTCACGGCGGTAGGTCACGAACACGGTGTTGGGGAGCCCGAGACGCCCACCCCTCCCGGGGAGGAAAGCGCCGGCGGGACCGAATAATGACGGGACCCGAAGATATATTCGGTCCAAGAGTGACCGGGGTCCGAGAACCTCCCCGAGAGACCGGGGTGACGTGGACGACACGCCCGAATTCTATATTCGGGATCCGAATACGCATTTCGGAACCGAACTCCACGCCATCGTGACACGATCCGCCGAGGCCTATGTTCAGATCCCCGAAAGTCGCCGGACCGAGTGCCGCTAGGCCGCGGCTCCATCCAACGATCGAGCACTTCGTGGGGACTCGGTCGGAACCGAAGTCAACTTCGAGCCCCGAAGTCATCTTCGGGCCGAAGATGACTTCGCCCCGAGGATTCTCAAGTTAATTAGATTTTCCTGGCAGGATGGAGAGGGCTCGTGGGGCCCGGTGGACCCCATGGAGTGGTTGGCAAGGAGCCAGAAAAAGACGGAAGTGCCCCGGATTTGAGGGGAGAATATTCTAGGATGCCAGTAGGTAGGAGGGTACTTTAGGAGTATAAAAGCCTACGGGCACCTATAAATACCCGTATGGGGTGATGTAAGGGTTAGTTGAAAGATTAATACAATTCATTACCACTTTAGTTTCGGTGTGAGTCTTTGGCCCACCTCTTCGCGAGAGAGTCTACGGCCACGGGAGTTACTCCGTTTAGGGATAATTCAACATTGCGCCCTTTGTGGTTGTGCAAGATCATCATGGCGAAAGGAAAGTCAAGGCTCATCCCGCCAACAGATCCATCCCGCCAAGACCCGAGTACACAAGCAACGATCCCCTCGGAGAATGCCACGCACATTTTTTGAGAGCGCCCAACCAAAAAGAAGTGAAGAACCGGAAGTGTTGGCGTAACAAGGGGCCGGAACAATGAAGAAGAAGACATGGAACCATCGGACCAATCCTCGAAGATGACATTGTTGCCGCGGTGCAGAGCAATCAAAGAGCTAAGTGAAAGCCAAGCTCAACTTAGCCAAATGAGAGCGAAGCGTGATGCTCTCCCCGCAGGCAACACAGAAGACGAAGAATCGATTCAACTCAAGAACAAATCAAGCAATCCGGGTCGAAGGCAAGACTAACTCCCGAGATTCATCAAGTAGAGGAGTACTTGAGAAACCACCATTTCCAAACCCGATCCAACGTCCTAAAATGGCCACTATCATCGATATTCCGCAGCATACCAAAGAAGATATCGTGGCATTGATACAACCTCTCCTCTATCCGAGAACTTCAAAGGCACCCTGGCCACCGTGATATAAGCCAAGAATACCTTCTTTCAATGGCAAGTTAGACCCAAGGAAGTTTATTGCAAGTTTTGAGGTCAAGTAGGTTCACTCGTGGGAGGAACTCGGCAAAGATCGCCAAATCACTCATCATGGCAATCGAAGACATAGTTTTGAATGGTACATAGGACTTCGACCTATGTCAATAAAAAACTGAAGCAACTCAAAAGAAGAACTCACCACAACCTTCGAGGGTTTCAAATCAAGGAGAAAATCAACAAAGAGATTTCCCGAAGCTAAAAAAGCGGGAGGGCGACCACTCGGCCCAAGATCTGGACAAAATAATCGATTCTGACCTGTGCACCTCATGTATCCGATGAAGTCATAATCGCTGTAAAGAATAGAAGGTTTGGGAATCGGATAGCGTCGCCAGCCTTGGACCGAGAAGAGCCGAGAGATAATCAAGGAACTCTTGAACAAATTCGAAATTCGCAAAATACGAAGGGTGAACAGAAGAAAAGCAGCTCGCAAGGAGTTGAAACAGCAATCCCCTAACAACTCGAGGCTCGACAAAACCCGAACAACCGTAAAGGTCCCGAAGAACCAACGCCTATAAATAACGCAAACGAAGATCCCCGTTTCGTCGCCAGATCGGACAGTAGCAGCAAAGATTAACGTAACACAAGACCGCCCTCTTCAAACCGCAGGGCGGCCAACTCAAAGAGGCGGTAGGGGCAAAGGTCGAGGCAATGGCCCGCAGAACTCCCATCATTTCATCTCGCTTGGCGAAAACATGGGACACGCCAAAGAGGATCGCAAGTACGCACGGTCCTTGTAAAGAACAAGAACAAAAAAGACGAATCCGCTCGTCGGACTCCTAAGCACATCTTTCACAAATCAGAATCATCTTCGCTGTCGCAACCTTCGACGGTCAATCAAGTTAGCATTTCGCCCCATATCCATATCAATATGGATACTCTCCTGAGCAAATCAAAGCTATACTTGGCGTAACCCGTGATACTTCCCCCTCAACCGCAATCGCTACGTGTAACCAATCTCTCTCCCTCCAAGACCCCTCCACCACCGAGCCTTCAATAAACCAACCATCCAGAAGCAGTCAAAATCGAAAGGAAACATTGAAGGCAAGGCAAGAACATGGTACACCCAACGGGGACATTTATGCCATTACGGGAGGGTCTAATATCGAGCATGAAAGCAAAAAACAAGGAAGGATTACTACAAAAAGCAAGGAAGGATTACTACGAGCAGGACAAAGATGGTCCCTAGTCCCAATCACATTCGATGAAGAAGACCTCGAGTATGAGACTTTCTCTCACACCGATGCCTTTGTGGCAACCGCGATAGTCGCAACTTCAACCTACAATATCCTCATTGACAATGGCGGTTCGGACATTCTATTCATCAAAGCCTTCAAGAGCATGGGCTTGGACAGTGTAACAACTCTTTCTCTAGCCAAGAACGCCTTATTCGGATTTGGAGGAAAAAGAATAGATGCCAAAAAAAAAAAACATTATGGTAACCTTTCTGCCGGGGATAATATTAGAACTGAGAAAATCACCTTTGACATCGTCAACATAGACTACCCTTTACACCGCCATATTCCGGCCGAGGAGTCATCGCCAAATTTGATGCTATCATCAAACAGAGCTATCTCTGCATGAAAATGCCATTGCCCTTTGGGGTAATCTCGATCCGGGGAGATCAAGAAGCGCCCCGAAGAATAGACGGAGACCTATTCCGGGCTATAGATGATAAATGAAGTGAATGACAACCCTAACGAGGTGGAAGATTTCAAAAAACCGAAAACCAAAGAAAGATTTGCAGTAGATTCGAGCCAAGCCACGGAGAAAGTTTCGTTGGTAGAAGCCCGTGGGCCCCGGACGGATGCACCTCTATAAGCAAAGAATTAAATCCAGGTAAGAGAAGGCACAACTATTGGCTTTTCTCAATGAAAACAAGGACG
>JADLZK010011785.1:0-127006 GCA_015847255.1 Hyparrhenia diplandra
TGGGGAAAGCCTTCCCTGAGATTTTCATTAAGAACAAATCTCAACCACAGTCAAGAAAAGCCCACGAAGCCTGGCTATTAAATAACACAGTGAATGACCTTTTTTTGTGAAAAATGGAGTGTAGAACTCTCAACCTATTCCGACACACAACACTAACACCCCTACTACTTCGCTATGTGCACATTCTCATTCTAATAAGAAAAGTTGAAAGAAAAAGTGTAGTTTTGTTTAAGTTCTACCGAACTGAAACTTCCAAAATAATTTCTAATGTAGGTTAAGTATGTCACCAAAGGCTGTGAAGTTTGTGACACCAGTGGTGTAAATTTTACCATTGTAGTGCTTGTATCAGCAACTATTACAGCCATAAGCCTGTAGGAAAAGGCAACTGAGGACAAAAGTAAACCAAGGGGCATTCCAGTCGCCCTAACGCTGATTACCTGGGTTCAAACTAGGTAAAATAGTGTGGATGGTCTTAATCCAGCTGTGTACATATATTTGTGAGTATATATTTTTTTTCGAAAGGAATATCTGAGTGTATATAAGTGGAAAAAGTGAGTAGAGAGGTGTGGAGAAAACTGTACTCTGTACCTATTCCTGAATCACCAGTTCTATCACATCCTCTCCGTCACCTTGCGGCCTAGTTTTTTGAACGGACGGAGGTCGAGCAGTGAGGACCTTCGGTTCAATGGTTCATTGGTCCAACCGTTTAGAACCGTTTGAACCGCCCGGTCCGATAAGAATGGACGTTTCATGAACCGTCACAAATACTTTGAACGGTGTATGCGTATATATATATATATGATTTAATTAATAATTGACATTCAAGCAATACATATATAATATATAATTGACTGATGACAGATGCAACAACACAATTTAATTGTACCACGGCCTCACAGATCACACATGAAAATATCGCCATATAGCATGTGACATTGTCTGAAAATTCAAAATACAAAGTGTGTGATTTAACACAAGGTTCATCTTCACACTGACACACACAGCCATAAGGTTCACAGCAACATAGTCTCACAATGACAGGTTCATAAATTCAAATATAAAAATTAACCAGATCTGGACATTGCTTATATAATCTAGAGCCAAATGAATTGGTTAGATGGAATGGAACAGAGCATGAAAAGCAAATGAATTGGTAAATGGAATGGAACAAAGCAGATCAGTAGAGCCGTGGGGAAACAAACAGAGGCACCCAATCCTCACCATTAGCAACCATTCTCTGATTCATGCCTTCAACAATCAGCACCTTGGAGTCTTGGACGGACCAGAGCATATCAGCAGAGCCAGGTCTCGCACCCGCCCGCCGTGCGCCGTTCACGACCGTAGCTCCCACCCGCCGCGCGCTGCCAAAGCACAGCACAGCCGCCGTGCGCCGCCGCCCGGATACAGCTTGCCGCCTCGCCCCCGACCGCCGCGCCGCGGCCCGGATACAGCTCGACGCCTCTTCCGCGACCGCCGTGCGCCGCCTAGCTCGGGCCCCGGACACCGCCGCCGTGCGCCGCCGCAACTCGGACACAACCTTCAAGCAGCAGACGCTACGTGTGCGCCGCCGCCGCCAAGAAAGCAAACGCAGAAACGCACGCAGAAACGCGACGGGATTTTTCCCTCCCAGGCTAAAACACGTGCATTTTCCGATATTACCCCTGAGTAGATAAAGGTTTTCCTGAGTCTGAGGAGGGTATTTTTTTGGGAACGTAAAAAACCGCCCCGGTTCTTACAGAACCGCCTGGTTCACCGGTTCAACAAAAACCGGCCGGTTTGACCGGTTTTTCCGGTTTGATTGCATGGACGATCTTTTTAAGTGAACCGAGGCGATTGGAGGCTGCGGTTCGTCTTTTAGCGGTCGAACGCGGTCGGTCGATTTCAAAACTAGGCCTTGCGGCCTCAGTTCTCATGTGTCCTACTTCTAACCAATGTCTAACCCTATTTGTTTAATATAATAAAATTCCAGTTCAATGGAAGTTGGGGAAAGAATTATTTATTAGTATGAGTGATTTCTGTAAGCAATAAAGGGCCGACAAGGGATGGGTAACAACTAAACTGTAGCTGGTTATATCCTCAGAAGGCATGTCAAATGTCATTATACCACCTTACCATCACAAAACAGTAGCTAGATACGATAGGAACACAGCTCATTACATGAAAAAAATTAAAATGCACCAAAACATTCAGTAAAAGTGATCACGAATCATGTATCTTAATAAAGTTATCCAGATAAAGATTAAAAATAGGTTCATTAATTAATTTTCTAGTGCGACTGAACTTAGTAAACAAGGCTCTTCACAAGGTGGCAAAGAAGAAACATTATTTAACGAAGTAAGAACAAAACAAGTCACAATTGAAGATTTACCAAGATTCACATACACAAGGAATTGTTTGAAAAAAAGGCAACCAACTTTAAGCTATATATAAAATGTGACAATTGAGTTACTAATTTATCATTTCAGTTCGTTCAAGGCTTGGTGCATTTGCAAATTTCCAAGTTTCCAACCACCATGCATCTGGTTTAAGAGATTTATATTTGTTAGCTATGCAGACACTAGGACCATATAGTGCAAGTCACATATATGGTAATGGAATATAAAAACTAATGTTAATATATGATGGGCTAACCCACACTCAACATCTGCGATTCTGCCAAAGAACATTTTGAAACAACAAACAGGGTACCAAGAGTTTATCAAGCAGCCAAGCTACATATATGAACATAATAATTGAATTACAATTGTTAGTCCAGCATTAAAATTACTTGTGCTATTCAACACTCAACAGACCAACTATAGGTAAAGAACTAAGCTTTTTGGTATACTTGCAATGTAAATGCATGCTATTACCTGGAGCATATAGACTCTTCAATGGATGCACAGTCCTGCATTGGCTAAGAGGACTGGTTTCAAAAACCCTTTTTCAAACTGCATCGACTCAAGATGGACCATGAACATGCCACTATATGTCGACACAAATATCAGATTATCAAAGTGTTAGAACTCCTAACTCTCCCTCGGATGGTGCGTAGGCTGTAGGGGTGATTGATCGGAGGCTTAGGGCTTAAGGGCGTAGGGAAGAAGGCGGAGGAGGCGCTACGTCGTTCTTCTTGAAGTTCGTGAGAACAGGAAGAGGAGGGCGGCTAGGGTAATCGGCTCCCTCAAGGAAGCGGAAACAATAGATTGTTTACGCTTAATCGTTCCCCTTGGGGTGATTACATATTTATAGTCAGGAGACTCTAAAATAATAATGACTTTCTAAATATGCTAATTATAAATATAACTTGGGCCTCAAGCCCACCTAATGACCGGTGGCTTAGCCACGACTCGGCCTCTGCCGTACATACGTATTGCCGGTCATAACATCTCCCCGCCTTTCCGAAATAGCTCGCCCCTCGAGCTGGAAGTCGGGGTAGGCCTCCTTGAACTTGTCCAGCGGCTCCCAAAGTTGCGTCCCCGTCGCCATGCCGCGCCTAATTGGATCAAGACATGCCAAATGCCAAGGCGCCGCCAGCCCGCAAAGCGCGACCCGACGCTGGAAGTGTGCGCGACCATCCCGGGTGGTCTGGAAGAGACCCGACTGGCCGGGAGGCTCGCCCCGTGCGCCTTTTGAGGTTCCGACATGGAAGACGTCGCGGTAGCGCGCGCTTCGGGAGCTCCAAGCGGTATGCCACACCGCCGACGCCAGCAGCCCACTCGGAAGGGTCCAGCCAGCGAGGACCAAGCTTATGCTTGGCGCGAGGATCCAAAGGTCCGTGCCGAAGCGGTGAAGGAGACGAGCCGGACCCACGCGCCAACCTCAAACTCCACGCCACGATGATGGGCGTCGTAGTACTTCTTGGCCAGCTGCTGCGCCTGACGCTGTCGGGCCTCTGCCAAAATCTCATCACGGTCCCCGCGAGAGCGCGCTGTCCGCCTCCGTCCGAGCCAATCAGACGGTGAGGGCAAAGATAGCCGAGGCGGTTCCGCGTAGACCACTTCGAAAGGCGGGCTCAGAGGCTGGAGTGTTAGGACATGTTCAGCAATACTCCGCCCAGAAAGCCAATCCACCTGTGCTCGAGGGCGCCCGCCGGTGACACGGCCGAGGTAGATGGCAATCACCTTGTTGACCACCTCCGATTGTTCGGTTCGCTCACAGGGCGAATGCTGTACTCATCGTAGATCAACACCGCCATCTTGAAAGATCGCCCGTGACATGACCGGTGAAGACGAGGTCCCGATCGCTGACAATGGAGGTCGGAAGCCGTGAAGGCGCCTCATGCCGTCGGAAGAAGGCGCTGGCCACCAAAGTCGCCCGTGTCTGGTGGCCAACGGGATGGGCTTGTGCATTTGAGAAGCTGGGTCGACGACGGTGAGAATTACGGACTTGCCGCCGACCCTTAGGCGATCCCCTCGATGAAGTCCATGGAGATGTCGGACCACACACAGGGACGCACATCCAAATGGGTTAGAGAGGCCCGCCGGCAGCATTGTCGTAGCCTTGTTGCGCTGCATGTAACGGTAGCACTACTTTCAGGTCAGCCACCAAGGTGCGGTCCCCCGAATGTGGAATTTCGCCCACAAGCGATGGAGGGTCTTCTGGGTGCCTTCGTGCCCCGCACCGTGGGCAAGGACCAGCGCCTGGTGGCGCAGGTCCCCCAAGTCCGGGACGTAGATGCGCATGCCGCGCAGCAGCAGCCCGCCCCCGCCACGCCATGGAGTGGCGGCTGGCCCGCCCTCGCAACCGCTCCCCGAGAAGTACGACGTCAGGAGCCGTGGCCTTTGCCCGCCGCACCTCGATGAAGGCGAATGACGGACCGGAGAGGGCCACCGCGTGTAACACCCGTGTTTTTGCATCATTTTAAAATTCACTAAAAATTTGAACTTTTCGAATTACAACTAAAACTTGATTTATTTTCCACTAAACCAAAACCTCGTTTTGAAAAACCACGCATTCAAACTCTCACCATCTAAAAATAGGAAACCTTGCTTGTTGCTTGTTGAGCTTTATGGTCGCAAAGGATGCAAGGTAAGTTCTAGATTTTATTATGGAAGATATTGCATGAGAAATGGTTTACAAGTTTTCTCTAGGAACAATATACGCCTAAACACGTGTGTACTAAAATATATATATATATATAAGTATTTTTATCAAAGCACAACTAATAAATATTCTCAACAATAAAAGGTCTTGGGAATATAAAGGTGCTGGTGAAAATATTTATAAAAATATGTATGTAACACACATGAAATAATGGGGAGAAGAAATAAGAGAAAGGAAAGAAATAGAAAAAGGGAAAGAAATAAGGAAAGGAGCACTCGGGCTCACTTTTCCCTCCTCCCATCTTTCCGGCCCAGCAAACCGGCCCCCTTCTCTCCCCTTCCATCCTCTATAGCGCGAGCAGGCCGGCCCATCTAAACTCCGCGCGGGCCCAAGCAAGGGCAAGCCCAGATCGAAGCCCACCAGCGCCCCGTCGTCGTCTACCCTCCGTCTACGCGCGGCGCGACGCGGAGACACCATGGCCCCGCCCTGCTGCCACCGACGACCCTCTCACAGCGCCATCATCGACCGACGCGCTGGCCCTTAGCGTCGCACAACACCACTTGCTCGCCGTATCCGTAAGCACAGCGACGGCCGTCAACGCATACAGCGCCGCTGCTCCCTTCGTACAAGCCGGCCACGCCGTCGACATGACTCCACGGCGAGCCATCTGGCCCAGGGACAGCTGCGACGCACAAGAGGCCAACCTAGGGGCCAGCTAGCATCCACATCCACCGGGATTCGGTCCAAAGAGGCACAGCGCCATCGCGGACCGACAGCCGAGCGATGCCGCCGTGACGGCGGGCAAGCAGAGACCCAGACGAGGTGACCGGCGACCCCGCCACAGCCCTGCCAGGCCACGCGGCTTTACGATGCACCGCCGCGGCCAGGGCGTGGACGAGGGCACAGGAGCCCTGCTGAATCCCCCCCGAGCAGTCACATCCGCCAGCTCGCTCCTCACCATGGGCGCGAACAGCGCCGGCGGCGACCGCGCACAGCGCCAGTGACAGCCATGCTCACGGACAGCGACAACTCTGGTGAAATATGACAGCAAGACAGCCGTGGCGGAGCTGTACGCGAGCTGGAACCCACGCGAGGTCAGTGGTGGCCGGAAAAGATCTCGGACGACGGAAAATATCTCGCCGGCGAGACCTCCCGGAGCGCGCCTATAAATAGCAGCGTCCGGGGCACGATTCGACCTCGCACCTTCACCCCGAGCTCCGCACAGACCTAGAACGCGTGCTGCTCTCACCCGCTCCCACTCTCCTCGCTCCATTCTCGCCCGGTTCTAATTTGCCCCAACTCGGAGCTCGCCGCCGCCGCCGCTCAGTCAAGGCGTTTCCGCCGGATTAGTCACCTTGGGTCTAGGTTGCCAGGTCAGTGAGTTCCTCTGAGGTCTAACAGCGCGGATGTTGTATCTCTTTACCTCCCTATCCCTCTGTGATGACCAGCCGACGGAGCGCCGCCGTCGGGAGCCGTCGTGGCCGTCGCCGCCGTGGGGACTCCTCTCCATCGCCATCCCTGCCCGCGTCAACAAGGTCAGGGGTGAAGCCATGAGGCCAGCGTGCCCCTCGCGGTGACCCACGGGTCGAGAACGGCCATCGCCGGCGAGGTCCGGCGGAAGCGCCGCCGCACGGAAAACAGGGGACGGGTTCCGTCCACGCCACCGTCAGCCCCACGACGCCGTCAAGGCACGGGCCAATGAGACACGAGCACGTGGCAATCCCGTCCACCACCGTATCTGTGACCGTCAATGCCACGCGGGCCGGTTCAGGGGCCCACCGGCCAGTCACAGCGGCGGGAGTACAGTGCGTGTACACTCAAGGAAGAAATGCTATGTTCACCCGAGTTGTGTACACGGAAAGTTATAAAACCTAATTTCCGCGTCAGAAAAATTCCCAGAAAATTTGTAAATTCATTATTTGATTTATAGAATTTTATCATGTAATTAGTTCCAATTTGATTACAAGATAAAATTATATTATAATATTACCTAATGATTTAATTAGGGATCAATATTATAAAATCCATATCTCATGCAAATTAACTCCGTTTCGCGTGAAACGACTTCCATAATTCATCTAAAATCTAGCTCTATGCATCTAACCCATTGCCACCATAATGTTCTATGTTTGTTTTGTATTCCATAGTTCGAGCTAGGTTTATCGGTACCGAGGTAGTTTACGACGACTCGATAGGAGTTTTTCCGTCCAGGAGAGCTAGAGACGTTCGACGCCGTGCCAATTCGTAAGAACCTCCCAGGAAAGTCCTTACCCCTCCTAAACCTGACCTAATCAAATAACCTTAATGGTAATGTTTATAATCATGGTAAGATGTTTTGAGTGAACATAGACGCATGCGATGATAACCTCAATTGATGAGCTATGTGCTAAGATGAGCTATGTGCGAATATAATGATGAGCTATGTGCGTAAGATATTAACGATCTTTGTGTGCATGAGATAATGATGATGCTATGTGCACGAGGTTATCATCGGGTTTATGTTCATGATAATGTTTAATTACGAGTTAAGTTATAATGCTTATGATAATAATAATATGGACCTAAACAAAAGAGGTGGGTGGTGTTAATCCACGTGAGGTGGGCTAACACGATTCGGGATTGATTCCTGCGGTGAGATACCCGCCTCCCTAAGGACCGGTTCATAGACCTTCTACCTAGTGCGATTATCCAGATGCACCACCACACAGGGATGGGGCGGCTTGATTCCACACCCCGTTAGGTGACGGTATGATTCGATCCAAGGTGGCGGCGAGGGCGGCGATCTATCGAGGAGCAGATGTGGGGAGAGTGGCCCCACGGTCCGGTTGGCGTGATTTGCGATCGATCATGTTAAAATGTTGAGCGGTGGTGGCGAGGTTTTTTTAATGCGATATATATATGATGATTATGATTGCTGTGTGCGGGCGTGGTGTGCATTGAAGCCACGTCCGGGCGTGAGTGTGTATTGAAGCTACGTCGAAGATGAACGCGTCATCCCGCCAACCCCTGAGAAGTCATGGTAGGATCATACCGAAACCTAGGGTAGCTCCCGAGCGGGTACGGAATCTCGTTAGGCCTGTCTAAGCCAAGTCGCGATGGCAAGGACAGCGCCTATCGTGTGGGGAAATTGTACAACCTCTGCAGAGTTATTTAAATCTATTCGAATAGCCACGTCCTTGGAATGGGCAGATGCTAGGCCTGAACATCTATGATTAGAACATACACTTTGATGATGACTAACCTGTGGTGCCATGACAGTGATGATATGATACAACTTGGGAACTAGCGAGAGCAGTTTTAGAGACTCTGCTAGGGCCCAAAACCCTTAATAATTACCAACCCCCTGGTTTGGACTTGCTGAGTACGTTTGTACTCACCCCTCCTCTGTTTTTACAGACATCGGCACATCAGGAGGTAAGTTCATCGTTAAGGAGAGATCCACCATTTCGTAGGAGTTCGCAAGGTGTTCGCATAGGAGAAGGACGTTGAAGCCCAGAATTCATCCATGCACAAGTTTGCCTATGGAGCATGGGGCAGTGTCATAGTTAATCCACCGCTTCTCGGTTGGCCAACTCTGATATTGTAACCCGGCTTGGTGACCCTTCGTCGCCACTGTAAGCCCCTTTCTATCCTATGTTTATTAAGCTTGGATTATTATTATTTACGTATACCATTATACGTGACTAATGACGTGTTTGTGGCGTGATCCCGGCGCAAAACACGTGTGATTAACGACCCATTAAAAGTGGGGCGTGACAGAGTGGTATCGAGCCGAGCTTGTCCATAGGATGAAATGCGGGTTAACGAATTTTGACTCCGCATAGGATAACTACTTTTAAACTTGTTGCTACGAGTACGCCTTTACTATGATAGTTCATATGTTACGGAATCGATGTTAACATCGAAACTCTAGCAACAATGGACTAGTAAGGATGATCTCAATCGGTTGCTGAACCAAAGGAGAATTTCCACAACATCTCTCAGAGATGCTAAAGTGCCTAGGATACTTTGGCCTTCCTCGATGTTAAAATCGATAGTTTCATGAAGACCAAGTATCGAAGTACTTAATGAACTTGTACGCTTCCCAAAGCTCCCAACAGAAGGGATCCAAGTGCTATCCAAATAGATCAATGGGAATGCCAAGAACGCCCAAGTATCTAAATGGGCGCTTAATGTAATGTGCAAGTCTGACATTTGATGGAACCTCCACCAGGCATATAAGCCCAGGCAGCAAATAAGTAGCAAAATCCTTTTTGCAAGCTTGTTGAGCAAGCAATGTCTTAGCATTAGTTGCTAAGCGTTCGCTCGCAGTCATAGATGTCTAGGCTTCAAGGCCTTTAGTAGGTGAAAAGTCACGCAATAATCATCATGACAGTCACTATGTGTGATGCGACCTTGTATCATCTATGAAACTGACCTGTGATGAGACCTATTGTCTCGCTTGTTTGTTTAATATAATGCCTTATTCTTTCCAATCCTATGGGAAATTTCTCCATTCTACTACTCGTAGTGATCAATGGAAGGAAGATTCCGATAGGATCAGTGAACGTAATGAAAATTCCCACAAGTCACGAGTAATAAGACAAGTTTCCCTACAAACTTAGTTTGCCGTGACAAACCTTTTCATACGTTTCACACCAGGCAAGTTTGTATTGTACCACGACACTCATGTTATTAAGATACCCTAGAGTCCACCCCTACCTAAATTTCTTGCTTTTCCCCCTAATCCAGTGTTAGATAGACCCATATCGTACCTTGTGCTTGTCCCTCCCAAACCACTTTATTCCAAGTAGATTAGGAGTTAACCTGCAGGAGACATGACGACAACCAAGGACTCCACAACTGTAGCCGTTGAACAACACCAGTGTTCCCCAGGCGGCCGTCACGCCGTCGCCGCTCGGTGACACTGCATGCCGGCGGCCGTGTAACATTGCGCACAAGCCGCCGCCTCCCGCCTAAAGTTTGCGATATTCTTTGCACCGTTGACCCCGAACCAAGACTCGAGAAGTTGTACAAGATGAAGCACAGAAGGCAACCAGTGCCATTAAGTCCAAGACGAAGCTGAAGACATGGAGATTAACAGGCCCATGAAGATCAGTCAAGCCAGATTAGGGCATAATTACCTCAAAAACGCAAACTAACGCTAAAGGTTAGCATGCGACACCACGCAGACAACGACAGAGCCATAGGCCCCACACCATGGGAAATCCCACCGGTCAAGGTCACCGGCCACACACTCTCCAATACCGCACCAGCATGCCGCAAGGTCAATGCAAAACGGGAGGCCCACTCCGTTCCTTCTCCTACACACCCGAGCCACCACACCAGCCATCCAAGCTTAGTCGTTAAGCTTCCACCCTCCAACCACTATAAAATGGACACCTCCACCACCGTTAACCTCAACCCACTCCAACCATTCCATTGCTACCCTCCGACACTTCCCCTCACCACCAAACCCTTACCCACCACCTCACGAGACCTTCCACCAAACCCCACCGAGATGGCGGCAAGAAGCGGGTTCCACGGCCGGTGCATCAACACCCCGGTTTCCCCAACTCCTCTACACCACCATGCAACACCTTGGCATCTCACGGCGTCCAGTATGAAGGCCGTGAGTACCGTGAGTATGGCACCAAGCATTGCCGAAGTCTACCGTCTACATCGCCAAAACCCGAGACCACCCGACATCACCGGCCGAGTGGAACGTGACCGAGATCGGTTTTCCTTCCCGACACCTACCAAGGCGTCGTGCGCCAAGCCCTTCGGCGCCTCTCGCCACACCTACTGAGAGGCCATCATCCGCACCACCATGAGGTACTTCCCGCCCTAGAAGAAGAAACGACCCGCTGGATCGCTCGCATGAGGGGCCATAGAAGGTCCGAGGAGGTTAGCCCCCGTCATCAGGAACGGGCGGCCTACACGCTCCTCCTCGGCGAGCACTACGACAAGCAGGGCGCCATGTTCGCGGAGCCGATCCGCGCTGAAAGGGCAAGGCGAGCTTCATCCGAGCTCTCGATGGGACTCGCCCACGCCCGGGAGCAAGTCGCCACGGCCGCACGCCAGAGACCGCGCCGCCGAGACATTGAAGACCGCCCGAGCACCACGCCCAAGAGCTGAAGGAAGCCTACGCGTCACCGGGCCGCACGCGGGCGTTTCGCCATGATGGGGACTCCGAGCCCACCATCCAAGAAGGGATCCCCCCTCTACCCTCCGAGAGGCATAGGATGTAACGCCGCCGTGCCGCTAATGCTTCAGAACCCGACCGCCCTTGGCCTCGATGGATCCTTCCTCCGCTCGGCCCTCCAAAGAGAGAGAAGACGACCTCCCGCTAGAACCGTCGACGGACCCACGGCGTCGCCGCCCTAGGTCATCAACCTCGACGAAGTCGACTAGCCGCTCCCAAGGGAGATATCCGCACCCTTTCCCCATTGTAAAAAATCTAAAAAAATGTGAAAAGAAAAAGATGAAAAAAAGATAAAAAAAATGAAAATGAGAAGAAAAAGATTAAAAGAATTGCTCAGAGGAAAGGCACCAGCGAGAGAAATCCACGGGCATCAAAAAAAGAAACCCACGAGCAAATAGATAGAAGAAAAACTCTTCTAAGTGGGGTAGATCCGTGTCTAGAAGAAGAAGAGAAACATAAAACGGGCTAATACAAGCGGATAAGGATGCAACGGAAAACTTAAGGTCCCAAACGAGAAGTGGTCACCGAAGTTTACATTGATTATTGCCCGTAAAACCAGAGACGGCAAAATCAACGAGAAGTGGTCACCCAAGTTCACGTTGATTGTTGCCGTAAGAACCAGGGCAACAATCCCGACCACCGGGGCCCACGCATGTGAGAAAAGCAACCAAAAGATCGAATTTTTCCCGACCTTAGAGGAATGAATTCTCTAAGTGGGGTAGTCGAAAAGAAGGTTTGAAGATTCAAGACCGCTGAAGACCAAGAAGCAAGACCAAGAAGAATGGGGTAAAGCAAAGCAAGTAATCATCGGCTAAAGGCATACCCTCCACACTATCGTGTCGCCCTAGGAATGGAGTAGCGCGATAATAGTAGAGGCTCGGTAAAGACAAAGACTGTAAGCAATGGAAAGTTTTTCCCTCTCTCTCTAACTCTCTTTCCCCGTTAGGCCTTAATTAGGACCTTCAATCAGTAGTCTAGGAATCTCGGGGGACGAGATTCATCTAAGTGGCGTAGATTTGTAACACCCGTGTTTTTGCATCATTTTAAAATTCACTAAAAATTTGAACTTTTTCGAATTACAACTAAAACTTGATTTATTTTCCACTAAACCAAAACCCTTTTTGAAAACCCCGCATTCAAACTCTCACCATCTAAAAATAGGAAACCTTGCTTGTTGCTTGTTGAGCTTTATGGTCGTAAAGGATGCAAGGTAAGTTCTAGATTTTATTATGGAAGATATTGCATGAGAAATGGTTTACAAGTTTTCTCTAGGAACAATATACGCCGAAACACGTGTGTACTAAAATATATATATATATAAGTATTTTTATCAAGCACAACTAATAAATATTCTCAACAATAAAGGTCTTGGGAATATAAAGGTGCTGGTGAAAATATTTATAAAATATGTATGTAACACACATGAAATAATGGGGAGAAGAAATAAGAGAAAGGAAAGAAATAGAAAAAGGGAAAGAAATAAGGAAAGGAGCACTGGCTCACTTTTCCCTCCTCCCATCTTTTCCGCCCAAAGAAACCGCCCCTTCTCTCTCTCCCCTTCCATCCTCTATAGCGCGAAAGCAGGCCGCCCATCTAAACTCCGCGGGCCCAAGCAAGGGCAAGCCCGGATCGAAGCCCACCCGCCCCGTTGCCGTCTACCCTCCGTCTATGCGGCGGCGGGCGACGCTGAGACACCATGGCCCCGCCGCGCCGCTACCCGACGACCCCTCTCACGCCATCATCGACCGACGCTACTGGGCCCTTAGCGTCGCCGCACAACACCACTTGCTCGGGCCAGATCCAGAAGCATGGCCGACGGCCGCCAACGCATACAAATTGCCGCTTCCCTTCACAAGCCGGGCCACGCCCGTGCGATGACTCCACGGGCGAAAGCCATCTCGCCGTGGACAACCTGCGACGCGACAAGAGGCCAACCTAGGGGCCAGCTAGCATCCACATCCACCGATTCGGTCCAAGAGGCACAAATACCATCAAGGGACCGACAAATTGCCGAAGCGATGGCGGCCGTGGCGGCATGCGAGACCCGGATGAGGTGACCGGCGACCCCACCACACACTGTTGACGTTTCTTAACGCCCCGTAAGAATCTAGCGCCGCATGTAATTGTCGCTAGCTTTCACCCGGAAATATTCAGTGGTATCGTATTTTCCACGTGGAACGAAGTACTTCTCCTAACTAGTTCGCCCAAGGACACACCACGACCAAAGATGGGGAGGATTATCGAGAAGGATCCCTACACCTTTAGGGTCTATGGTTAGCCGATCTCGAGCTACTTGTTCACCGAGGCATCGCCCACGCCCATACCGGCAAAGTGTCCAAAGCAATTAGCACTACGTCACACCCGAACGAGGGGGATTACAAGGGACGGACAAGGTCATCCCGCACGACTGCCGCCTACCCCCACCGTGGGGTGCCATAAAAGATAGAGAACCGCTAGCCCAAACACCACGCCTCACGCTTAGTGATTATCACTCTAGTGTTTGCCGTGTTCCCTTGGCCAAAGGGTTCCACCACTAGAGTTCCGCCCCGAAGGTACGACGACTATCGATCCCGCAAACAAGTAGATAAAGCTTGGATAAACAAAAGACAATAAAGATTATCGAACCGTGGATGCTTACTTAGCCAAGATCCCGTGAAGGAGCTACGCCGAATCCACCGAGGTACAAGGTTGGGGAGACACCGACAAGTCCGGCACTTCCCCGCTCTCAGGCCCTTCACATCTCTCCTCCGCCGATCACTCTACTACCACTAGCTAGGGGCCTAAACCCATAGGATTGTTGCTCAAGAGTAGAGGGAGAGTCCTCTTAGAGGAGAGGGAGAGACTCTTCCTTGGAATGGTGTGTGTTGAGAGGGGGAGAGGGGAGAGCTATTTATACACAAAGGAGAGGGGGCTAAAAGACCACACTACCCCTAAACCGACCTTGGCAAAGACGTCTAGATACGTTGAACCGGCCATCCTACCAGCGCACCGCCCTCCACGACGTTTAATGTACCGCCCGCCGAGTTTGGGCTCGAACCGTCTCGGGGAGACCCCTTTCGGCTCGGTTCGCCCGGGTCTCGGTGGGGTGGCGTTGTTGGGCTTTGAAAAGTGTCTTTGGTGGTGTTTGCTCGGCCCAACTCGTGTTTTGGTCCATTTTACCTCACGGGCTTGTAATCTTCTAAAGTACGCTTTCCGGGGTTGCGCCTTTTTGGTCGTATTTCCACCTTGTTTTTATTATAAATCCTGCAAAATATATTTTGGACACTACAAGTGGAAATATGTGAGTAATAAATGTATATGAGTATGAAAAGGTACAGTTTCACCCCCTTTATGGTAGAATGTTGACGGGAAAAATATGTCGTTAGTGACCGTCAACAAACTCCCCAAGCTTACCCTTTTTGGCGTCCTCGAGCAAAAAGATAAGTGCTTGGTTGTTAATGTCGGGAGTTGCTACTATGCCGATTATTATGTCTCACAAGTGCGGTGTTTATAACAAAATTTTCTACTATAGTTTGAATAAAATGGCACGTCTTTACTCACCCTTTATTACCTTTCATCGTAGCGGGGCTTTTTGAGCCGTCTCGAAGTCTTGGGGCGGTTGCGTGATAGAATGGTTATAATAGAGACACTACTCATTCATTCTTTTGATCAACTTTTTTTTCATCCGGGATTGTTTATTAAATTGCTTTTGCTTTTTTTTTTGAGAAGGTATGGGCTTATTTCTCTTTTTTTTTGAGAGGTGGGCTCTACTCACCCTTAGACTTGTGCCTATTATTTCCTCTCTTTCTTTTTTTTTTTGGAGATGTGGGCTCTACTTGCCCTCGGACACGTGTCCATTTTTCACCTCTCTTTTTTTTTAACATAGCCCATATCTTTCTCTTTCTTTTGAATTAAATTCCCGGATGTCAAGTTTCTCTTTAGAATGAAATCATAGCAAAATCTATTTGTACCATATCATATTTGGCAACAACTTAGACTAGATAGAGCCTATGCAACCCACACGAATCAGGTTTTTCAAGGTGAGATTAAAACTTTGCCACTAAACTCAAACTTTAGAGAAATTTAAGTTATAAACTAGGCACAGGCAAAACATGAGACAGAGCAACTATTCATCATTTCAACAAGGGACTAAAGCTAAACATTTCCATCGCTCATACGTATAAGAATGGAATTTTTGTCTCCTTTTTTTTTTAGCATAACTCATCATTTCATAAGATAGAGAATATAATCAAAATGTGAGATGCACGTTACCTTTCTTGGAGTCCTCCCCAAGCTAGCTCTTTACTTACCTTTCATGGTTGTGCTAGCTTGTGCGCCGCATTGATTTGAGTTGTGATTGGTCGCGTGGTTGGAGGCTCCCCAAGCTTGTCTTTTGATGTCATCACAAAAACAGGACAAAGAACTTGGGGTTGAAAGGTTTATCTCCTCTTCTCTCATTTCTCCTCCTTCTCTTCTCTCCCCTTTCTTTTTATTATTCTTGTGAGATGTGAGAGCGAGAGTTTTGCACAAACCACCGTTTGAAGAGGAAGGAGTTAATGGTAGTCGTTCGTCTCATCCTTCTCCATCATGAATTGCTCGGTGTTTGTGCATTGTGTTGGGGAGGTCTTAGAAGTTTGTTCATTGTGTTTGGGAGATCTCCCCACACTTGGTCTTGTACCTGGTTTTATTTAAAAACAAGAAAACAAAACAAAAGAAGAAAAACACATGGCTCTATCGGCATGAACACCGTGGAGCCTTTATTCCGAGAACTTTATTTCATTTTATTTTATTTGTTGACAACAAAGCATCACTCAAGCAAGGCTAATCATAAAGAAGCGAGTGTAAGCATAGCCTTGATTTATCTCAACATAAGATACTCTCATAGATTATGACAACAAAGCTCTAAGTTCATTAACCAAGATCCAACACCATGTCGAATTTTGATTAAAGGAGGTCTTTTTAACCTAAGCACCATGCTCAATTTAAAAAGATCTATGGATGTAACTCATGTGCGCACATGTGAAAACACCCAAACCAGAGCATATGACATAAACATGAGAAGCATAAAAGTTTTGGTTCTATGGAGACAAAAATGAGTGAAGAGTGTTGGTGAACATTTATTTCCCTTGCATACCGGATATACTTACCGGCAAGTATCTACGGATGAAGCATCGAAGTTGTTCTTTGCGGTTTGCGTGATGGCCTGTCGGTGCACCTCAAGGCTAGGCCACACACACGTGTGTATGGGCCATGGGTCTTGATGGTAGCCGCAAAGGATGAGAGACAAACCCTTCTTGCTCGTGGAAGCAATGATGGGTGGAGTCGAGCAGACACTTTGGTATGTATCTTGACCATGCGGGGCAAACCTGCTCCTCTCTTCTCGTATTGAATATATTTTTTTATTCTATATATATGTATTTTTTTTTTTTCGATAACACTCTCTTTTTTTCTTTTCTTTTTTTCTCTTTTTTTAATCCTTTTTTCTCTCTTTCTTTTTTTTCAGCAAGGCGGGGTGACATCATCTTTTATTCACCATCATCATTTTTTTTTTTTTGACGGCCTTGGTGCATGGAACTTGAGGTTTTCACCATCTTTCCACCACACTTGGACTTTTGTGCAATAGTCAAGTGTGCAAAGTCCAGTCTCCTTTTTGAGTGTGTTCCACCATCCATGAGCATCAAAGTGTTTTTTTTGTGTGTGTGTGCTGATGTCGGCCCCATGTTTCCAAGCATCGCATGCCTCTTTCGATCTTCTTAATCGATCTCCACCCGAAATGGTTAGCGAGAAGAATACCCAAGGTGCATACTAGCCGGATAACATGATCTTGCTTTTATTAATAAGAACAAAGATTTTTTTTTTGAGAACAACAAGAGAGATTTATTCATTCATCTTTTTCTTTTTCTTTTTATTTGACGGTCCGAAGTTATCTCCTAAGTAGTTGCTTTGTTTATGGCCGTAAGCTTGACCGTGGGAAATCATCTTGCGACTATGAAAAGGTGGTGAAGTTCCCGGCTTCTCCACTAAGAATTTAGCGTACGCTTTAAGCCGCAAGGTTAGTGCCATCGTGCCACTACGAGATCGGCAAAATTTGTGATAGACGAAGACATCCACAACCGTCCTCTTGAAAAGTTTGTGAACGAGGATTAAGAGAAGGTTGGGGTCCTCGTAGGGGCACGTGGTAGAAGCAAGACAACTCTAGAGATCCAAAAAGGTGAGCATGAAACATGAGGGATCTCAAAAGAAAACTTTTCATGCTCATTAGCGGTTTCTATCTTGGTCTCTAGAGTTGGTGCCTCGAGCATGTCCATGGCGCATGAGTTTTTTATCCTCACAACATGTGTCGTGAAGGATGAACGTTGAATCTCGACCATTGTCAAGAACAACGTTTTGTTGGCCGAGGGACACGTCTTGTGTTCGAAAGTGAGGGCGATGGGTGCCGTCTCACTAAGATGCGAAAGCAACTTAGGTGAATCAAATGGAGTTATGAACCGCCTCGTCGAAGCGAGGTTTTGGTTGGGAAGATGCTTCGCCTTTGGGATTTCTAGGTGAGAGGCACAAGCATTCTTTGCCAACTTTTCATCATGGCTCTCCTCTATAGGTTTTTCATGAAAAAGCTTTTCAAGAGGGTAGCCTATGAGAAGATCAAAGTCGAGGATGGGATAGATATAGAAGTCTAAGTGAACCTCGGTTTCATGAATTTTTATTGGCACGGCCCTAGCAATCCCACAACACGCAAAGATGAGTCTGAACCGACCTTTAAAAGTCTGGTTTGGCCGAGGCTAGCGGCATATTACCCAAGAGGGTTTCCGCAAGATATTGTGACATGATATTTGCCTCGGTTGTGGGGTTGTGTAGGGCATCTAAGGAATTTCCTCGTAATAAACAATATATAGTCGTGGAAGGCGAAAGAATCTGAATTGCTTCAGAAGAACGTTTCACCTCCATTAACCATTCTTTTGAAGGTTTCGTGTTAGAGGAAGATTCCTTAGAAGGAGATGTGCTCCATTTGCTCCATTCGTGCCAAAGAACGTTCAAGGTTCTCCCATGATCCTCGAATTTTATCGGGAACTCCGAAGGATAAAGCATCCCTTCCTTCGGTGTGCGTTGTTGGGTGAGGGCTCCAAATCGGTTCTATTGGTGGTACAGGGATTGGTTCGACCGATGAGGGCTCCTCAAAACTTGACATGCCCTTGTTGTGGAGGGGAGTAGGTTCTACAACGGAGAAGCATGCTTCTCTAGGATGTTATCAAGGATTTTCCTCTGTTCCGTTGTAGGTTTACGTGAAAACGACCCTCCGGTCGGTCATGTCAAGGCATAGGACAACATCTATGTCAAGACCGAACAAAAGATATGCAAAAGCACACTATCGGGTAATGACAAGTCCGGGCTAGCATGTATCAACATTGTAAACCCCGCCCAAAGCTGCACCTATGGACTCCTTCTCGCCCCCTTTCGAAATCGAGGATTGTCCTTGGTAGGGTGTTGATGGGAAAAATGCTAGACAAAAATTGTCTTTGAGTTCTTCCCAATCCTCATTCAAACTTCCTACGACATAAGTGTAGCATTGTTCCCGCTCTCCCTCGTGAGGGAGAACGGAAACAAGTTCCACTTGAGAATTTGTTGTGTCATGCACGGAATGCTTAGGCATGCACATATCTCCTCGAAATCTCGTGAGGTGACTACAAGGGTTTTGGTGTAGTAGCCCGGAGAAAGGGTGCGCCTTTCGAACAATGGATTTTAAATATGGATGGAGTTCATAGCGGATGAAAGTTTTTGGTTTTGAAAAGATTGCGGCTCTGTGAACTCCTCCATTGAAGCGT
The DNA here is from genome assembly GCA_015847255.1 of Hyparrhenia diplandra. Lineage (NCBI taxonomy): Eukaryota > Viridiplantae > Streptophyta > Magnoliopsida > Poales > Poaceae > Hyparrhenia > Hyparrhenia diplandra. The sequence continues at coordinate 19,009 of JADLZK010011785.1, forward strand.
AAGGATTTTTCGAAATGATTGGTTGGCTTCATTTTGAAAAGAGAAAACAAATAACTATTTTGATTTTTTAATAGATAGATACGAGGATGAACTAGGTTCAAAGATAATAGCAACCATTCCCCAAGAACGGCGCCGTAAAGCTTGTTGACGTTTCTTAACGCCTGAGAGAAGAATCATAAGCGTCATGCAATTGTCGTTGTAGCTTTCACCCGGGAAATATTCAGGGTATCGTATTTTCCACAGTGGAACGGATGTACTCTCTCTAACTAGTTCGCCCAAGGACACACACGACCAAAGATGGGGAGGATTATCGAGAAGGATCCCTACACCTTTAGGGTCTATGGTTAGCCAGTCTCCAGAGCTACTTGTTCACTTCGGGCACCGGCCCACGCCCATACCGGCAGTGTCCGGCAATTAGCACTACGTCACACCCAAGCGAGGGGATTACAAGGGACGGAACAAGGCATCACGACCTGCTTGCCTACCCCACGACCGTGGGGTGCAATAAAAGATAGAGAACCGCTAGCCCAAACACCACGTCTACGCTAGTGATTATCACTCTAGTGTTTGCCAGGTTCCACCACTAGAGTTCCGCCCCAAAGGTACAACTATCGATCCCGCAAACAAGTAGATAAAGCTTGGATAAACAAAAGACAATAAAGATTATCAGAACTGTGGATGCTTACTTAGCCAAGATCCCGTGAAGGAGCTAAGCCCGAATCCACCGAGGTACAAGGTTGGGGAGACACCGACAAGTCTGGCACTTCCCCGCTCTCAGCCCTTCACATCTCTCCTCCGCCGATCACTCTACTACCACTAGCTAGGGCCTAAGCCCATAGGATTGTTGCTCAAGAGTAGAGGGGAGAGTCCTCATAGAGGAGAGGGAGGGACTCTTGTTGACGGTCACTAACGACATATTTTTTCCGTCAACTTACTACCATATAGGGAGTAAAACTATACCTTTTTATACTCATATGCATTTATCACTAATAAATTCCACTTGTAGTGTCTAGTATTTTATTTTGCAGATTTATAATAAAAGCAAGTGGAAAAATCGACCAAAGTACGCCATCAGGAAAGCGCATTCTTGCAAAACTCAAGCCAGAGCAAATCGACCCAAAACATCAAAGCGGGCCGAGCCAAGCCCGGCCCACAACTTTTCAGGACGGAAGAGCGACACCCCACCGAGACCGGGCCAAGCCGAGGGGGGGGGGGTGCGCACCACCACAGTGCGGCCAGCACCCTCCACGAGGCGGTTTCGGCCTGACCTCGGGGAGGCGGTTCGTGCACCGCCAAATGGGGATTCCCGCCCTTGGTTGGTCGGTTTGCTCAGATTAGGAAGGTTTACAGGTCGGTTTTGGTATAAATTAGCACTTAGGCCCCTCCTCCAAGTGTATAAGTAGCCCCCCTCTCTCCCTCTCTCAACACACACCACTTGGAGTCCAAGCAAACCAAAGCAATCTCTCTCTCTACCACCTCTACCTCTCTCTCTTCTTCTACTTCTTCTTTCTTCTTCTTAGTTCTTGGTTAGCACTTGGAGTAGAAGAGCTACAAGGAGGGCTTGTCTCCTAGAAGAAAGTGCTTTGGTAATACATCTTCTCTATGGAGCATTCTTCTATTTGCAAGTCTTATATCTATGTTCTTGGCCTAACTTATGAACTAGAGTATAGTCTTGTTCATGTTCTTGTGTTGGTATATGAACTAACATATAGTTTACATATCATAATCTTGACATGTTCATTACATTTCTTCATCGATCATCATATGCCTAACTTGATTAGAGGTGGGATAACGGTTCGTTGTTCCTTCGGGTTTGCTCTTGTTCTAGTCCGTCCATTCGGACAGTGGGGATCTGGGGGACAAGAGTAGTGCTCGATATGCGGGCATGGTGCCTAGGTATTACGACACTGCGGATATGAGTGCACGCATACGGTTGAGGGGGTAGGCGGTTTGGTCGTGACAAGCCTTGGCCGTCCCTTGAAATCCCCCACGTTCGTGTGTGTCTTTGTAGGAGTTAAAGTAAATGCTTCCTTTCGGGCGTATGGTCCTCGGGGAGTCTCCACTGTTATCCTAGACCTAACCATGATTAAATCGGTTTGCATATGATCCTAACTATTCATTTGTATGGCCATGACTAGATACATCAGAATTACTCCATTAGGTTATTCATTTTATTCTTTATCTATTTTCTTTATCCTTTTTCTTTGGTGGATTCTTAAGTGTGTGTCACACTATCCATAAACCGTTATTGCTTACCCCTGTTATGAACAATTTGGTCTAAGCAAACACATGTTCCGCTATTCGGATGCCATGCTAGTTTATTAATCACATGCCTTCCTTTGGGAAAATATAAATAACGATACCCGAATACTTACGGGTGAAATGCTACAATGATAGATCCGTGCGCTGCGGATGAAACATCTAAGATGGCAAGATCTATCCCGTTGACAATCCCTTCCGGATCACCGACATGGTGGTTTTTTGGGGAATGTCGGCGGCACATTCTGGCGCTTTTATTGGGGATGGGTTTTATACATTTTCCTTTGATTGCGCTAAGAAATGCCAACAAGCATTTTGGCGCCGTTGCGGCGAAGGCATTGTGAAAAAAAAAAAAAAAAAAAATAAACTAACTGGCTATGAATATGAAGCGTATGCGTGGCTACCATTTGCTCATACAAGGCTAATCTTTTATGTTTTCTCATTTGTGGATGAAAACAGGATAGTGTATGTCGGGTTTCCTTCGCGAAAAAACTTCATCTCCGATCCGAGGCACTCCTAAGGAAGAACAGGTCTCGTGCCGCTTCTTCTTCTCTCGGAACCCGACGGTCGAGACCGACATCCCTGCACCAAGCGCAACTCAAGCCGTGGCCCGAAGTCGCTGCGTGATTTCTCTACCCGCCGTCACCAATGTGCCCATCGGGCGGTGGTGAATGTGGCGGACAAAAACTTTGAGCTGCGCCTTTGGGCTGATCACCATGGTGCGAGCCAGTCCATTACGTGGATCGCCTAGCGAGGACGCAAACGCTCATCTCCAAAGACTTCCTTGAGGTGCGTGCGACACTATCGTCATCAAGTGCGTCGCCGCACTGGGCGTCATCAGCTCCGTCTGTTTCCTTTCTCCCTCGTGGGGAAGGCGCTTGATGGTTCTACAAGGACAAGGAAGTCGTTAGTACGTGGGCCAAGTGCTCGCGGCGTTCCTAGCTAAGTTCTTCCCCATGGGCAAAACCAATGCCCCGAGGGGAAGGATCGCCAATTTCCGCGAGAATTCAATGGAACCCATTCCGAGGCGTGGGGAGAGGCTGCGGGAGTACATTCTAGCATGCCCGCACCACGGGATGGAGAACCGGGCCGGTGCTCCGTAACTTTTACAATGGTCTCACGGCCATATCGAAGGGGCACCTCGACGCCCCGCCGGGTGGCGCATTTCTATCGCTCACCATAGATCGGGCAAATGTACGATCGACAAAATGGTGGCAAATCGAGAGGGGGGCGAAGACGAGCCCTAGCCAAAACATAAAAAGGCATGCATACCGTGAAGGAGGCGGATATGCTTGCCGCAAAATGGATCTTCTCGCTGAAGAAGCGGAGGAGCGCAGCAGAGACTCTCTGCACGCCAGCCGGCGCCCGTTTACGCCACGCACGCTCACATGACACTGTGAGACATGTGGTGAAGTTGGTCACTCAGGGGATAATTACCCTGAGACCCGTGAAGAAGCTGCCTTCATCAACAACAGCAACGGGTATCGCCAACCTCAGCAGGGGTGGAACAACCAGTCCAGGCCATCATTCCAAGGCAACCTTGAGGGGTACAACTCCAACTACAACTCGGTCAGCCATCATTAAAGGACTGCACTGGGGCGCAGCCAAAATTAACGAAAATCTCACCAAAAGATGAACCATCAAGATAAGATCCTTGAGGGTGTGAATAACAAGCTCGAAGGGTTGACATCGGTTGTGAAGAACCAACTCGGCTTCAATAAAATGATAGAGACACAGCTGGCCCAGATTGCTGCCCAAGTACCAGTAAACGACTCGGGAAGAATCCCAGGGCAACCTGAGGTCCCACACGAGTCCGTTAACATGATATCTCTGAGGCTCAGTCAACCCAGTGAGCTAAAGAAGATCCCCGTGGACTCGCCATTTATTGCCAAGAAGGGAGACCCTGGGCGTCCAGTCATCAGCTGTGCCATTGGCCCCCACAACTTTGCCAATGCATTCACGTGACTTGGGGGCCGTATCAATGTGATGTCCGGGGCCACCTTCGACAAAATCCATGGAGGGACACTTGCTCCTACAAGATTTGTCCTCCAAATGGCAGATCAAACAACACGGTGGCCCGAGGGAATTCTGGAAGACATGTTAATTAAAATCCAAGATGAATACATCCCTGCAGACTTTGTGGTCCTAGACATGGGCCCAAAAGAGGATGTGTCTCTCCTCCTGGGGAGACCATTTCTCTATACGGCCAAAGCTGACATCAGTCTGGGGAAGGGCTTCATTGTCTTCCATATCAGAGACAAGGCGGTAAAATGCCCATTCATTGGGTACAAGCAACAACACACCCGGCAATCATCATCATCAAAGCCGGTGTGGAGTGTTGAAGGATCGACTGAGACCCAGGCTTGTGTGCTTCCGCTAGTAAACGAGGGGAGAGTCGACAGTGACTATAAATAACCTGCTAAAAAAAAGGGTATATTTCAAAAAGAAAAAAATGGGGTATATTCAAAAAGAGAAAAAAAATGGGGCATATTTGAAAAAAATGTGTTTTTATAAAATACTTTATTATCAAAATAAAAAAAAAAATATTTACTACATAAAATCTATAAGAAAATATTTTCAAAAACTAAAAAGTCTTTATAAATAAAATTCTTTCATGAAAAATAAAGAAAAATATTTTCTAACATAAAAAGTATATACAAAAATATTTTTAAAGTAAATTTTCTCTTCAAAAATAAATTTATATTTGAAAATTTTTGGAGAAATTCAAAAAGGGAGAAAACGGTCGAACCAGTATGAGCAAACAATGGCCACGAACTTTTCGTGACCGTTGTGCACTCCACGCCAAAGGACGCTACAGAAGACGCCTCGGGCGCAGGGTGCGCGCTACAAGGCACCCTGGGGCGGTGCGCCGCACCGTCTTCGGGCCGCTTCGGGTCCCGCCCGCCAACGGCTCCTAGCCGTTGTGTGGAGCGGCCCTCGGCCGTTGGCTCGGCTATAAATAGCCCGAGCACCGGTGTGAGAGCATACACCTCTCATTTTCACTCTCTCTCACTCTCACACTCTCTCCCACTTGCTTTACACTCTATTTTCTCCACCAAAAACATTGTGCCGAGCAAGATCACGGGTGTGAAAGTTTATACTTTCATCTAACCCTTGCACACCCGAGGTCTCGCTCAATCGTTTTGCAAAGTAGCCATGAAGAAAGTTTGGGAAGATCTTGCCCGGGTTGAGGCGGTCGTCAAGGCATAGTTCGCGTCAAACAAGCACAAGCTCCGCCCTCAACCGACGATCTCGAAGGCTCCCCCATGCAAGAAGACGCCGCACCCGTCGGGAGGAAGAAGCTCAAGCTCCCCGACAATCGATGAAGCCGACGCGCCGCACCTCGACATCCATGGAGATCGGGAGATGCAAGCATATCTCCTACTCAAGGACCGTGTGTTCCAACACATGCCGGGAATCGACCCCACCGACCTCCTCGAACGCATGTGTATGGACGATGAATTTCCTATCCTTTGGAGAGCGGTCGGGTGGCGGGATATTCCCCTCTCGAGGAGGAAGGTTCTCGCCCTCGACAATTCGATTTTTATGCACACTAGTAGAGGACCAGCTAGGAATTTCTTTCCGCCTCTTTTGGTACACTTTATCATGTTACGTGGGCGGACCTAGCTCGTCACTGGGGTTTCAGTTATAGATGTGCAATAAACATAGATGCTGCTCTCCCCGGCTTTGTCAGAAACCACTTCTGGGAGGAGATATCCGGTGCTCATGAGGCCGGTACTTTCAAACCTCGCCACTCACGAGATCGGCACCCATCACTTAGATATATTCATCGCTGGATCTCGTTGACTTTGTTTCCTAGACACGAAGGGGGTTAGATGGGTGAATGAGGTTGAATTAAAATTACTCTATCTTTGTTGTCCACAAGGAGAAAGTAGCTCCGGTGGTAGAGATGTCACGCGTGAACTTTTTGCATATTATCACAAAAAGTTGCCGCATCCTGCCACCCCTGCACATCTCTTATCACACGCCTCGCTTCTGCGATTGGAGCTTTGGAAAATCGCCAGATAGAGTACATTTCCACACTCGAGGGATTTTTGATCATTGCGCAGCCTTGTGCGGGGGCACTTAGTTAAGATTTTACCATCGGGCGAGCTTGGTCATCTTTTCCCCTGGCTATGCAACTATAGTTCGGTTACCTAACCCGGACTTACAGCTTGTATAAAAGCCAGGCACTAACATTTGAGCTCAAGACTGCTGATAGCTTACGCAGGAAAGACACCCCCATCAGTTCTTCACGCAGTGTCAGGAGATCGGAGGTCGGATCCTCCTCCCATGGGCCCTACTTCACGCCACGACCCACGACCCACGGCCCTACACCGGTGTTCCGAGGGCAGCATGGCCTCATCCTATGGGGACCCCTGGGGGTAATACCCGGGTATGATCCTAGGTGGGAGCCGCCGCCTCAGACACCGGCACCATCAGAGTGGCCTGAAGGAGATACAGCAGCATGGAGGGCCAACAGATTTGACTTTGACGACAGCTCCGACGATATGCCCCCACCAGTCCAGCACAGGCAGCCACCACAAGGGGTGGAGGCTATCGGTGTCCAGCTGCAGCACCTCGACGTCCGCACTAGGAACATTGAGCACACGCTCAATACCCATGTGCAAAAACACCGATGGTGGCGCAGAACTGGGAGCAAAGAGAGTCAAGAGAGATGGACCCAATTGGAGTCCAACATGGCTACTCGCAACGCACGCGAGGAAGCATTCTGGAGGTACCAAGGTTTCGATCCCGATCAAGTAGGCCTCCGTGGATAGCTTGGGGAGGACCCCCCACAGTATCACCTTGCATTGCATATTTATTTCCATCAAATTTTATTTTATTTTAGCATGTTTAAAATTCAGCAATAGTGCATCTAAAAAAAATAAAACTAAAAAAAAATCCAAAAATAGAATAAGTAGCTCTTCTATGTGCCTTAATGCTTATACATATGGGTTATAAAAATGTTTAGTCTTAGTCCCTTGTTGAAATGATGAATAGTTGCTCTGTCTTATGCTTTGCCTGTGCCTAGTTTATAATTCGAATTTCTCTAAAGTTTGGGTTTAGTGGCTAAATCTAAAAACTCATCCTGAAAAACCTGATTCATGTGGGTTGCATAGGCTCTATCTAGTCTAAGTTGTTGCCAAGTATGTTATGGTAGAAATGGATTTGCTATGACTTCGTCCAAAAGAGAAACTTGACATCCGGGAACCTACGAAAAAAAAAAAAAAAGAATATGGGCTATGCTAAAAAAAAAATGAGATGAAAAATGGACAAGTGTCCAAGGGCTAGTAGAGCCCACATCTCTAAAAAAAAAAAAAAAGAAAGAAAGAGAGGAAATAAAAGACAAAAGTCTAGGGCGAGTAGAGCCCACCTCTCCAAAAAAAAAAAGCAATAAAGCCCATGCTTTCTCGAAAAATTATCTAAATAAATAAACCCCGGATAAAAAGTTGATCAAAAGGATGAATGATAAGCACCTCTGTTATAACCGTTCTATCTGGCAACCGCCCAAGGCTTTGAGAAAAGCTGGAAAGCCCCGCTACGATGAAAGGTAATAAAGGGTGGGAAAAAGATGTGCCATTTTATTCAAACTCTAGTAGAAAATTTTATTATAACCCTGGCACTTGTGAAATGTAATCGGCATAGTAGCAACTCCTGATCAACAACCAAGTACTTAACTCTTTTGCTCGAGGACGCGCAAAGGGTAAGCTTGGGGAGTTTGTTGACGGTCACTAACGACATATTTTTTTCCGTCAACTTACTACCATATAGGGAGTAAAACTATACCTTTTATACTCATATGCATTTATCACTAATAAATTCCACTTGTAGTGTCTAGTATTTTATTTTGCAGATTTATAATAAAAGCAAGTGGAAAAATCGACCAAAGTACGCCATCCGGGAAAGCGCATTCTTGCAAAACTCAAGCCCGAGGAGCAAATCGACCCAAAACATCAAACCGGGCCGAGCCAAGCCCGGCCCACAACTTTTTAGGGGGACGGAAGGCGACACCCCACCGAGACCGGGCCGGGCCGAGCCCAGGGGGTGCGCAAGCACCACGGTGTGGCCGCACCCTCCCTGAGGCGGTTTCGGCCCAGCCTCGGGGAGGCGGTTCGTGCACCTGCCAAATGGGGATTCCCGCCCTTGGTTGGTCGGTTTGCTCAGATTAGGAAGGTTTACCAGGTCGGTTTTGGTGTAAATTAGCACTTAGGCCCCTCCTCTAAGTGTATAAGTAGGCCCCCCTCTGTCCCTCTCTCAACACACACCACTTGGAGTCCAAAGAAACCAGCAATCTCTCTCTCTCTACCACCTCTACCTCTCTCTCTTCTTCTACTTCTTCTTTCTTCTTCTTCTTTCTTCTTCTTCTTAGTTCTTGGTTAGCACTTGGAGTAGAAGAGCTACAAGGAGGGCTTGTCTCCTAGAAGAAAGTGCTTTGGTAATACATCTTCTCTATGGAGCATTCTTCTATTTGCAAGTCTTATATCTATGTTCTTGGCCTAACTTATGAACTAGAGTATAGTCTTGTTCATGTTCTTGTGTTGGTATATGAACTAGCATATAGTTTACATATCATAATCTTGACATGTTCATTACATTTCTTCATCGATCATCATATGCCTAACTTGATTAGAGGTGGGATAACGGTTCGTTGTTCCTTCGGGTTTGCTCTTGTTCTAGTCCGTCCATTCGACGAAAGTGGGGATCTGGGGGGGACAAGAGTAGTGCTTTCGATATGTGGGCATGGTGCCCGGGTATTACGACACCGCGGATATGAGTGCACGCCACGGTTGGGGGTAGGCGGCTTGGTCGTGACAAGCCTTGACCGCCCCTTGAAATCCCCCCACGTTCATGTGTCTGCCGTAGGAGTTCGTAAATGCTTCCTTTCGGGCCGTATGGTCCTCGGGGGAGTCTCCCTGTTATCCTAGACCTAACCATGATTAAATCGGTTTGCATATGATCCTAACTATTCATTTGTATGGCCATGACTAGATACATCAGGAATTACTCCATTAGGTTATTCATTTATTCTTTATCTATTTTCTTTATCCTTTTTCTTTGGTGGATTCTTAAGTGTGTGTCACACTATCTATAAACCGTTATTGCTTACCCCTGTTATGAACAATTTGGTCTAAGCAAACACATGTTCCGCTATTCGGATGCCATGCTAGTTTATTAATCACATGCCTTCCTTTGGGAAAATATAAATAACGATACCACTGAATACTTCGGGTGAAATGCTACAATGATAGATCCGTGTGCTTGCGGATGAAACATCTAAGATGGCAAGATCTATCCCGTTGACAATCCCTTCCGGATCACCGACATGGTGGTTTTTTGGGGAATGTCGGGGCGCATTTTGGCGCTTTTATTGGGGATGGGTTTTATACTGTTTCCTTTGATTGCGCTAAGAAATGCCAACAACTCTTCCTTGGAATGGTGTGTGTTGAGAGGGGGGAGAGGGGAGAGCTATTTATACACAAAGGAGAGGGGGGGCTAAAAGACCACACTACCCCTAAACCGACCTTGGCAAAGACGTCTAGATACGTTGAACCAGCCATCCTACCGGCCAAGCACCGCCCCTCCACGACGTTTAATGTACCGCCTCGCCGAGTTTGGGCTCGAACAGCCTCGGGGAGGGTGCGGGGTGCGCCGCACCCCTTTGGGCTCGGTTCGCCCGGGTCCCGGTGGGGTGGCGTTGTTGGGCCCGAAAAAGTGTGCTGGTGGTGTTTGCTCGCCCAACTCGGTGTTTTGGTCCATTTTACCTCCGGGCTTATAATCTTCTAAAAGCACGCTTTCTAGGGTTGCGCCTTTTGGTCGTATTTCCACTGTTTTTTATTATAAATCCTGCAAAATATATTTTGGACACTACAAGTGGAAATATGTGAGTAATAAATGTATATGACTATGAAAAGGTATAGTTTCACCCCTTTATGGTAGAATGTTGACGGAAAAAATATATGTCGTTAGTGACCGAGTCAACAACAGCTCCTGCCGGGAGCCACGCGGCTTTGCGATGCACCGCCGCGGCCGTGGCGTGGACGAGGGCATAGGAGCCCCATCGAATCCCCGGCGGTCACATCCCGCTCGCTCCTCACCATGGCGCGAACGAAACGGCCCGGCGGCAAGCGCCGGGCGCCCGGTGGCAGACCATGCTCACGGACGGCGACAACTCGGTGAAATATGACAAAGAAGGCGGCCGTGGCGGGCGTGACAGCTGAGCCGGAACCCACGCGAGGTCGGTGGTGGCCGGAAAAGATCTCGGACGACGGAAAATATCTCCCCCGGCGAGACCTCGGAGCGCGCCTATAAATAGCGGCGTCCGGGGCATGATCGACCTCGCACCTTCACCTCGAGCTCCGCCGCAGACCAAGAACGCATCTTTGCTCTCACCCGCTCCCACTCTCCTCGCTCCATTCTCGCCCGGTTCTAATTTGCCCCAACTTCGGGCTCGCCGCCGCCGCTCCTTAGTCACCTTGGGTCAAAGGCGTTCGCAGGATTAGTCACCTTGGGTCGAGGTTGCGGTCGGTGAGTTCCCTCGAGGTCTAATAGCGCGAGATGTTGTATCTCTTTACCTCCATATCCCTCTGTGATGACCGGTAGACGGGAGCGCCGCCGTCGGGAGCCGTCGTGGCCGTCGCTGCCGTGGGGACTCCTCTCCATCGCCATCCTGCCCGCGTCAACAAGGTCGGGGTAAAGCCATGAGGCCAGCGTGCCTTGCGGTGACCCACGGTCGAGAACGGTCGTCGCCGTGAGTCGGCCGAGGCGCGCCGCCCAAGACGAAAACGAGGGGACGGGTCCGCCCACGCCCACCGATTAGCCCCACGACGCCGTCAAGGCACGGGCCAATGAGACACGAGCACGTGGCAATCCCGTCCACCACCGTATCTGCGACCGTCAATGCCACGCGGGCGGATCGAGAGCCCACCCCGATCCGCGGCGGCGGGAGTACCCGTGTACACTCAAGGAAGAAATGCTACGTTCACCCGAGTTGTGTACACGGAAAGTTATAAAACCTAATTTCCGTGTCGGACAAATTTTTAAAATTTGTAAATTCATTATTTGATTTATAGAATTTTATCATGTAATTAGTTCCAATTTTATTACATGATAAAATTATATTATAATATTACCCTAATGATTTAATTAGGGATCAATGTTATAAAAATCCATATCTCATGCAAATTAACTCCGTTTCGCGTGAAACGACTTCCATAATTCATCTAAAATCTAGCTCTATGCATCTAACCCATTGCCACCATAATGTTCTATGTTTGTTTTGTATTCCATAGTTCGAGCTAGGTTTATCGAAGTACCCGAGGTAGTTTCCGACGACCGATAGGAGTTTTCCGTCCGAGGAGAGCTAGAGACGTTCGACGCCGTGCCGATTCGTAAGAACCTCCCTGTGCAAGTCCTTACCCCCTAAACCTGACCTAATCAAATAACCTTAATCTGGTAATGTTTATAATCATGTAAGATGTTTTGTGTGAACATAAACGCATGCGATGATAACCTCAATTGATGAGCTATGTGCTAAGATGAGCTATGTGCGAATATAATGATGAGCTATGTGCGTAAGATATTAACGATCTTTGTGTGCATGAGATAATGATGATGCTATGTGCACGAGGTTATCATCGGGTTTATGTTCATGATAATGTTTAATTACGAGTTAAGTTATAATGCTTATGATAATAATAATATGGACCTAAACAAAGAGGTGGGTGGTGTTAATCCACGTGAGGTGGGCTAACACGATTCGGGATTGATTCTGCGGTGAGATACCTGCCTCCCTAAGGACCGGTTCATAGACCTTCTACCTAGTGCGATTATCCGTACAGCCACACGCCGGGATGGGGCGGCTTGATTCCACACCCCGTTAGGTGACGGTATGATTTCGATCCAAGGTGGCGGCGTGGCGGCGATCTATCGGGGAGGAGACGTGGGGAGAGTGGCCCCACGGTCGGTTGGCGTGGATCGATCGATCCACGTTAAAAATGTTGAGCGGTGGCGCGGGTTTTTGTGCACGATATATATATGATGATTATGATTGCTGTGTGCGGGCGTGGTCTGCATTGAAGCCACGTCAGACGTAGTGTGTATTGAAGCTACGTCGGCGATGAACGCGTCATCCCGCCAACCCCCGAGAAGTCGTGGTAGGATCATGCCGAAAACCTAGGGTAGCTCAGAAGCTGGTACGGAATCTCGTTAGGCCTGTCTAAGCCAAGTCGCGATGGCAAGGACAGCGCCTATCGTGTGGGGAAATTGTACAACCTCTGCAGAGTTATTTAAATCTATTCGAATAGCCACGTCGTTAGAATGGGCAGATGCTAGGCCTGAACATCTATGATTAGAACATACACTTTGATGATGACTAACCTGTGGTGCCATGACAGTGATGATATGATACAACCCGGGAACTAGCGATCGAGAGCAGTTTTAGAGACTCGCTGGGGCCCAAAACCCTTAATAATTACCAACCCCCTGGTTTGGACTTGCCGAGTACGTTTGTACTCACCCCTCCTCTATTTTTACGGACATCGGCACATCGGGAGGTAAGTTCATCGTTAAGGAGAGATCCGGCGTTTAGTGTAGGAGTTCGCAAGGTGTTCGCGTAGGGGAGAAGGACGTTGAAGCCCGAGAATTCATCCATGCACAAGTTTGCCACGTGGAGCACGGGCGGTGTCATAGTTAATCCACCGCTTCTCGGTTGGCCAACTCGATATTGTAACCCGCTTGGTGACCCTTCGTCGCCAATCGTAAGCCCCTTTCTCGTCCTATGTTTATTAAGCTTCGGATTATTATTATTTCGTATTCCATTATTCGTGACTAACGAGACGTGTTTGTGGCGTGATCCCGGGCGCAAACACGTGTGATTAACGACCCACTAAAAGTGGGGGCGTGACACCGCGCCGCAGGTGGCGGGAAGTCGCGGGTCATCGTTGGCGTCGCGGCGTGGTGAGCATCCGCCACCGTGTTGAGGCGTCCCGCCCCCCGTACTTTGTTGACAATCGCTAAACGACATCACTAATATAGCTCACTAGCATAGCAAAAGCAACGGCGCCGTTAAAATTACTCCCACTAAAACTAGGCGACGCTTAGCTATAAAAGCAATAACCCCAAACAAAGTCTTTGGTATTATAACAATCATAAAGCCACTTATACACTAGTCAAAGAATAACCTATGCCTCTAGTAAAGAAGGTTGCTCATTCCTATCTTATGCAACTAGAAAGCATAACATGACATGAAATGATATGACTAGGCAGAATAGAATAAAATAAAGAATATAGAATAAGACTCGCAGTTTTACGTAATAATCTATACCATTGTAGCATTTTAAATAAGTTCGTATCCACAGGGAAAACAGCTATCACTACTTAATGCTAATACTAATAAAGTCCTTATATATGGAATGTCTATAACCAATAATGATAATGCTTCTACTCAACAACAGGGTTAATGTCACATGAAATAATAATAAATATGATAAAGATATGTATGATAAATGCTCAATAAGATAAATGATAAATACAGGGGATCAAGCCATCATGAAATAATAAAGATTCAACAGAATATTCTAGTCTAAGGACTCACATGGGGCAATATAAGGAAAAACTTATGTGTAACTATCATCACATGTTATTGTTAAACTCTAATTAGTGCAAACATCTAGTTATCATAGCTACTACTTATTACTTCATAACAAACTTAAGGATCATCAACTAGGAAGGATTCAATAATGAGATCTTCACCTTCTTCGCGACACACCGACCCTACCGTTAACTACATGTAGAGAGAGGATTATAGAAGACTCAATAGAGTCATCACCTCTACGAACTACCCCAAACCTCGGCATATAGTGGGCATTTGCAGACATAACATATATAAGCACCACGCTTACATAAGTTATAACACCTATCTTGCACGTTACAAGATGAGGGCTATACAATCCTAAGCATGCAATCCATAATAAATAAATAACTCTACTAGACATATTAAAGTTTAACAATAAACAAAGCAAATGATAATATAATGAATATAAAGAACAATATCATAGATGATCAATGAGTGATGAATATACCAAAGATATAAATATATCAAAGAGTATAACAATGTACCTATGAACACCTTGACAGAATCTGAAGCTCAAGCCTTCCTATGCTTGGAACTCCTTCTAATCTATTGCTAAGTAGCTAATCTCTCTAGATCTAGAACTATTCTGAGGAACTAGGGTTTATGGCTCTGGACTTGATCTCTCGGAACTCGGGTTTCGATCTTCAAGATGAATTAGGGTTTCGGGAGGTAGCCCCGCCCCTTCTTCTATAGCCCCATAGGATGAATCTCGGCCCTTGGATCAAAACCGACTTGATTGGATGGACTAGATCAACTCCATAGGTCGGTTGTAGGAAGGTTCCGTAAGATGGACACGTGGCTTCACCGGGTGGGTGCCGCGCGGCACCCCCGGTGCCGCCCGGCCCCACTGCCGTGGTGTGGGCCCCGGCCTTGGTGAGGTGTCTTCTCTTCACATTTAGATCCCCTGAAATTTACTCCAATCGCCTCGATTTGGTCCTTTTCTTCGGTGTCTTGATTTCTCCTCTTTTCTCTCTCGATTTTCGGGGTTTTCCGTAGTTCACCCAGAAAACCGAGTGTATACAAATCTTGTGGAAATCATTAGTGTAAACCCTATCTTTTATTTGTTCTTGTCCTCATATGTTCTATTATTTCATAGTAAAAGTTGACAATAACTACCGCCAACAAGCTCCCCCAAGCTTACCTTTTGCTAGTCCCTTAGCAAAACATATAAACTATAAAACAAACTTGGATCGGGGAGTTGCTACGATACTTTTATTCTTATAGAGTACACATGCTTTCAAAAAGAGACTCAACTCGGTTTGGATAGACTAATTCTCGACTTCAAACTCTTTCTTTTACCAACTATGGTGCTTTTACTCTCACTTAGGTACTTGAGCAATTGAAAGATAGAACAATCAAGTCAAGCACTATGTCTCAAGTCTTTGATCACTAATATTCCAGAGTGTTTAATAAATTTTGCAAATAAAACTCGAGCTCAGAATGAATGGCATTCTCAATCTCTCAGTATGTGGTATTTGTGGATCCTCACTAGGCATTAATAATTGCCTTATCTCTTGTATATATGGTATTTATGGCATAAGGCTAAGCATTAAGCCTTTATAACTCACACTCTCTCTCTAAATATGGCTTATGTGGGGTTCATAGAAGTGGCACTCTTAAAATAATATTGCTTACTTGCAAAGGATATATCTATAGTTCAAACAATGGATCCATAGAGAGTTCAGCCAGTCAAGACAGGTATAGCATGTGTATGGAATAAGGCGGATAGGTTTATATTTGGTGGCTAAAACAAATTCTACGTTTACTCCTTTGATGATAAAACAAATCTCTCTTTTGAAACTTGGAAACTTTTTGAGAGAACTTTGGGCTGCATACTTTCTTTTTCTTTCAGAGAGGCGGGCATCTAAGTACCCATTGTTTTCATTTGGACACTTGTCCTTTTTCAATCTCTTTTTTCTTAGGGAGGTAGGCTCTTCTCGCCCGTAGGACACTTGTCCATTTTTCATCTCCCATTTTATTCTCTCTCTATTTTTTTAGCAGCAACCCACTCTCTTTCCACTAATAAACTTTGTTAGAGATATCAACAAAGATACTTTGGAGTAAATAAACATGGGTTTCCTATGGTTTAATGGAGGGTTTATTCCTAGTGTAGGAATGAAACAAGTATATGGATATATATGTGGAAAAAGCATGGTATTGCAATCACTCCCTGTGGTAGGAATAATGCATATGTATGTGGAAGGTGGTGTGGATGGAAACTTGTCTTTTCATGACCTGAACTCCTCACAGGTAACAAAGAAAGCTTGAACTACTCAACCCAAAGCAAATAGCATATGTAACTGGAATGTTTTCCTAATCTAATGATCATAAATATGGCTTTGGTAGGAATTTAACATTCTGCCAAACAAGAGCTCATCATGAAAGATTTTAAATTTTCAAAGTAAATCTCCGGATATAGTTTCACTAGGACAAGATAAATAGCATGCTCAGACTCTCTCATATCATATCCCCAATTACCTAGACTTAGATCAAGTGTATGCAACCACAAGTCGTATAGAGTAAATTTGAAAGCAGGACAAATATATCCAAAACATCAAAGGAGTTTCTAGTTAAAAAAACAAAGTACTAAAAAGAATTAGAGTAGAACAACTATTCATCATTTCCAAGACTAACTTTATTTATTCTAACTAACTTTTTATTAACCACACCTTAAGCAAAAACATATATATAACTAAGACTCTTTTATTTGGTTTAAAATTTTATGCATCTTTTTATGGTCTTTTTAAAGTAAAGCAAAAGATAGTAAGTATAGGGGTACTTATCTCGATAATGGGGTGCTCTCCCCAAGCTAGATTTTTGTGTAGGTGCTGAAATGAGGTAGACGAATGGAGATGGTGTTGTCCTTCCTTGATGAAGTATTGATGATGACTGTTGAGGTTCGTCACGTAGTTGGACGCCTCCTTCTCGTCATGGCTCATAATTGCTTTAGATCCTGCAAAAACTCAAGTAGACAATACATCTTTTGGAATTGATTAGGCGTTAGCGGTTGGATATTTTATGCCTACTTATCTTGAGTTTTATTTTATGAGAAAATTTAAAGATTAAACTGGAACAGGGATCTAAGCGAGAAATAATATTTTTGGTATTTTCTTTTTATGCATGCATGCAGGTAAAATAAGAACAAATGTAATCTTTTATTTTTATGCCTCCACAAAGTAAATAGTCCCGTGGGTGCAAAGTGGCGTAGCCAAGGGGTCGGGGGGGCCATGGCCCCTAAGGTTTTCAAGCAATTTTTTTACTAGTATAAGTCCATGATTTTTTATTTATTCCATCTTAATATAAACAAAATAAGTTCTTCTAGATAATTAACTTTGATGTATAAGTAGTAATTTTTACTAGTATAAGTCCTTCTAGATAATTAAATCATACAAAACACAAATAAATAATATTACGAAGCACATTAGAAGGATTTGAAACATAGACATCAAAGTTTACAAAATCATCTCGGATGCCTTACTATTAAGGGGTTATTGTCTACCACTAAAAAAATAGTGTCTTTGCTCCAAGAGTGTATATAAAAATGCGAGTACCCGTGCCAAGTCGATAAATTAATAGTCAGCATGAAAAATCTAAGGTAACCTCGATGTGCTCATTTTTTACAAGTTGATTTGTTCGCCCCCTTTATGAATAATTCTGGCTCGCCATCGCGCGGTGTTTATTCCACGTAAGTAATTACATGGGGCTTTAGTATGAATGAAAGAAAATAAATATGCACAAACTAAAAAGTAAAAGATACCTTGTATACTTACCTTGGGCATTTAGGAGTTACTCCCATGGTATGTCGGTTGGTACGTCTTTGAAGCATCCGGGGAAGTTACCTTTGAAGGAGAGGATGGTCTGGTTCGAAGGTGAACTTTCCTTCTTCCTCCATATTTTTTGGTTGGTTTAGGTGCAGGTGGAGTTACCTCTTCCCGTACCTTCTCTTCTTCTTCATTGTGTACCTCTTCAAGGTTGTTGGTCCAATCTTCCCATCCAACTTCTATGGTTGATGTTGCCGCCGCGTACTCTTCCCATTCTTCGTTTGTCTTTGGGACGTATTATTTGTGACGAGCATTTTGCCTCCTCCTATTGCGAGGCTCTCTCGTACTCTTCATAGTCGGTGTAATTTCGGAAATAACAACATACCCGTTCTATAGGAAACTGGAAGTGGATCTCTAGTATTCATATAGATGGTGGCTCGGGTCGTGTTTAGGAACGGTCTTCCTAGCACAATGGGTGCATTGATATCTTCATCTTGCATATCCAGGACCATGAAATCTGCATGTACGAAGTGGTCCCGAACGGACTCGGGTACATCTTTAGCTATGCCTTCGGGTCTCCTGAATGACCGACCGCCATCTCCGCTTCGCGTATATGTTTCATACAGGGGGTTGTTTACCAAATATAAATTCATAGACTACCTTAGGCATGATGTTGACTCCTGAGCCTGTATCACAGATGGTATTCGTGAAGGTTAGCTGATTAATTGAAATGTCTATCTTAGGATTACCTGGATCTTCCATCTTAGGTAGATACGGTGAAGTAGCAGCGTAGTCCCATTCTGAGTAGACTGCATTGATCATGTTCATGTTCTGAGGCTGCTTCTTCTTATTCTTTCTTCGTCTGTAGCTAGGATCATTCTTCTTGACAAGTTGTTCAATCTCGGCTGTATGCGAGGATGAGCGGGATACTCATGCATCTTGTTCTTGAAATGGAAGGTCTCCCTTCTCCCCTTGATATTAAAACAAATCTTCGCTTGTGCAAAGATAGATGATAGCTTTGGTCGTGGCCAAGAATGGTCGGCCCAATATGATGGTTGATTTTTCATCTCCTCCAATGTCGAGGATGTTTAAGTTCGCTTGCATGAACGCAATTCGTAGGCAAATATCGCCGAGGATGCCCTTGGGGTAGATGATTGATTGATCTCGCAAGCCGCAAGCACATGGTTGTGGATGATAAAGGA
The DNA here is from genome assembly GCA_015847255.1 of Hyparrhenia diplandra. Lineage (NCBI taxonomy): Eukaryota > Viridiplantae > Streptophyta > Magnoliopsida > Poales > Poaceae > Hyparrhenia > Hyparrhenia diplandra. The sequence continues at coordinate 37,866 of JADLZK010011785.1, forward strand.
GCACCATGGATCTTATCATAAATTACCTTTGGCATTATATTAATGCTGGATCCGTGGTCACAAAGAGCATTGTTGAAAGTGTGCGGCCCAATCTGAATAGTGATGGCCGGTCTTCCTGAATCTCCTTTCTTCAGTGGTAAGGACTCATGCTTCCATCCTTGCTTCATAGAGCCTTTATGATAGCCTGCATTAAAAATATCAACAAGGTTTGCGGACTCTAACTCTTCTGGCTGGCCTGGGATCTTGTTAGATTCTAATGGGGGAACAGTAGCGGCCAATTGAGCAATAACACTTCGGAACGCCGTCTTCAAGATGTCCGCCGGGTGCATCCAGACTTGATGGTAGCCGAAGCGGAGGTCGAGCTTGGAGAAGAAGCGTGCGCCATGGAGTTCATCCAAGAGCTCGTCGACCACTGGAATCGGAAACTTGTCTTTGGAGGTCACCGCGTTGAGGGCACGGTAGTCGATGCAGAACCTCCAGGACTTATCCGCCTTGCGGACTAGTAGCACCGGCGCGGAGACCGGAGACATGCTGGGCCGGATGACGCCTTTCTCCAACATAGCAGCACACTGCCGCTCGAGCTCGTCCTTTTGGAGCTGGGGGTAGTGGTAGGGTCACACCGCCACCGGAGCCGCGGTCGGAAGGAGGTGGATCCGGTGGTCATAGGGCCGGCACGGAGGCGACCGAACGGGTGCGGGAGGCTCGCTAGCGTGGGCGGTCCGGGCGGCGGGACGGTGGAGACCGCGCGGCGCGGTCAGGTGGGAGGGCACATCGAGCCCTTGCCACACGACATGTCGAGTGCCACGGCCGAACGCCATCTTTGCGGGTCTCAAGGTCCCAAAGGATTGGGCCGAGGGTCCGCAGGAACTCGTAGCCTAAGATAACATCAAGGCGCCCGGTAGGCCGAAAAGAACGTGATGGCAAAGGGCTCGCCGTGTAGATGGATAGAGGCACATCACGTGCCACGCCTTGACATTGAAGCTCGTCCCCCATTCGCCACCGGACGCGCGCGGCACCCGGCCTGGGAGCGGTAGGCGGCGCGAGGGCTGCGCACACCTCCGCCTTGATGAAGTTCGCCGTAGACCCAGTGTCAAGCAGGGCCACCAGCTGCTGGCCGCGCACCGTCACGGGCAGCAGCACGACGTTGTTAGTACGGATCCCGGCGAGCGCATACAGGGAGACCTACGGTGGCTGCTCAACCATAGCTAGGGCTGCTCGTTCCTCCTTTGGACCGAACCCGTGTCCTCAAAGGTCGCCGCAGCGGTGACCTCTCGCTGGAACCGCATCATCGATGTAGTCATCGTTGAGGAGGTAGAAGAGTCGCGGCAGACGTGGCCCCGCACGTAGGGCTCGTCGCAGATTGAAACGAGAGGCCCCGGTGACGGCGCTCCATTTGCTCGGCCGGCGACAAACGGTGGAAGTGGGACGACGCTGCGGATGGTGATGGTGTCGCCTTTTTGCCCGATGATAGCGGCGTCCCAGGCGCCTTGGCAGGAGCTTGCCAAGCTGGTCATGGCGCCGGTCGAGGCCCTCGCTGTGGTGGCGCTTGAAGGGGCTGGTACGCCGCGCACGGCGCTCAAACACGCCGCGCGATAATACATGGCCGTTTGGAGGTCGGGGATGCCGATCTCCACGCCCACCCGAATGTGCTCGGAAGGCCCCATGAACAGCCCGCGCCCGCACCGGGGGCCGAGGTCGTCGTCTGTGTGGCACAACACGGCGTTGTGGCGCTCGGAGTACTCCCTAGACCGTCGACGTGAATGGCGGCGGGCAAGCTCCGCCAAGCGCGTCCCGTGTGTTGGCGGCCCGAACTGCAGCTGGCACAGGTCGCGGAAACGCTCCCAAGGAGGCATGCCCTCGTTGCGTTCCAAGGCGTAGTACCAGGTTTGCGCGGCCCCGCGAAGGTGGTAGGATGCGAGCCATTTCCGATCCGTCGCCAATGTGCGCTGCCCCCTAAAAAACTGTTCACAATGGTTCAACCGGGGTTAAGGGGGTCAACGGAGCCGTCGAAGGTTGGGAACTCCAACTTGTAGAACTTCGAAGCGCGGCGGCGCCGCCGAGGCGTGCAGCGGTGTCGTGCGGCATGTGCACACGGATGGCGGCGCATGCGGGAGGAAGGAGCGACGCGGTGCCCCCTGTAGGGAGGGTGCCGTCAATGCCGCCAGTAGAACGTCGCCGTCGCCCGGCCGGTGGGCGCGGCGAGGGCGGAGGCGGCGCCGCGGGCCCGAGGAGACGATGGCGTTGGTGTATGTTGCTGGAGCCGATGTGGGCTCGTAGTCTAGCGCCCATTGCAGAATCTGGGACGGAGGCTGCGACTAGTTGATACGGTGGAAGGGCACCCGGTGGCCGGCGGCCGGAGGTCGTGGAAACCGGGCGGCCGGCGGCGGTCGGGACGCCGATGACGAGGGGATCGTGGGACTAGACACCGGCGGGGAGGGCTGCTGTGCGGCCCTCGCGTTTCGAGCGCAGCGGCGTTGCGGCTCGTCTCGGTGATGATGCGATGCGTATCGGCGGCGCCCCGGATGAGATCGGCCCACGCTGCGGTTGGGGGGGCCGTGACCCCGTGGCCGGCCCGTCGAGGGTCATGGGGCGCCTCCGGCCGGTGATGAAGCATCGAGAGGGCCGACTCCGGACGCGGCCGTGGCGGGAGGGGAGACCGGCGGCGCGCACGGAGATGGCTGGTGCGGCGGGAGGAACCGACGGGGGAAGGAGGGAGGGCCCGACATCTCAGATACCAAGCTGTTAGAACTCCTAACTCTCCCTCGGATGGTGCGTAGGCTGTAGGGGTGATTGATCGGAGGCTTAGGGCGAAGGGCGTAGGGAAGACGGCGCGGAGGCGCCGTCGTTGCTGCTGAGTTCACGAGAACAGGAAGAGGAGGGCGGCTAGGGTAATCCCGGCTCCCTCAAGGAAGCCGGAAACAATAGATTGTTTCTGCTTAATCGTTCCCCTTGGGGTGATTACATATTTATAGTCCGGAGACTCTAAAATAATAATGACTTTCTAAATATGCTAATTATAAATATAACTTGGGCCTCAAGCCCACCTAATGACCGGTGGCTTAGCCACGACTCGGCCTCTGCCGTACATACGTATTGCCGGTCATAACACAAAGACACCAAACATATACAGTACTGATGATATCACTGAATATTACTGCACTAAAGACAAGTTTCTTCCCAACAAGACAGTCACATAGCTACTGATAGTTACCGTAGTTACACTGACTGATGATGACACTTAATACAGCTGCATATAAAGCAGATAAGTATCTTGCCAACTAGACATAGGTACAGATAGCAACAGTTAACAGATCTAGAACATGAAACCAAATTACTAGCACATAAGCTTCATCCTTCCCTCACAACAAGTCTCAACAAAAGCCCATCTTATCGCAAGGGAGACACCAGGGCCATGGTCACCTAGTAAAGAATCGGGAACAGGCTCTACTCAACATTACCTTGCACATTTGCCATCCATGCTATCGGATTCAGTGCCACTTCTCAAGAGATGGTCTCTTGCAGCTGATAATCCTGACTCTGAAGTAACGAGGTCCATGATCCATCCCATTCATGCCATACGGTTCAGTACGTATTCTCAAGACACCCCTTCTTGCAGCCGCTAATCCTGACTCTAAAGTAGTGATTCTTTTTAGAAGGGAGCTCTCGGCAACCGGAGGAGGATCTCGGCGAGGAGGTCGTCAAGGTCCATCGGAGGAGGCCTTGGACGTCCATGGGCATGGAAGGACGCCGACGGGCAAGGGAAGCGGCGGGGCGGTGGCGGGTGACAGGCTGAGGCATCCAATCTGACTATAGTTATCAATTCGTCTCTGGGCTTGGGCTGGCTGGGCTGACAAAAAATATTATGGGCTGGGCTTAATCTGTCTCTGTTTCAAGATTTTTGAAAATCTCAATTTCAAGATTTTTGAAACTTTTTGAAAACGTTTACCACTCAATTTCAAGATTTTCACTAGATACCTATATATATACCCATATATATGGAATTAATTAGTGTCGGCGGTGACGGCTTCGGTTGCGGCCTTCATCGACTCGCCGACATTGACACCGCGGGGCCTTCCAAGGTCCCACGCCGCAAGCAGTTTAAGAACAAGGGTCGCCGACGACGATTGGGTGCCAGCGCGCAGCGATCGGCTGGCTGCCAAATCTGCCTTCGCGACCACCGGCCGAGAGGCGGGCGCGGCGTGTCGATCCAGAGTGGGCCCAGCGGCGGTACACACGGTGCCTACCCGGACCCCACGTTCGCGCGAGGTTCCATGGAGCCTTCTGGGATCGCGCCGTCCCTCCGGGCGGGAGACGCGTCGCGCAAAATCCTTCCCGTGCATGGCGTCGCCGCGGGCAAGAGGCGGAGCTCCCGACACACGAGGAGCCGCCACGGAGCTACCCGTCTCTCCTGGTCCCCCCCAGGAGACCGTCGACACGGGGGGGACCTACTGCGGAGCCGACACCGGGCCCACGGCTGCCTCCGTCCGGGACTTCCCGGCGTCGCTCACCCTCCCGCTCGACAAGCTATCCTCGGCGGCCAGCCCGCCCTCCGCTCGCCCGTAATCCGCGATGAGGAGTGGGCCGTCCGGCGTGCCCGGCGCCGAGGGAAGCATGAGAGGCACGACCCCGGCTCGGGCGGAAGGCGCTGTTGGTGTTTGCTCGGCAAGCTTGAGGGACGCCCGGATCGACACGGCGTCATGTACTCCAGTCCCCGAGCTAAAGAGCAAGTTCAGGAAGCACCGGGCGCTGCGGTTCATCCGGCAAACCACGGCGGCTGCGCGAGATCTTCCCTTGTTGCGGGCTGGTGCGTTGGCGGCACCGGTGGGAGATCCAGATCTGGAGTCGTAGCCGCGGACGCGCCCTTCACCCACCTTTGTCGCGCAATAGTTTTATTTTTTAGTACATCCGTTTCGCGCCACCGTTAGAGCCGGTGATTGTTGTCAGTGTCCTTTCGTGTGCTTCGGCCAATTCTGTTGGCTAAGGTGTGCGACGTGTAAAACTCTAATTTCCCTTAATACAATACGTGCCAATGGTACGCGAAAAAAAAAAAAAAATTAATTAGCTTGTCCTAAACATCGATTATTTAGAAGAGTGGGTCTTGATCTGAATCGTATGGGTATTGGCCACTGCAGGCCATAAATTATTACACAAACACACATAGGAAAGCAAATAAATGGTCCATTGAGAAAACAAAATATGCCAATCAAGAAACGGAATAAATTAAACAGTCTTCTTCAAATCACTGTTGCACACAAAACGACATGAAACCAAACGTCTGGGATCAGCGGCTCCAGAGAAGCAACGACGGCCGGGGCTCCACACATCATCTGCAATCATTATTTGACCTGCCCAAATAAAAACGAGGTTTTATGACAAAAATATAAAAACAGAGAAGCTGCATGCTATCTTGAAGACAGGAAAGATATAATAAAGAATAAAGAAACTTACATGCAAATTGCTCTACGCAGGCAGTTGCAAAAGGCAGAGTGTCACCATATTTCATTTTTTTTTCTAGAACAACCATATTTCAATTTTGATCCGCCAATAGCTTGCCTATCCGGGTAGCTGTCCACGAGATATTGCTGGCACTTGAGCTCGCCGAGGGATGGAGGCAATTCCGGTAGTGTTGAGATATTTGGGCAACGCCGTATTTCAAGTTCCTTGAGGGATGATGGCAATGCCGGTAGTGACTTGATATTTGGGCAATCCATTATTTGAAGTTGCTCAAGGGATGGAGGCAATTCTGGTAGTGTCGAGATATTTGGGCAATCCATTATTTGAAGTTTCTCAAGGGATGGAGGCAATTCTGGTAGTGTCGAGATATTTGGGCAATGCTGTATTTCAAATTCCTTGAGGGATGATGGCAATGCTGGTAGTGACTTGATATTTGGGCAATCTGCTATTTGAAGTTGCTCAAGGGATGGAGGCAATTCTGGTAGTGCCGACATATTTAGGCAACGCCACCGTATTCTAAGTTTCCTGAGGGACGATGGTAATCCTGGTAGTGACTTGATATTTGAGCAATACTCTATTTCAAGTTTCTCGAGGGATGGAGGCAATTCGGGTATTGTCGAGATATTTGGGAAATCCTTTATTTGAAGTTTCTCGAGGGATGGGGGCAATTCCGGTAGTGTCTTGATATTTGTGCAATCCATTATTTCAAGTATCTTGAGGGATGATGGTAATCCTGGTAGTGACTGGATATTTAGGAAATCCTTTATTTGAAGTTCCTCGAGGGATGGAGGCAATTCCGGTAGTGTGTTGATAATTAGGCAACCTTCTGCTATTTGAAGTTTCTTGAGGGATGATGGTAATCCTGGTAGTGTCTTGATATTTTCGCAAGCTAGGATAATCAATTCTTTGAGTGATGCCAGCTGCTTGATGTTATCTGGCAAAGCTTTCCAACTGCACGCTTCGATCACAAGTTCGTGCAGCTCAGGGAGGGTTTTGCTAAACTTGAGCTGAGAACCTGACCCGTGGCAACGTCCGAAGAAGAGACGTTCCAGGTGCTTTAGTTTACCATCTTCTCCTGACAACCAACTTGGGAATGTCGATCCATCATAGTTCTCAATGGTGAGTGCAGCTAACAGGGCTGGAGGGTGGAGGGCCTCAAGGATCTCCTCTGGATTTGGAGGAGTAACTTTTTGTTGATGACGGCCAGCAGCTGTCTTCTGTTTTTTCCTTGATGATGACCCCGTCTCCTCATTCTCAATGGGTTCCCAGTCAAGAACGAGTTCTGAGACGTGTAGCTTCTTGCTTAGGTTGGCCCGACGAGCATCCTCCTTGCTTTCAATGTTTCCAAGTCCTTCAATTGTCAGTTTGCCATGAATGCTGTTCAAGTTCTCCAGTTGCGTTATCTCATAACCCTTTTCCTTCTTCACTTCGAAGTACTCCAGGGTTTGGAGCCACGGCATCCGCCCTATGTCAGGGATGCTCATCGAGGAACACACGATGCGCAGATTCTCAAGGTCGGCCATGTGATTGCTGTCAAGACAGCGCACTGTACAACCAGTAGAGAGCTCCTGCAGATGGTATAGCTTGGCAAATGCGGGTGGCAGATCTATAGTAGCAAATGAGAACACGGGCCCATAAATACCAAGGTAGCGAAGATGTTTTAATTCACCAATACATTCTGGAATCACAGTCTCTTCAATGTTCCCCAGCCACACACTCACGAACCGCAGCTTCTTCAGGTACTCGATCATGCGTTTAAACTCTTCTGCAGTTGTTTTTTTGCTAGGATTTGACCTTACTAGAGTCCGCAAGGTGTCCAGCTTCACAATCTGCTCCATGAGTTCTCCTAGATTATCGGAATCAATGAAAAGATGCCGAACATCTTGAGGAATTTGGTGGTCCACGATATCTTTCTCAATTGTGAAACAATCACTTCCAGCAACTGTTCCTGCTAAGTCGTGCAAGAGATCATGAATTGTATAGTACTGTACTCCAGCAAACTCACGTTTTAGCTGGATGAATGAGGTAGACACTAGTACTTCAAAGTACTCACGAGCAGCAACTTCCATGTCTGAGGTTTTACTGGTATCGACAAACCCTTGTGCCACCCACATTTTAACTAGCTTGTCTTGACCCAACTCATATCTTCTAGGAAACATGCTACAATATGCAAAACATTGCCGGACATGCTCATCAAGCTGATGGTAGCTCCACCATAGAGCTCCCATAGTATCCTTCAGCAGATCACCCTTCCGGTTCAAGGTGTCTATCCGTAAAACCAATATCCTCCGCTTTCGACGGGTTCTTATCCTCAGCTGTCCCGCCACCTGTTCGCGCCGAGGTGACTTACGTAGTAGTAGGGAAATTTCTCTACCAATTGTTTCAAATTTGCCTTTGTCTTGGTCTCTAACCAGTGACTCATCAAGTGCATAATGCATGAACATTTTGAAGAACTCTTCTTCATCCATGTCAGAAATCGGCATAGGGTTCTGAGCACCAAGAAGTTTTGCTGCATCTGCAGTCCGAGTGGTCACTAGGACTCTGCTTCCCTTGTCAGCCTCCTTCAATGGAGAGAGTAGTTTCTCCATATTGTTCTGTTCATCAACACTTTTTGGGTACCATACATCATCCAGTACCAATAAGAACTTTTTGCCTTTCAGACTTTTCTTCAATTCACTTTGCAGCATATCTAGATTGCTGAACTTATCCTTTTGTGGACCCAACACAATCTCTAACATCTCATTGTAGATAGTATGCACACTGAAGTTTTTAGTAACATGAATCCACATGATTAGCTCGAAATAAGGGACTCCACTGTTCTTCTTCTTCACACACTCGCATACATACTGCGCGAGGGTGGTTTTCCCTGACCCTGGAATGCCATGGATTCCAATTACAGAATGATCAGCTGCTGTATCACCGTGGAGCATGCTTATTATCTTTTCAGTATCCCCATCTCGTCCAAAAACTTTTGGGGGTTCTGAAGTAGTCTTGGAGGGTGATCCTGATCCCATAGTATGTTCTGGTGAACTCTTGATATTGTCACCACTGGTGGTCAAACGGAGCAACGGTAGAAGCGTTTGTCCTTCGTCAATTAGCTTTTCTATCTCTTTTAAGGTTTTCCTCAGCTTATCCTTCAACCTAGGAGGAAGTTTGGAATCCTTCTTCGCTGTAGCCTTCTGCATACGAGAGTTCCAAAATTGTTAGGAATAAATTAAAGCTAGCGCAAACAAGTAACCATATGTTCAATCAGTGCATAAATGATTCAATTATCTTACGTACGTGCTCTTTTCTGCCGTACTTCCATTATTAACTATTACAGAATTTAAAACAGTGAATAAATCACCGCATGTGATTTTAGATTGATAAAACTATTAAATAATTTAAACACAGGCGAAAAGGGGAAAAAAAATGGAAGGCCGGCAATTTCATATATATTAGGAACTGAATGACGTACCTGCTTTATTGTGTTCGCAGATTGACGACGCATGAGGGCATCGCCAAATAGACTATGATAATCAATTTCGTCTAGGATGTCTTCAGCATCGTAGAAAGCAAACTTGAGTTCCTTCGCCCATCCTTCCAACTTCTTCTCATCATCAGGACTCACCTGAGCTGCCTCAAGCATCAGCTTCAGATGAAGGATTTTCCTCTCCAGATTCTGGACATTCTTAGCCGACGAGCCAGCGACATCGAGGTAGTCCAAACCTTTGTTGATGAGCTTGGAGATGATTGGCGAGACGACCCAACCTAGGATCGACATGCCCCACCCTACACCTACACCAATCGTCACCGGATCCGCCATTATGTTGAGAGGTCCCTCAGATGTGGAAGGAGAATGTGAGGCGGGAAGAACTGAAGAAGGATATGGCTAGGTGGCAAAGCACAAGGGAGGTTCCCTTGCAACCACGCACACGACTGACTTATCATAGCTGTGGTCAGTCAATAAAGAATATTCCAACCATAGACCAAGTCTTAGTCCATACTCAACCATCAATTGTTTCACTAACCGACGAACTAGAAGCTGGTACTGGACGGAACAAAGGACCAAATACTCACGGGTCTTCTATCATGTCACTGTTCCATCTGTTATATGGTATCTTTGAAGTACTGGCCGGCCAGCGAGTACATAATACTGGAGCACAATATACTCTGTTGATCGAACAGAACTGAAAACCCAATGCAGCAGTACATAATATAAACTCTTTGGAAAAGAACATTCAGAAAAAAGTAGCAATTGAACATTCAGACGGGAAGATCTGAAGAAGGATATAGCTGGGTAACAGAAACTGCGACCAATTCAACTACATGGGCACATGCTTTCTGCAGCGTTTATCCAAACAAGTTGATAAAACTAAGACGCTCTGCAGAAAAAAAAGCAGCGTTTGGTGACCATGCTCTGTTTCTGTTCTCATGAAGCTCTCTGCTTATTTCTTGCACGCATGGATGGTGTGAACACGTGAGCGGCAGTACAGCACCAATGGAATAAAACCAAGCACCAAGGGATTAACAGAGTTTATCCAAAGTGATCGGCCACAAATTACTGTAGCCCTTACGTTTATAACACTGTACTAAATAACAAGGTGAAGAAAAGTTGCTGCATCATTTCCATACTCAAGTTGATATCAGGAAAAAGTTAGATACCATAGTCATCAATTGACATAGTAGATACCAAGCTGCAGTCTGAAACCGGTACCTTCACATAGAAGAACAGAGTACTGTGAACAACTATGCCAACTGTTTGAAGGGGAATGCTAAAAATGCAGAGTATAATATTTATGAGGACTGTGTTAGGCAACTATTTTTGTTAGATACCATACTAAAGTATCCTTTGCAGCGTTGCACAGTTTCAGCAAAGGATACTTTTGTTAGGCCAAACTGAAACTGAAGTTGTGAACACAGTCTATACGATGACGAACAAAACTCCTCTGCGTTTAAACAAACCTCATCGTTCCAAAGGAAAGGGCACCGTCCATTCCTTTGTTCCACGCAGTAGTTTTCTCTATACTTTTCCGGTGAACTAAACAGGGTCTGAAGGGGGATACTAAAAATGCAGAGTAATATTTATGACTTTTGAGAACTGTCTGATTAGGCAACTGCTTCCCAGTATGTACTATACTCCATTTCCTTTATAATACTACTATGCACATAGCCAGAGGTTGTCTATAGGCAATTTCTTCATCAAAGCCGTCACAAGTTTAACACTCAATAGTCAAACTCAAATGTGAAGTTGGCCTAACAAAAGTGTCCTGATCTGCAGTAGTCAACTTGTCCATATTTTGCAATTCTTTTTTAACTAACTAACTAAACTCTAAAAGTATGTAGTCAACTTGTCCATATTTTGCAAGCCTTGGATTAGTTACACACTCAACAAAACTCTGTGTGAACTAAAACGACTACCAGGACAGCACAACAAAACACAAACAACAAAAAAAAGATGTCCCACAATAAACATACTTTGAAGATATTATACAATTTTCAACCAAACATGATGCATGACATACAACAGACCATTACATTACATGATGTATAAAGCACTAAACCAACTAGGACAGAGTACAACCACTTTGTTATTAATTACTATATCCTATGTGCTGCAGAAAAGTGGTGAAAATAAAATAAATTCTAATAAAAGAGATAAAAAACCCCTTGAAACCTAGGGAATGCCGCCCCTGGGATATTTCATTAAAAGTAAATCTCAACCACAAGGTCAAGAGAGACCACAAACTCCAGCTATTAAATATTTATCCTAATGAACAGAGCAAGTCAAAAGTTGAAGATTTTAGACTCATGCCAAGATTTATACAGATAAGCAATTGTATAAAAAAAAAGCAAATTCAACAATGCAGATCAAAGGCACCAAACATATAGAGTACTGACGATATCACTGAATATTACTGCATTAATTAAAGAAGACAAGTTTCTTGCTAACTAGACTGTCACATAGGTACTAATAGTTACCGTAGTTACACTGAATACACTAGTGACGATGACACTTAATACTGCTGCATATAAAGGAGATAAGTATCTTGCCAGCTAGACATAGGTACAGATAGCAATAGTTAACAGACCTGGAACATGAAACCGAACTACTAGCTAGAACATAATCTTCATCCTTCCCTCACAACACGTCTCCATAAAAGCCCATCTTATCACAAGGGAGACACCAGGGCCATGGTCACCTAGTAAAGAATCGGGAACAGGCTCTACCCAACATTACCTTGCACATTTGCCAGCAGCTCACTCTTTCCATCCCTTCCATGTTATCAAATTCAGTGCCACTTCCCAAGACATGGTCTCTTGCAGCTGCTAATCCTGACTCTGAAGTAACGAGTTCCATCCCATTCATGTCATACGGTTCAGTAGGCATTCTCAAGACACACTTTCTTGCAGCCGCTAATCCTGACTCTAAAGTAGTAATTTTTTTAGAAGAGAGTTCCTCTCATCAAGTAAGAAGGAATCTTTCTCTGCGAAATTCAAGTTGCCATCATCAATCATTTTTCTTTGAATGATTGTAATGCTGTGAAAAGGACTGGGGAAGCTTCTTCTGTGCCCATGGGACCATCACTTTCATAAATGTTTCCTGTAACTCCAGCTTCCGAATCCTCCTGTGACATAAAAAGGAATCATATAAGTACTAAAAGATTTGGATAGAAAAAAATTGTGGCAACTAGCTTGGCAATAGATTCTAGTGATACAAATCAATTTATTTAGCTTTTACCCTTGAATACAGCTCAGCCATCCTATATTGGTTAGAATTAGAGAGTAATAAGTGGACTAAGACTTCCAGCCTCAAATATCGTCAGTATAGCATTTCAAATCCTTTTAGTATCAAACAAAGGAGACAAACGATCAAGCTATTGTATACAGCCTGCAATGGAGCTCCCCTAGGACCCCTACTTACTATAAGTTCATTCATGTTAATTCATCTAAACCTGAAAGTCGACGGCAGAATTCCACAACAATATGATAACCTAATACTTCCATGGGAATATGTGATGCAAAGTGGCTATAATTGAGGCTCACCTTGCCATGTATCAAAGAAGACGGCCAACTAACCATGATGTAGGGATAAACTAAGCACCAGATAGGGTGTCTTTCCTTATGGAGCAAATTCACCTCAGCTGTTTCTAGGCAGGACAGAAACCACTGAGGAGAGTGAGGGTCCCCGACCCCGTTGTTGTCAACAATTAGAGATAGGTACACAAGGCCATTGATAACAGCCTTAGGCTGCATCCGAATATGAGCCTCTTCTGAACACTTCGTGATCTCATTGACATTTGCACGTAATGAGAACGTCTTGAGCAGCATGAATCTCTCGACACCATCAGCGTCGGCTGCCCAGAGCCAAACAGAAAGCACGCATTGCAGTACATGTACATTGATGACACAAAACTTTCCATCCTTGGTGTGACCAAGCTCAAACAATGTGTTTGCCGCTTCCCAGGGCGGCGGCAGATCTATCTGAGAGAATTGAAACGTTGAGGTGTTGAGCGCGAGGATAAATCCCTGCAGCTTGTACACCCAACAGATGAAGCCATTGACAACCGTGCCAGAGACGTATCTGTGAAAGTCAATCAGCGGCCCCCCGTTGTCCACCTCCGGCAAGACAACCTGCCACTCCATGGTCTGCGACGAGAAGACGGCCACGCGGGCCCATGCCCAGGCGCTCTCCCGGTGGACGCAGACCACGCGTGACGCCCGCTGCTCCATGCCGTCGGGGTAGAGCGTGTGGAATTCAAAGAAGGCGTTCTTGCAGTCCCAGGAGTAGATGTTCACGACCCGCGAGTACGGGTTGTACTTGTAGTAGGCGCCTTGGTCGGTGGCCGGGCTGACAAAGTTCACGTAGGGGCTCTCGGTATCGCCCCGCTCGGATTTGGAGGCGTCGTAGTCCTGGAGTAGATCTTGGAAGGAGGCAGCAATGTCGCTGCTCTTGCCTGCTTCTGCAAGGATGATGGCGCCCACGTCAGGCATCAGGAATATGACGAGGAGCGGCGGTGCGTGGAGCTGACGGAAGCGGCGCCGGAAGGCGGGGAGCAGCGGACGGCGCGGAGAAATGCATGGCAGGCGAAAGCTGCGCGGGCAAGGCTCGTCATGTCGGGGAGGCGCAAGAAGATTTCGCGGAGAATGTCATCACTCAGTGCAGTTATGGTGGTGGGAGCTGACGGCGGCGGCGGCGGCTACGGCGGCAGCAGCGGCGGCGGCGGCGACGGCGGCAGCAGCGGCGGCGGCGGCGGCGGCGAGTCGGCCATGGCTGCGAACCTGTGAGGACTGGGTGGCCGCGACTGGGGATGGGGATGGGGATGGCTACTGCAGGAGGCAGAGACAAAACCCTACGGCAAATGGGCTTCAGGCCCATGTAGTTCACGATCGAAGATCCTTTTTCTTTTTATTTTTTCCGTTTTGTTTCACACATAATTCTCATCTAGCACACACTCTTAAACCTTTTCTCTGTGCTATAATGAATATTATTATTATTACTATAAGTTGCATATGCTGGGTAGTAGTGACGCCGCTAATTTTGAAATATACTTTTTTTAAAAATATCTTCTCTTTACATTATGGTTTTTCTACTATACACGAGAATAAATGATTATTTAAAGGAAAAAATTCACCGCATTAAAGTATTAATTAAATTTGATTAGTTAGGTCAGAGATAAGATTTTCATTTTTATTTGAACTATTAGCCATAACTTAAACTGTAAGATACTTTTTTCAAAAAATATTTGAAGGATATTTTTCTAAAAAATGTTGTAGGATATTTTTTTCAGAAAAATACATGAGGTAACTTACTCCTACATGGCACGTTCGACTGCTCCGTGAGGGGAGTCTGGCTAGCATCATGTTCTAACTGGACATGCTTTAGAGATGCAAAATACCCTTGTTTGGTCGATTGAATTTAGAAAGCTAGGGGGTTTAGCAAAGATGCAAAACACCCATGTTTGGTTGCTTGCATAAGAATATGTTATATTAAATTTACATAAAAAATAAGTACTAAGATTATATTTATTTTGCTTGAATCTATTATATAGGATTTTTATTTATCCCCTTAAGGCTTAATTTACTTTAAAAAGTATTTATATGCCTTAAATTATGCTAATCATCTAGTATTTGATAATACCTGGTTATCAACCACCAAACTGATTATCGATCAAGATCCGGCTCCAACCCATTCCAATCCTAAGGCGATTAAGAAATATATGGACCCAGCTCAATCTTAACCCATACTGATTTGTTTCAGCTGAGTCCAATCCAATCTGAAATCACATCAATCTATCCCACAAATCTTGGCCTCAGCCTAATAATAGATCAAGATCCATCCCTAAGGTAATTAAGCACTGGAGCCAACCAAATCTTAACCTTGCTGATTCGTTTCAGCTAAGTCCAATCATCCTATCCAACCCCAATCCATTTTTGCTATTTTGAACCCACGGCCGGAACCTAAGATATGATCAGAGGGCTCTCACAAGCAAGTAAAGTGTGTACTGTCTTTCCAGTTACCAGCACAAGTTTGACTTAATTCAAATTACCAGCACAATGTCCATCTGTTCAGAAAATTCTTATTAATAATTCCATGGGAATGTGTATTCTTTCCATGACATATCTTACCATTTCTCTGTAATAATGTTTCCATCAGACTACTCATCGTAGGACTAGTTGCATTTGCATCTTGCAGGACTAGCAAGTGCCTCCTAAAACAAATTTATCCTTAATCTTGTAAACCTGAAAACTGCTACATTGAAAATCTGATTTCAAAATAAAAATGCAGGAAACATTTAAACACAGCTCCTAGCATGAGGGACAAACATGAGCTGGATGCAAAGTAGTCAATCCAAAGAATATGCAGTGAAACATGGCTGATTCAAAGAAGTCAAATTCATATTCAATGTCTGCTAATCAACACATCCACGGAAAACTAGAATTCAGAATATGCAATGAAACACAGTGTAAAGCTGCTAATCTTTTTATAATATGCAGTGAAACACACTGTGCAGCTGCTGATCACCAGTACTCACTGGCTTACTACTGAATATGCTAACCTGACAACTGAACACGCTAACCTGATTATTGGCCTGATTACTGAATAAGCATTTGCTACCAGAATATGTTAGGAACATATTGCGTACTAATTACCAGCACACGGGAGACTATACTAATAATCAATGTTGTAGTTACAACTTTGTTAAACCCATCTATGACCAAGTTTGTCACACATGCACAAACAAAGAAGAGAACAAACAAGTGCTTTGTTAAACCTGTCATTGACAAGCAGATTATTTCAGTTACAGGGATGTCAACCAATAGCAAATGCTCATCCTAACTACTGGTAAATTGTTGTAAGCTAAAAGAACTTCAACCATTCGCACAAATTATCTAAACCACATTTCTCTGAAGCCTAGTTATGGAGGGAACTACAATGCAGCATTGTAATGTAGATGGATATTTGGGGATAATTAGGCCTTATGCTTTGCCAAGAGCTTAAGAGATTGGGGAGACTAGAATTGTTTCATTGTTCATTGCTTAATCCTAAATGACAAACCTGCCTCTCTTTAAATGGGGGAGGGGACTAACCCTAACTTAGCGGCTAAGCTAATGATCCTTGGGCCTATTGGGCCGCTAATGACATTTGGGCCTATTGGACCGGTGGCAGCCTATTTGGCTGCCCATGACATCTCCCGCCCTTGGAGACCCGGCTCGCCCCTCGAATTTGGATAGGCGCCGTGGACCTATTCGCGACGACCCGGGGTTAAGCCTTTTACATCTCGGCTTACCTCTGTTATTAAAGACTAGAATATGAAATAATTTATGTCCACCGGGATCCCATGGGAAGAGCGCCTCCGCTGGCTTCATTGGGGCTGAAGGGTGGAGCTTGAACCAGCCCGCTCTGGCGTTGGAGTCGGGCTAGCACCACGGCGGGAACAAGGATGCGGGGAGGCGGCCATAGCCGGTGATGCCCGATGCTGGAAGGTGCTGCTTGTTCGCCGTAGTGGAAGTGCCCATATTTGGACCTCCCCTTCACTCGAGCAACGGGGACGGATGGTTGAGGCCGAGATGGTGAACACGCACGACGGCGAGGAGGCGAGGAGCATGCGCATCTTCCGCACCACACGTCGGACAAGGAAACCTCGCCCTACAGCTTGTAGTCGCACCGCCGCTTGCTCCTCCGATGCTTTTGCTGCATGAAGAGCCTGCGCTCGCAAGGGGCGTACGAAGTCCCCGTGCTGCGGCACGAGGAGCGTACAGCCGCCCGGCGTTCACGGTCCTTCTTCTCCATCGCGTTGAGCATCTCTGATGCGATCCGGTGTGTAGAAACATCGGCAAGGATGCGCGAAGGGAGTTGGCGACACCACGGGATACCTGAGGAAGCGAGGTTGGGGCATGGGGGCGGTTTGAAACGCAGAAGCGGGGAGCTCGGTGAAGCGACGCCACGCCGGGTATTCATCTTCTTTGGACTTTGCGGGAACCAAACTCGGGCGTCGGCTTTCAAATTGCGGGAAGCCAGCCATACTCGTTCTTCCACCATGATGCGCTCCCGGCGGAAGTAGAGCTCGTGATCGGCCGACGAAGGCCACCGGATCGAGAGGTCCGATCAAAGCGTGGAAAATCCATTGAGGGCCGGGGTGCCGGCTGAATCGGCCGCTTTCGATGGAGAAACGGGGCGGAGGCTGGTGCGGTGGAGGTGGTAGAGAATCGCCCACGCTGGAGGGACGGGAGGGGCTGTGAGCCGCGATCAATCCGGGACCGAGGTCGCGCCCGTGAAAGGTCCTAATGGCTAGAGGGGGGTGAATAACCTATTAAAAATTCTTGCAACAACACTAAGCACCCGGATTAGTAAATAAGATGGCGAAGCTAATAAGCGGTGCTACAAGCTATCTAAGCAAGCCACAAGTTAATTCTAATGTTTCTAAATCACACAAGGACTATGTCGCTAATTTACTCCTAGGTGAGCAAGCAATTCTAACTAGAAAACCACTAGGAGCTAAACAAGACTAAGCAAGCTACACAAGCTACCAACTAAGCACCCTAACAAGATATGCTACTAAGTAATGCAAAGAGGTGCTAGAATACAATACCACCGGTGTAGTGTCGAGGTTGTAGCCAATCACCGTGATCACCAAGAAATCTCCAACGAGCAAGAACAAGTGACACGATGATTTTTTCACCGAGGTTCACGTGCTTGCCCAAGACGCGCTAAGTCCCCGTTGTGGCGACACACTCACTTGACGTATGCTAAGCTTAATGGCTGGTGCCAAATCCCCAATGGGAGCTCAAGCAAACGATCACAAGAGAGGGTCCAACAAGCCACGAGCAATCCACTAGTGCTCCTTTCGCGAATCTCCCGCGGGGTAAGGAACGACCCCTCACAATCACCACCGGTGTGGCCTCAAACAAGCTCCACTTGAGCTCAACACCGCCTCTTGCTCCAAGCCGCTAGGGAACCGGGCAAATTCCCAAGAAAACAAGAATCCCGTGGCTTCTCCAAGGATGAAGTGCCTCTAGATGCAACCACCAATGCAATGCACTTCTATCACTCTCAATCTCACCAAGAATTCGAGTTATGGATGGAGAGATGAGTGGAGAGGAGTCTCACAAGCTCATTAGCAAGTTAGAGTGTTCAAATGTGCAAGAGTGAGACTATAAAACCGGGCAAACCCATATATATAGCCTCCTCCACGAGATAGAGCCGTTGGTCTTCAAAATGTGCTCTTTTCGGGGTGACCGGACGCACCGACCGGAACCACCAGCGGGTCCGGTCAAGCGTCCATCCTACTTCCGGTCACTACCGACAAGGGTCGGGCCCACGGTGGCGCCCTCCTTTCATGCGTCCGGTCGCCGCTTCCGGTCCAGGTTCGGTCATGTGTCCCGGTCACTTTCCCCGGTTGAGGCCGAAAACATGCTCTCGGAATTTTGATCGGACCCTCGGCCCGGACCCACCGGTGCGTCGTCGGTCGGGGAGACCCGGCGTCCGGTCACCTCTTCTCATTTTGCATCTTCATCTTTTTCTTTGCTCTTTGCTTCAAACTTGCTTCGCCTCTTGGCAAGGGTTGCCAACACATCCAAGATGACCACGTTATCACCAATGTTAGCACGTCGATAAGTTAGGCAAGATCGAAGTTAGTGCTCTCATTGTCCTAAATGCAATATGCAAGTCAATTGGACCTAGAAGCACTTCACCAAAGGATTGTCGCGACATTCTCTCTTGATAGTCGGCTATCTATCCTATAATGTGATCACACGCTCTATCGTTTCTTGATCACCAAAAAGGAAAACCCTATCAAGATACCTTTGCCTTGATCTCCGGGTTCTTCTCAAGCCGATCACCGAGCTTGACGATCCATCATGTCCACCATCATCGTCCATGTTCATGATCATCATGCTCCTTGTCATTCACCTAATCCTATCTCATAGTCATCACTTAGAGCAAAGGATTAGTCCACAAGTGTGTCATCAATTTCCAAAACCAAACATGAGATTTCAATCTCCCCCTTTTTGGTAATTGATGGCAACCAACTCACAAAGATATGAAATGAAGTTCAATTGAACTTGAATTGCTTGCCCATAGCATTTTGATCATGAATCAAGGATTGGACAAACATTTCAAGGTTCGTTTTTGGTAGTAGTAGCTCCCCTACATATGTGCTTCCATGTGTTTGGATCAATTTGGCACATATGTATGGATAGAAATCTTGGGGAGAGATACTAATACCAAAAGAGATGCTAAGGTTCTAGAAATTGGACCTTTGAAGCGTGAAACCATCGGAGTCCTTAGCATCAATGTAACTAGACAATCATAAAAACTCAACATACCCCATGAGATCAACATTATAGGCTAAAATGTGAGCTTTGTCTAGATACATCCTATGCATGCTAGTTGGTCAATACACCAAACCATTTTTCAAAGACTAGCATACACCAAGCAATCATGAATATTGAATTTAGATTACCAATGCAACATTTCATTATGATCATGCACATACAAATGCACAAATAGTCTATGAGCTTGCTCCCCCTATTTGTGTGATTCTTTCCAACATCTTTGTGACCTATTTCTCCCCCTTTGTCAACAATCACCAAAAAAGGTGTAAATGAGAGAAATCAAGTCAATCAAAGTATCACATGTGGTCTCATCTAGATCACTTGCCTTTCCATGTATTCAAGTTTGAACCAAGGACAAACTTTTTTCACATCTCATATGCATAAGGGTTATCTTGCACCATGTTAGAATACACATCAATAGCTCATTTTCTAGAGTTGACACTAGGATTGCAAGCACATAAACATGTCATATGCCACCACTAGATCATATAACCAATCAAAGCTATAGTGGTGCCACACATACATTGAAAGCATTTTATTTTCCATGAATGAGCCTAGTAAACATGCATGATGTCTAGATGCACTAACAAGTCCTTAGCCTATATGAATGCCATGACAACCAACTTTTACCTTGGGGTTTATCGAAGGAGAGGCATGTCATATAAGTGGGGTGCATCAACTCAAGTTGGAGAAGTCAATAATGTTCAACTCTCCCTTTAGCATGCAAAACCTCTTCTCATCAAGTGGCTTGGTGAATATGTCGGCTAGTTGATCTTCGGTGCCAATGCCCATGATACAAATGTCACCCTTTTGTTGATGATCTCTTATGAAGTGGTGCCTTATATCAATGTGCTTTGTTCTTGGATGTTGAACCGGATTTTGGGTCATCTTTCTTGCACTTTCATTGTCACAATACAATGAAACTTTGTCAAATTGGAATCCAAAATCCTTCAATGTTGACCTCATCCAAAGCAATTGAGTGCAACAACTTTCTACACTAATGTATTCGGCTTCGGCGGTTGAGAGAGCAACACTATTTTGCTTCTTTGAAGACCATGATACTAGTGATCTTCCAAGGAATTGACATGTGCCACTTGTGCTCATTCTATTGATCTTGCACCCTCCATAGTCGGAATCCGAATATCCAATCAAATCAAACTTGGATCCCTTTGGATACCATAGTCCAACATCTTGTGTGCCCTTCAAGTACCTCACAATTCTTTTTGTTGCCTTGAGGTGACTCTCTCTAGGATCGGATTGATATCTAGCACACATGCCCACACTAAATGCAATGTCCGGTCTTGATGCGGTTGCATAGAGCAAACTACCAATCATGGACCTATACTTCTTTTGTTCAACCATGTTGCCACTTGGGTCGGGGTCTAAGCTTCCATTGGTTGCCATTGGTGTGGACATTGACTTGGCATCTTGAAGATCAAACTTCTTGATCATGTCTTTGATGTACTTGCCTTGACTAATGAATGTGCCATTCTTCAATTGCTTGATTTGAAGTCCAAGAAAGAATGTGAGCTCTCCAAGCATTGACATCTCAAACTCATTGGCCATCATCTTTGCAAACTCTTCATAAAATTCTTGATTGGTTGACCCAAAGATAATGTCATCAACATAGATTTGCAACACAAACAAGTCCTTGCCAATCTTCTTGGTGAAGAGAGTGGTGTCCACCTTGCCCATCTTGAACCCCTTAGAGAGGAGAAAATCTCTCAACCTCTCATGCCATGCTCTAGGTGCTTGCTTCAAGCCATACAAAGCCTTCTTCGACTTGTAAACATGGTTGGGATACTTTTCATCTTCAAAGCCCGGGGGTTGTTCCACATACACCAACTCATTTATGAAGCCATTCAAGAATGCACTTTTCACATCCATTTGATAGAGCTTGATGTCATGAGCACATGCATAAGCAAGTAAGATTCTAATTGCTTCAAGTCTAGCAACCGGTGCATAGGTCTCTCCAAAGTCAAGACCCTCTACTTGAGTGTACCCTTGAGCTACTAGCCTTGCCTTGTTTCTAACCACAATTCCATCTTGATCTTGCTTGTTCTTGAAGACCCACTTGGTTCCTATCACATTGTAGTCCTTTGGCCTTTCCACCAATTCCCATACATCATTCCTCTTAAAGTTGTTCAACTCTTCATGCATGGCATTGATCCAATCTTCCTTCTTGAGTGCATTTTCAATGTTCTCCGGTTCTTCTTATGCTACATAGGCATGGTGAGCACAAAAGGATGCCAATCTTCTTCTAGTAACCACTCCACTATTGATGTCACCGATAATTTGATCAATTGGATGATCTCTTGCTATGTTGGATGGTTGCATCACTTGCACTTGATGACTAGGATGAGGAGTTGGACTAGCTTGTTGCTCTTGATCTTCATCTTGTGTACCACTAGTGCTTGCTTCATTTGCATTGATCTCAATTGTAGTGGTAGGCAATGGAGTGTCATCATCATCATCAACTTGCCTTGGCCGAATGTCACCAATATCCATGTTTCTCATTGCATTCTCCAAGTTGGAACCACTCACATCATCATGATTTTCAACTTCATTTTTAGAGCCTTGGGTTTCATCAAATTCAACATCATGAACTTCTTCAAGCTTGCCACTACCCAAGTTCCAAACTCTATATGCTTTGCTTGTGGTTGAATATCCAACTAGGAAACCTTCATCACACTTCTTGTCAAACTTGCCCAATCTTGTGCCTTTCTTGAGAATGTAACATTTACAACCAAAGACTCTAAAGTAACCAATGTTGGGCTTCCTTCCATTGAGCAACTCATAAGGTGTCTTGCCAAGCATCCCATGACAATAGAGTCGGTTGCTACAATAGCAAGCCGTGTTGATTGCTTCGGCCCAAAAGGAATGGCTAACATTGTACTCACTAAGCATTGATCTTGCCATTTCAATCAAGGTTCTATTCTTCCTCTCAACTACACCATTGGATTGAGGAGTGTAGGTTGGTGAGAATTGATGTCTAATTCCAAGCTCATCACACAACTCTTCAATTCTTGTGTTCTTGAATTCACTTTCATTGTCACTCCTAATCTTCTTGATGGATGTCTCAAACTCATTTTGAACCCTCTTGACAAATGTCTTGAAAAGCTTACACACATCATTCTTGTCATGCAAAAAGAACACCCATGTGTATCTAGTGTAGTCATCAACTATGACAAAACCATACTTGTTGCCTCCAATGCTAGAGTATGATGTTGGCCCAAACAAGTCCATGTGTAGCAACTCAAATGCCTTGCTTGTACTCATTGTGCTCTTGGTTGGATGTGCATTGCCATGTTGCTTGCCGGCTTGACATGCTCCACAAGGTTTGTCCTTCTCAAACTTCACATCATTCAAGCCTCTAACCAAGTCATGCTTCATCAACTTGTTCAATTGCTTCATTCCAACATGACCAAGCCTTCTATGCCACAACCACCCTTTGCTAGCCTTTGAGAGTAAGCATGTTGTCAACTTGGCTTCTTTTGAGATGAAATCAACAAGGTAGAGATCACCATATCTAAATCCCTTGAAGATCATATTTGCACCATCACCACTAACCACTTCAACTTCTTGGCTTGTGAATATGCACTTGTAGCCATGATCACAAAGTTAAGAAACCGACAAGAGGTTGTAATCAAGATGATCAACTAGCAACACTTTTGACAAGCGTTTTCTCTTGAGTGATAGCAATCTTGCCTAGCCTCAACACATTGCCTTTCTTGTCATTGCCAAATGTGATTGACTCATATTCATCAATGCCCTTGATGCTAATAGTCTTGAACATATGAGAATCCCCGGTCATGTGTTGAGTGCACCCACTATCCATTATCCAATGCTCTCCTCCGGCACGATAATTGACCTACAAAAGAAGATCAATTCTTCTTAGGTACCCAATGTTGCTTGGGTCCTTCAAGGTTAGTCACCAAGGCCTTTGGTACCCAAATGGCTTTCTTCTTTGAGCCCATCCATGGTGTACCAATGTACCTAGCAACTTTAAGGTTAGTCACCAAGGCCTTTGGTACCCAAACACCATTGTTCTTCTTCACAAGCATATATGAATTATCAAGCTTGATAGAAGAGACATTGGTCCTCTTGTTCATGCACTTTTGCTCTACATGACCAACTTGCTTGCAAGCTTTGCAATAGCTACCATTGCTCTTCACAAAACGAGTCTTGTGAGTCACATAGGCGGCCTTGCCTTTCTTGGGGATATAGCCTAAGCCCTCCTTGTATAAGGATGCCCTTTGGCTACCCAAGCACATAAGCAAGCGGTCCTCACCACCATAGGCCTTAGCCAAGGTGTGATTGAGCTCCTTTACTTCCCTCTTTAAACATGCATTCTCATGAATAAGCATAGGGTTGTCATTATCTTCAATAGAGATGGATATGCTAGTGATAGAGCTAGTGGAGGTCTCACACTTGGGGGTTGATTCATCAACAAGGATATCACACATGAGGCTTGCATTGCATGTATCAACATTCTCAACAACTAAGCACAACTTGTGCTCATCAAGTAGAGAGGAATGAGCTTTCTCTAACTTAGAATGAGTTTTCTCAAGCTTCTTATGGTCTTCCTTTAGACTGTCATAAGATGCCCGAAGCTCATCAAGTTCTTGCTTAAGGCTCTTTGTTTCCTTATGCAAGCCCTTGCATTCCTTTCTACTTTGTTTGAACATGACAACGCACTCATCAAACATGCTTTGCAACTCCTCCCTAGTTTGAGTTGGCTCCTCATCATCACTATCACTATCACTATCATTATCATCATCTTTAGTGATAGATTGTACCTTAGTGGCCTTAGCCATGAAGCATGAAGAAGGAGTGTCGAAGAGGGAGATCTTGTCATGCATAGCAAGGTGAGCTTGTCCCTTCTTCTTCTTCTTCTTCTTCTCTTCTTCATCACTTGAGGAGGATGAGCCATCACTATCCCACATAGCCACATGTGACTCATTCTTCTTCTTGGGCTTGTTCTTCTCATTCTTGGCATCATTCTTCTTTCTTGCCTTCTTGATGCCCTTCTCATCATCACTTTCATAAGGGCACTCGGCAATCAAGTGACAATCATCATGGCAACGAAAGCATGTCATGTTGCCTTCATTCTTGCCATCCTTGGTCTTCTTCTTGGATGATTGCTTCTTCTTGCTCTTGGAGATGTAGTTCTTCTTCACAAATTTTCCCAATCTCCTCACAAAGAGAGCCATTTGCTCATCTATTTCACTTCCACTTGTAGAGGTGCCATCCTCTTCATCACTTGATTCTTCCTTCTTCTTCTTGCCCTTTGATGATGAGCTAGCCTTGAGTGCCAAGCTTTTCTTGTCCTCTTTCTTCTCTTCATCCTTGACCTTCTTGTTTGCCTTGTTGATTAGCTCTTGCTTTTTCTTGTCATCTCTATAGGAGTCATCGGTCATGACCTCATCAAGCAATTGGTTGGGAGTCAAATCCTTCAAATTTGACCTCACTAGCACGGTGATGAACATCCCAAACCGCTCGGGCAAACATCTCAAGAACTTCATGTTGAAGGTCTTGTCCTTGATCTCTTCTCCTAGAGCATTGAGATCATTCACCAACACTTGCATGCGGTGAAACATCTCCCGGCACGGTCTCATCTTTTCCATCTTGAAGCTATTGAATTGCTCAAGCTTGATATAGGCCTTTGCTTGCTTGACGCCTTCGGTGCCCTCAAAGCACTCTTCTAGATTCTTCCAAATGTCATGAGCTATGGTGAGTGACTTGATTTGCTCAAACACTCTATCGTTGAATGCCTCATGAAAAGCACTCACGGCCACATCATTTGCATATAACTTCTTCTCTTCGGTCGCGGTTGGCTCATTTGGTTTGGCCACCTCAAACTTGTTCTCGGTCACAACCCACACTTCTCTATTGATTGACTTGAGGTGTGCGGTCATCTTCACCTTCCAATAGGCAAAGTTGGTGCCATCGAAAGGTGGCGCCTTCTTGGTGTTGTTGACATGAAACGTCATTGCCATTTTATCACCGTAGGATGTTAAGCCTCACAAATACGGTGCCTTGGCTCCGATACCACTTGAAAGGTCCTAATGGCTAGAGGGGGGGTGAATAGCCTATTAAAATTTCTACAAACAACACGGTGTAGTGTAGAGGTTGTAGCCAATCACCGTGATCACCAAGAAACTAAGCAAGCTCAAACCAACAAGAACAAATATGACATGCAAAATGATTTTTCACCGAGGTTCCAACGAGCAAGAACAAGTGCTTGAGGTTCACGTGCTTGCCAAGACGCTAAGTCCCGTTGTGGCGACACACTCACTTGGACGTATGCTAAGCTTAATGGCGGTGCCAAATCCCCTATGGGAGCTCAAGCAAACGATCACAAGAGAGGGTCCAACAAGCCACAAGCAATCCACTAGTGCTCCTTTCGCGAATCTCCCGCGGGGTAAGGAATGACCCCTCACAATCACCACCGGTGTGGCCTCAAACAAGCTCCACTTGAGCTCAACACCGCCTCTTGCTCCAAGCCGCTAGGGAACCGGGCAAATTCCCAAGAAAACAAGAATCCCGTGGCTTCTCCAAGGATGAAGTGCCTCTAGATGCAACCATGCAAGCAATGCACTTCTATCACTCTCAATCTCACCAAGAATTCGAGTTAGTGATGGGGAGATGAGTGGAGAGGAGTCTCACAAGCTCAATAGCAAGTTGGAAGTGTTCAAATGTGCAAGGGAGAGCTCAATGAACCGGCCATCCAAGTATATATAGAGCTCCCTTGAAATAGAGCCGTTGCTCTAAAAAATTTGCTCTCTCAAGGGGGTGGCCGGACGCACCGACCCGGACTCACCCGGCCGAGTCCGGTCGTGGTCCGGTCGATGCTTCCGGTCACTACCGACAAGCATCGGGCCCATGGCTGGCGCCCTCCTCCGTGCGTCCGGTCGACGCTTCCGATCCAGCTTCCGGTCATGCGTCCGGTCGATCCACCGAGCCGAGTCCAAAACATGCTCTGTTCTTTTGATCGGACTCACCGACCGGAGCCACCGGTCGCGTCCGTCCCGTCGCTTTTCGCGGCGCGTCCGGTCACCTCTTGAAATTTGCATCTTCATCTTTTTCTTTGCTCTTTGCTTCAAACTTACTTCGCCTCTTGCCATGGGTCGCCAACACGTCCAAGATGATCACGTTATCACCAATGTTAGCACGTCGATAAGTTAGGCAATATCGAAGTTAGTGCTCTCATTGTCCTAAATGCAATATGCAAGTCAATTGGACCTAGAAGCACTTCACCAATGGATTGACGCGGCATTCCCTCTTGATAGTCGGCTATCTATCCTATAATGTGATCACACACTCTATCGTGTCTTGATCACCGAAAGAAAAACCCTATCAAGATACCTTTGCCTTGATCTCCCGGGTTCCTCTCAAGCCGATCACCGAGCTTGACGATCCATCAAGTCCACCGACATTGTCCATGTTCATGATCATCATGCTCCTTGTCATCCACCTAATCCTATCTCAAGTCATACACTTAGAGCAAAGGATTAGTCCACAAGTGTGTCATCAATTTCCAAAACCAAACATGAGATTTCAATCTCCCCCTTTTTGGTAATTGATGACAACCAAACTCACAAAGATTTGAAATAAAATTCAATTGAACTTGAATTGCTTGTCCATAGCATTTTGATCATGAATCAAGGATTGGACAAACATTTCAAGGATCGGTTTTGGTAGTAGTAGCTCCCCCTACATATGTGCTTCCATGTGTTTGGATCAATTTGGCACATATGTATGGATAGAAATCTTGGGGAGAGATACTAATACCAAAAGAGATGCTAAGGTTCTAGAATTTGGACCTTTGAAGCGTGAAACCATCGGAGTCCTTAGCATCAATGTAACTAGACAATCATCAAAACTCAACATACCCCATGAGATCAACATTATAGGCTAAAATGTGAGCTTTGTCTAGATACATCCTATGCATGCTAGTTGGTCAATACACCAATCAATTTTCAAAAACTAGCATACACCAAGCAATCATGTATATTGAATTTAAATTGCCAATGCAACATTTCATTATGATCATGCACATACAAATGCACAAATAGTCTATGAGCTTGCTCCCCCTATTTGTGTGATCCTTTCCAACATCTTTGTGACTTATTTCTCCCCTTTTGTCAACAATCACCAAAAAGGTGTAAATGAGAGAAATCAAGTCAATCAAAGTATCACATGTGGTCTCATCTAGATCACTTGCCTTTCCATGTATTCAAGTTTGAACCAAGGACAAGCTTTTTCACACCTCATATACATAAGGGTTATCTTGCACCATGTTAGAATACACAATAATAGCGCATTTTCTAGAGTTGACACTAGGATTGCAAGCACATAAACATGTCATATGCCACCACTAGATCATAAAACCATTCAAAGCAATAGTGGTGCCACACATACATTGAAATCATTTTATTTTCCATGAATGAGTCTATTAAGCATGCATGATGTCTAAATGCACTAACAAGTCCTTAGCAACATATGAATGCCATGACAAACAACTTTTACCTTGGGTTTTTCAAAGGAGAGGCATGTCATATAAGTGGGGTGCATCAACTCAAGTTGGAGAAGTCAATAATGTTCAATTCTCCCTTTAGCATACAAAACCTCTTCTCATCAAGTGGCTTGGTGAATATGTCGGCTAGTTGATCTTCGGTGCCAATGCCCATGATACAAATGTCACCCTTTTGTTGATGATCTCTTATGAAGTGGTGTCTTATATCAATGTGCTTTGTTCTTGGATGTTGAACCGGATTTTGGGTCATCTTCCTTGCACTTTCATTGTCACAATACAATGGGACTTTGTCAAATGTGAATCCAAAATCCTTCAATGTTGACCTCATCCAAAGCAATTGAGTGCAACAACTTCTCGCACTAATGTATTCGGCTTCGGCGGTTGAGAGAGCAACACTATTTTGCTTCTTTGAAGACCATGATACTAGTGACCTTCCAAGAAATTGACATGTGCCACTTGTGCTCATTCTATTGATCTTGCACCCTCCATAGTCGGAATCCGAATATCCAATCAAATCAAACTTGGATCCCTTTGGATACCATAGTCCAACATCTTGTGTGCCCTTCAAGTACCTCACAATTCTCTTTGTTGCTTTGAGGTGACTTTCTCTTGGATCGGATTGATATCTAGCACACATGCCCACACTAAATGCAATGTCCGGTCTTGATGCGGTTGCATAGAGCAAACTACCAATCATAGACCTATACTTCTTTTGTTCAACCATATTGCCACTAGGATCGGGGTCTAGGCTTCCATTGGTTGCCATAGGTGTGGACATTGACTTGGCATCTTGGAGATCAAACTTCTTGATCATGTCTTTGATGTACTTGCCTTGACTAATGAATGTGCCATTCTTCAATTGCTTGATTTGAAGTCCAAGAAAGAATGTGAGTTCTCCAAGCATTGACATTTCAAACTCATTGGCCATCATCTTTGCAAACTCTTCATAAAACTCTTGATTGGTTGACCCAAAGATAATGTCATCAACATAGATTTGCAACACAA
This sequence comes from Hyparrhenia diplandra, assembly GCA_015847255.1. NCBI lineage: Eukaryota > Viridiplantae > Streptophyta > Magnoliopsida > Poales > Poaceae > Hyparrhenia > Hyparrhenia diplandra. The sequence continues at coordinate 66,682 of JADLZK010011785.1, forward strand.
ACAAGTCCTTGCCAATTTTCTTGGTGAAGAGAGTGGTGTCCACCTTGCCCATCTTGAACCCTTTAGAGAGGAGAAAATCTCTCAACCTCTCATACCATGCTCTAGGTGCTTGCTTCAAGCCATACAAGGCCTTCTTCAACTTGTACACATGGTTGAGATACTTATCATCTTCAAAGCCCGGTGGTTGTTCAACATACACCAACTCATTGATGAAGCCATTCAAGAATGCACTCTTCACATCCATTTGATAGAGCTTGATGTCATGAGCACATGCATAAGCAAGCAAGATTCTAATTGCTTCAAGTCTAGCAACCGGTGCATAGGTCTCTCCAAAGTCAAGACCCTCTACTTGAGTGTACCCTTGAGCTACTAGCCTTGCCTTGTTTCTAACCACAATTCCATCTTGATCTTGCTTGTTCTTGAAGACCCACTTGGTTCCAATCACATTATAGTCCTTTGGCCTTTCCACCAATTCCCATACATCATTCCTCTTGAAGTTGTTGAGTTCTTCATGCATTGCATTGACCTAATCTTCCTTCTTTAGTGCCTTTTCAATGTTCTCTGGTTCTTCTTGTGCTACAAAGGCATGGTGAGCACAAAATGATGCCAATCTTCTTCTAGTAACCACTCCACTATTGATGTCACCGATAATTTGATCAATTGGATGATCTCTTGCTATGTTGGATGGTTGCATCACTTGCACTTGATGACTAGGGTGAGGAGTTGGACTAGCTTGTTGCTCTTGATCTTCATCTTGAGTACCACTAGTGCTTGCTTCATTTGCATCAATCTCAATGGTAGTGGTAGCCAATGGAGTGTCATCATCATCCTCAACTTGCCTTGGCCGAATGTCACCAACATCCATGTTCCTCATTGCATTCTCCAAGTTGGAACCACTCACATCATCATGATTTTCAACTTCATTTTGAGAGCCTTGGGTTTCATCAAATTCCACATCATGGACTTCTTCAAGTTTGCCACTACCCAAGTTCCAAACTCTATATGCTTTGCTTGTGGTTGAATATCCAACTAGGAACCCTTCATCACATTTCTTATCAAATTTGCCCAATCTTGTGCCTTTCTTGAGAATGTAGCATTTGCATCCAAAGACTCTAAAGTAACCAATGTTGGGCTTCCTTCCATTTAGCAACTCATAAGGTGTCTTGCCAAGCATTCCATGGCAATAGAGTCGGTTGCTACAATAGCAAGCCGTGTTGATTGCTTCGGCCCAAAAGGAATGGCTAACATTGTACTCACTAAGCATTGATCTTGCCATTTCAATCAAGGTTCTATTCTTCCTCTCAACTACACCATTGGATTGAGGAGTGTAGGTTGGTGAGAATTGATGTCCAATTCCAAGCTCATCACACAACTCTTCAATTCTTGTATTCTTGAACTCACTCCCATTGTCACTTCTAATCTTCTTGATGGATGTCTCGAATTCATTTTGAACCCTCTTGACAAAAGTCTTGAAAAGCTCAAACACATCATTCTTGTCATGCAAGAAGAACACCCATGTGTATCTAGTGTAGTCATCAACTATGACAAAACCATACTTGTTGCCACCAATGCTAGAATATGATGTTGGCCCAAACAAGTCCATGTGTAGCAACTCAAATGCCTTGCTAGTGCTCATTGTGCTCTTGGTTGGATGTGCATTGCCATGTTGCTTGCCGGCTTGACATGCTCCACAAGGTTTGTCCTTCTCAAACTTCACATCATTCAAGCCTCTAACCAAGTCATGCTTCATCAACTTGTTCAATTGTTTCATCCCAACATGACCAAGCCTTCTATGCCACAACCACCCTTTGCTAGCCTTTGAGAGTAGACATGTTGTCAACTTGGCTTCTTTTGAGTTGAAGTCAACAAGGTAGAGATCACCATATCTAAATCCCTTGAAGATCATATTTGCACCATCACCACTAACCACTTCAACTTCTTGGCTTGTGAATATGCATTTGTACCCATGATCACAAAGTTGAGAAACCGACAATAGGTTGTAATCAAGATGATCAACTAGCAACACCTTTGACATGCTTTTCTCTTGAGTGATAGCAATCTTGTCTAGCCCTAACACATTGCCTTTCTTGTCATTGCCAAATGTAATTGACTCATATTCATCAATGCCCTTGATGCTAATAGACTTGAACATATGAGAATCCCCGGTATTGTGTTGAGTGCACCCACTATCCATTATCCAATGCTCTCCTCCGGCACGGTAATTGACCTACAAAAGAAGATCAATTCTTCTTAGGTACCCAATGTTGCTTGGGTCCTTCAAGGTTAGTCACCAAGGCCTTTGGTACCCAAATGGCTTTCTTCTTTGAGCCCATCCATGGTGTACCAATGAACCTAGCACGAACACCATTTTCCTTCTTCACAAGCATATATGAATGATAAAGCTTGATGGAAGAAACATTGGCTTTTTTGTTCATGCACTTTGGCTCTAAATGACCAACTTGCTTGCAAGCTTTGCAATAGCTACCATTGCTCTTCACAAAACGAGTCTTGTGAGTCACATAGGCGGCCTTGCCTTTCTTGGGGATATAGCCTAAGCCCTCCTTGTATAAGGATGCCCTTTGGCTACCCAAGCACATAAGCAAGCGGTCCTCTCCACCATAAGCCTTAGCCAAGGAGTGATTGAGCTCCTTTACTTCCCTCTTTAAACAAGCATTCTCATGAATAAGCATAGGGTTGTCATTATCTTCACTAGTGATGGATATGCTAGTGATAGAGCTAGTGGAGGTCTCACACTTGGGGGTTGATTCATCAACAAGAATGTCACACATGATGCTAGCATTGCATGTATCAACCTTATCCTCAACTAAGCACAACTTGTGCTCATCAAGTAGAGAGGAATGAGCTTTCTCTAACTTAGAATGAGATTTCTCAAGCTTCTTATGGTCTACCTGTAGACTCTCATAAGATGCCCGAAGCTCATCAAGTTCTTGCTTAAGGCTCTTTGTTTCCTTATGCAAGCCCTTGCATTCCTTCCTACTTTGCTTGAACATGACAATGCAATCATCAAGCATGCTTTGCAACTCCTCCCTAGTGAGTGTTTGTTCCTCATCATCACTATCACTATCACTATCATCATCATCATCACTAGTGATAGATTGTACCTTGGTGGCCTTAGCCATGAAGCACGAGGAAGGAGTGTCGAAGAGGGAGATCTTGTCATGCATAGCAAGGTGAGCTTGTCCCTTCTTCTTGTTCTTCTTCTCCTCTTCTTCATCACTTGAAGAGGATGAGCCATCACTATCCCACATAGCCACATGTGACTCATTCTTCTTCTTAGGCTTCTTCTCCTTCTCATTCTTGGCATCATTCTTCTTTCTTGCTTTCTTGATGCCCTTCTCATCATCACTCTCATATGGGCACTCGGCAATCAAGTGACAATCGTCATGGCAACGAAAGCATGTCATGTTGCCTTCATTCTTGCCATCCTTGGTCTTCTTTTTGGATGATTGCTTCTTCTTGTTCTTGGAGATGTAGTTCTTCTTCACAAACTTTCCCAATCTCCTCACAAAGAGAGCCATTTGCTCATCCACTTCACTTCCACTTGCAGAGGTGCCATCCTCTTCATCACTTGATTCTTCCTTCTTCTTCTTGCCCTTTGATGATGAGCTTGCCTTGAGTGCCAAACTCTTCTTGTCCTCTTTCTTCTCTTCTTCCTTGACCTTCTTGTTTGCCTTGTTGATGAGTTCTTGCTTCTTCTTGTCATCTCTATATGAATCATCGGTCATCACCTCATCAAGCAATTGGTTGGGAGTCAAATCCTTCAAGTTTGACCTCACTAGCATGGTGATGAACATCCCAAACCGCTCGGGCAAACACCTCAAGAACTTCATGTTGAAGGTCTTGTCCTTGATCTCTTCTCCTAGAGCATTGAGATCATTCACCAACACTTGCATGCGGTGAACACATCTCAAGCACGGTCTCATCTTCTTCCATCTTGAAGCTATTGAATTGCTCAAGCTTGATATAGGCCTTTGCTTGCTTGACGCCTTCAGTGCCCTCATAGCACTCTTCTAGCTTCTTCCAAATCTCATGAGCAATGGTGAGTGACTTGACTTGCTCAAACACTCTATCATTGAATGCCTCATGAAAAGCACTCACGGCCACATCATTTGCATATAACTTCTTCTCTTCGGCCGCGGTTGGCTCATTTGGTTTTGCCACCTCAAACTTGTTCTCGGTCACAACCCACACTTCTCTATTGATTGACTTGAGGTGTGCGGTCATCTTCACCTTCCAATAGGCAAAGTTGGTGCCATCGAAAGGTGGCGCCTTCTTGGTGTTGTTGACATGAAAAGTCATTGCCATTTTGTCACCGTAGGATGTTAAGCCTTCTAAAAACGGTGCCTCGGCTCTGATACCACTTGAAAGGTCCTAATGGCTAGAGGGGGGGTGAATAGCCTATTAAAAATTCTTGCAACAACACTAAACAAACGGATTAGACAATAAGATGGCGAAGCTAAATAAGTGGTGCTACGAAATAGCTAAGCAAGCCACAAGTCAATTCTATTGTCTCTAATCCACACACAAGATCTAGGTCGCTAGTTTACTCCTAGGTGAGCAAGCAATTCTAACTAGATTACCACTAGGAGCTAAACAAGACTAAGCAACCTACACAAGCTACTCAAGCTAAGCACCCTAACAAGATATGCTACTAAGTAATGCAAAGAGGTGCTAGAATACAATACCACCGGTGTAGTGTCGAGGTTGTAGCCAATCACCGTGATCACCAAGAAATCTCCAACGAGCAAGAACAAGTGACACGATGATTTTTCACCGAGGTTCACGTGCTTGCCGGCACGCTAAGTCCCCGTTGTGGCGACACACTCACTTGGCGTATGCTAAGCTTAATGGCCGGTGCCAAATCCCCTATGGGAGCTCAAGCAAACGATCACAAGAGAGGGTCCAACAAGCCACGAGCAATCCACTAGTGCTCCTTTCGCGAATCTCCCGCGGGGTAAGGAACGACCCCTCACAATCACCACCGGTGTGGCCTCAAACAAGCTCCACTTGAGCTCAACACCGCCTCTTGCTCCAAGCCGCTAGGGAACCAGGGCAAATTCCCAAGAAAACAAGAATCCCGTGGCTTCTCCAAGGATGAAGTGCCTCTAGATGCAACCACCAATGCAATGCACTTCTATCACTCTCAATCTCACCAAGAATTCGAGTTATGGATGGAGAGATGAGTGGAGAGGAGTCTCACAAGCTCATTAGCAAGTTAGAGTGTTCAAATGTGCAAGAGTGAGACTATGAAACCGGGCAAACCCATATATATAGCCTCCTCCACGAGATAGAGCCGTTGGTCTTCAAAATGTGCTCTTTTCGGGGTGACCGGACGCACCGACCGGAACCACCAGCAAGTCCGGTCACTGCTTCCGGTCGCTACCGACAAGGGTCGGGCCCATGGTGGCGCCCTCCTCCGTGCGTCCGGTCGCCGCTTCGGTCCGGGTTCCGCGCGATGTCCGGTCACTTTCTGGGTTGAGGCCGAAAACATGCTCTCTGGAATTTTGATCGGACCCTCCACCGGAGCCACGGTGCGTGCGTCCGGTCGGGGAGACCCGTCGCGTCCGGTCACCTCTTCTCAGCTGCATCTTCATCTTTTTCTTTGCTCTTTGCTTCAAACTTGCTTCGCCTCTTGGCAAGGGTTGCCAACACGTCCAAGATGACCACGTTATCACCAATGTTAGCACGTCGATAAGTTAGGCAAGATCGAAGTTAGTGCTCTCATTGTCCTAAATGCAATATGCAAGTCAATTGGACCTAGAAGCACTTCACCAAAGGATTGTCGCGGCATTCCCTCTTGATAGTCGGCTATCTATCCTATAATGTGATCACACGCTCTATCGTTTCTTGATCACCAAAAGGAAAACCCTATCAAGATACCTTTGCCTTGATCTCCCGGGTTCTTCTCAAGCCGATCACCGAGCTTGACGATCCATCATGTCCACCATCATCGTCCATGTTCATGATCATCATGCTCCTTGTCATTCACCTAATCCTATCTCATAGTCATCACTTAGAGCAAAGGATTAGTCCACAAGTGTGTCATCAATTTTCAAAACCAAACATGAGATTTCAGCCCATTTGGATGGGGCGATGAGTGAAGTCGTGGTCGTCTGGATCGCGCCCTAGCGGACGGGCGCTGAGGGGGGCCGCGGAACGTGCGTGGAGATGGCGGGCGGCATTCTTGGCGCGGTGTGAGTGGCGCGTGGCGTGGCGGAAATCGGAAGGGCGAGGATCGGACGGAGATGGGCGCGGCGGGCGTGGTGGAGAAGATCGCGGCGGCGTGGTGGAGAAGATGGGGGCGGCTAGGCTGTGGTGGAGGATGGCCTCACGCGGCCGGCGAGGTGGGGAAGGACCCCGGCGGCGATGATGTCTTGTGGACGACGGCCGGATCGGGCCGGGGGCGGGCGGCGGCGCGTGAGATGTATCGGGTTTTTTTTTTTTTTGGTGAGGAGAATTTGGATCGGGATGAAAAGTATTTTTCGAGATGGAGAGGATGGCGGCGGTACTGTGGAAGAATCGGTGACTCTAGATACGGGTGTAATGTAGATGGATAGTTTGGGGATAATTAGGTCTTATGCTTTGCCAAGAGCTTAAGAGATTGGGGGAGACTAGAATTGTTTCATTGTTCATTGCTTAATCCTAAATGACAAACCTGCCTCTCTTTAAATAGGGAGGGGACTAACCCTAACTTAGCGGCTAAGCTAATGATCCTTGGGCCTATTGGGCCGCTAATGACATTTGGGCCTATTGGACCCGGTGGCAGCCTGCTGGCTACCCATGACAAGCATACTAGAAAACAAGCCCATATTCTAATAATACAAGAAATTTTAGCTGAAATCCACTTAGTAATATATCAATCTTTATATTAAAGGCTACTGTTAAGTGTAATAATGCTTTGAATCAGGATAACTAAACATGCTATAAGACGCTCTATCAGTTTCCAAATAAATCAACTTCTCTAGAGTTGTCTTCTCGAGTCAAAAACATCTATGCTTTCACTTTTATACATCAATATAAAAATCAATAAGAGTTCTGATTGACTAGGCATGTTAATCAAACTCAAAACTAACTGCTCCATCGGGTTTCAAATACTTACGAATTCATTGGTTTGCTCCAGATGTCATATATTTAGAAACAGAGGGAGCATTTGAGAGGCAACAATTTCTCTATAGTATGGAGCGAGTGTTTTTGCAACAAGAATCACTGGCGGAGCCAGAACTTAAGGACAGGGTATTCAAGTCAAAAAAATTTGTGTTTTTTTGTCTAATTAAACAACAGATTGTACATGTATATGTATATATATTAATGATGTGTATACATATTTGTTGTTTTTCACCAAATCTTGGGTATTCATTGGCATACCCAAGAATACCCCTCCCGCCGCCAGTGAACAAGATTGATTTTGTTCATTGCACGATAAAACTCTTCGGGAAAAAACTGAAAGTAGAAGGAAGCAGTTGCACATTGGGATATATACAAGTATTAACACTGTAGCAGAAGAAACCCAGGTGCAAGTGCAGCCACGAAATGCTCTGCTTTCTGCAGTGTCTCTAGTGACCTTGCCCTGTTTCTGTTCTGAGAGAAATGATCAGCTTTCTTGCACACACAGATGGCTGAACAAAGTACCGGTGTGACAATGTAGGAGTAAAACCAAGCAACAAGGAATTAATAATGTTAATGCCAATCTAGAGATAAACACATATCCAAACTCCAAAGTGAAAGGCCACTCGAGGAAATTCAACAATTTAAATCAAAGACACCAGATCTATACTGACGATGACACTGAATATTACTGCATATAAACGAGAGAAGTTTCTTGCCAACTAGACATAGCAACATAGGAACTAGTAGTAACACTCAACACACCTACTGAACATGGACACTTAATACTACTTGCATATAAAGCAGGTAAGTTTCTTGCCAGCCAGACATAGGTACTGATAGCTACAGTTAACAGACATGGAACAATAAACAAAACTACTAGCACGTAATCTTTATCCTTCCCTCGCAACACGTCTCAACAAAGGGAGACACCAGGACCATGTTCACCTAGTAAAGAATCGGGAACAGGCTCTACCCAACATTACCTTGCACATTTGCCAGAAACTCGCTCTTTCCATCCCTTCCAGGCTATCGGATTCAGTACCTATCCTCAAGACACGGTCGCTTGCAGCTGCTATTTCTGACTCTGGAGTAACAAGTTCCATCCCATTCATGCTTTTGGTTCAGTACATATTCTCAAGACACGGTCTGTTGCAGCCGCTAATCCTGACTCTAAAGTAGCAATTCTGTTTATAAGAGAGTTCGTCTCATCATCAAGTAAGAAAGAATTTATCTTTGCAAAATTCGAGTTGCCATCATCAATCAATTGTTCTTTGAATGATAGCAACGCAGTGTAAAGGACTGGGAAAGCTTCTTCTGTGCCCAGGGGACCATCATCTTCAGAAATGTGTCCTGCAACTCTGGCTTCCGAATCCTCCTGTGACATAAAGAGAACTCATATAGTCATATAAGTACTGTAAGGTTTTGCATAGAAAGGAAAATTGTGGCAGCCGGCAGGGCAATATATTCTTATGCTACAATGATTATTTAGCTTTCACATAAGAAATGAAACTGAAATAAGATTAAATACCCTCCAGCTCTGCCATCTCATATTGGTTAGCATTATAGAGTAACTGGAATAAAAATTTCAGCCTCAAAAATCGTTTCAAATCCCTTTGGTAAGTTAAAGTTTATTCTGTTACTTCGTCTAAACCTAAAAGGCAATGGCAGAACTCCACAATAATATATCAGCCCAATACTCGCATGTTATGCAAACTGCCTACAATTGAGGGAAGAAATATAATTTATCGTGTATCAAAGGCATAGGCATAGGCTCACCTTGCCATGTATCAAAGAAGATGGCCAGCTAACCATGATGTAGGGATCAACCGAGCACCAGTGAAACTGGCTTTCCTTATGGAGCAAATTCACCTCAGCTGTTTCTAGGCAAAATGACAAGAACCACTCAGGAGTGTGAAAGTCCCGAGGAATAATTAGAGATAGGTATACAAAGCCGTCGATAACCGTCATAAGTTGTAAGCCAACATCAGCCTCTTCTGAACACTCGGTGACCTCCTGGACATTTGCGCGCAATGAGATGGTCTTGTGCAGCATGAATCTCTCGACACCATCACCGTCGGCTGCCCAGAGCCAAACAGAAATGCATTGCGGTACATGTACACTGACGACACAGAACTCCCCATCCTTGGTGCCACCCAGCTGAAACATTGATAATGGCACTTTCAAGGGCGGCGGCAGATCCATCCGAAAGAACTGAAATGTGGCAGTGTTGAGCGCGAGAATGCATCCAGGTTCCTCTGCCGTGTATAATACCCAACAGATGAAGCCATTGATAACCTTGGTGGTGCGGTTAGACGACCGATCACGCCATGGTGCGGCAAGAAGCCCCCCAGTGTCCATCTGCGGCAAGACGACCGACCACTCCATGGTGCGTGACGAGAAGATGGCCACGCGCGCCCACGCCCAGTGGCGGTGCCGGTGGACAACGCCCAGTGGCGGTGCCGGTGGACACAGACCACACGGGACGGCAGCCTCTCCTCGCCATCAGGGGAGAGCGTGTGGAACTCAAGGAGGCAGAACGACGGCCTCTCTTCGCCGTAGCGGGGTCTCCTGGGGTAGATGCGTAAAGCCTGCGAGTGCGGGCTGTAGGTGGCGAGTTGGTCGGTGGCTCGGCTGACGAAGTTGGCATACCCCTCGTAGTAGCCGGGAATCTCGGGTTCGCTGACATCACTCTCCCACTCGGACTCGGAGGCGTCAGAGTCTCGAGCAGACCGCTGAAGGCGGCGGCGATGTCGCTGCTCTTGCCTGCAGCTGCAGGGACGATGGCGTCAAAGTTGTCCAGGAAGAGCGCGATAAGCGGCGGCGCGCGGAGCTGACGGAAGCGGCGCAGGAAGGCGGGGAGGAGCAGACGGCGTGGAGAAATGTGCGGCAGGCGAAAGCTGCGCGGGCAAGGCTCGTGACGTCAGGGAGGCACAGGAAGATTTCGAGGAGAATGTCATCGCCGAGCGCGGTTATGGTGGTGGGAGCGGGCGGTGGCGGCGGCGGCGGCGGCGGCGGGGAATCAGCCATGGCGAGTGGGGAATGGAACGATGGAACTGTGGCGGCTTCCGTCCTGTGATAAAAAACCACGGCACGCATAGGCCGGCCCATTTAGTACCGAATCGTTCTCTCTTTTTCTTCACTTTTTACATAATTTCTTGTTGCTAAAAAAACATAATTTCTTTTCTTTTCTTCTATGTGTTCGACCGTTAATATTTTATAAATAAATCAGATATCAAATTTTTTTTTTGAAGAACGTTCTCACGCTTTTCTTATCCTATCACACATGGTTTATTTTTGGTCCTAAAAAAAGTCTAACCATGATAGAAATGTGTTTATTTAGGCAGTGTTTAATAGCTCTTAAAAAAAATAATTCTATTTCACATAGTTCTTTTGACTAGTGACATACTCCCTCCGTTCCAAAAATCTTGCAATTCTAGCACTGTCATGCGGTTTAGTATCGCAAGTTTGACTAATTATAGATAAAAAAACTATCAATATTTATGCTATCAAATAAATCTTATTACATTCATTACGAAATGTAGTTTTTAATAAATTAATTTGAAGTCACAAATGTGAATAGTATTTGGTAGAAATACGGTCAAACATAGGTAACTTTTGATGGCATGGAACCCATAGTTGCAAGTATTGTGAAATGGAGGGAGTACATGAAGAATATTTATATTATAATCCCTTCATTCTCGCCCCGATGGGGCGTTGTGGCCCCTGCGTTCGATGGCGGAGGAGCGAGGGCAGCCTAGGAGGCTAGGGCGGCGGTTCTGTTTTCTTCTCCCTACCTCCAGGCCCACGGCGGCTCTCCTCCCTCAAGGCACCGATCCACCTCGAGCTCGGGCCATGGACGCGGCCACGGCCGGAGATCCAGGCCGGCGTGGCGGCCTCGGCGGCGCTGTCACTATGTAAAAAAGGCCTCTGATCGCGCGTTGAGGGGGCTTTCTGACATCCGCAGCGCGTCCGCCCATTAGGCTCTCTAAATGTCGACTTCTGAGACCAAAACCTTACCGAGGGTTTGTAACACACTTTATCACGCAGACGGTTTCTGCGGGTCTGTGACCTCGTTTTTTGCTCGACTGTAGTGAACAAGTACCTACGCACAAGTTTTTCTATGAAGCGGCCCCGTGCTTTTACGGTAACGTTACTGCACGCGGCATGAATAAAGCGACCGTATCACTTCCAAAGTTACCGACGCACGGGCCCAATGTGTGACGCGGACGATTTCGCATGTACGAGACCCCTCGTGGTCAAAGGGCGTCAGAACGGGCCACATGTCGACGGCCGTATCGCACCGCGCTTTAGAATCGTTAGAATCTTACACACGCGGCGGATAAAAAGTAACCGTGATGCTTTCCTTAATACGACACATTCGAAATGCAACCAAATGCATCTTTGTTCGTCACCCATACGACGTCGCCGCCACACGCCAGCGTGCGGGTTTGTACTACTTACGACACGCCTTACATTTATCCGTATGTGAACGATGGATTCGTTTACGAGACACCGCTCTTGTACCCGACCGTGTTTTCTTATGTTTACGTGACGCTTAGCACCTAAAATCGACCGTTTTGCGGCGAAGACTACAGGACGCTACAACGACCCATCGACCGTAACTCTTGGAAAATTAAAGACGCCAAGACCGCTACATGTGTGTCCGCAACGAGGTTGACGTTTGACGCTTTTAATTTTCGGGGGCTTGACGAAAAAATCTGCTAAAACAACCGCCCAAGCGGGGCGAGACAGTCTGTAACTATCAGGAGGCTTGAGACGCCTCTTAGATAGTTGACGTGCCGTGTCAATGATGACGTTTGCATTGACACATGCGGCTTAGAATCGTCTGACACCATAGCATTGATATAATTAATACGTATATAATACATATACATAGGTCCAAGCACAAACAAATGGCTGACGCCAACAGCATTAAAAATTCAAGTGTATCAGATTGTTCTTCACACGCACCCAGTTGTTCGAGGCACGCCCGCATTGTTCACAACACAAATAACACAGTTCACGTGCATGTATCCACCTCGGTCGTGATGCAGCAAGGGAACAGAAGCAACTCACGGTTTACGAATCAAAATAGTCGCCGTCAGGGTGGATGACATGTTCCATAAGAAACTTGGCGATCTTCTCTCTAATATCACCCAAATTGAAGCGGTTCACTCGCAAGTCAAAATCCTAATACAAAGAAAAGGTAGCCATAAGTGTTTGTTGTACACATGGTCTTTATCGCCAAACAAAGATAGGCACAAGATGGAGCTGCACTTTGAGTTACCTCGTGACAATCCAAATGAGCTTGATTCATCGCAACCATCAAGTGGTGCGTCGTGTAGAACCCACATGTCTTGTTATCGGGGTTGCGCCCAACCTTTGCAAACATATGAAACAAAGTGGTTATTCGCTGAATGGAAACCCAAGTGGCAAGTGCACAACTTCGGGGAGAAGCACAACAATTACTTTTGCATACTTGGCGTGAACCGTAAACTTTTAGCGTCCTTGTCCCATTCGGATTGAAAACATGCTCAACAAGGCTACACATGAGTAAAATGTAAAAAGGTCACATTCTTTTCTATTTTTAGTAACATAATTAAGAAAAAAAAAATGCATGGGTCGGATGTATGTTAGGAAACACTCTTTGTTGTATTAAAGTTTTCAACGGGAGCGTTTACGTCTTTTCTTGGGCGCAGAGTCAACTAAATAGACTTTCCTCCACTTGATAGCTATGACAACAAAGCAATCGGTGTTGGCACGGATTATGCGCAAACATGACAAAGTCCTTGTCATGATGCTTCCGTAGGCCAAATTCTAGATATGTACAGCCCTTTGCCGAGAGGCCCATCATCCTTGACCTTTCAAAGGTCAATGGCTCGGGATCAAGAAAGCCAAGCGATAAAGATAAGGCCCTCGCTTCCGGAGCGGGCATCTAGGAATAGAGAAGCATGCAAAGCAAATTTAGTAAGCAATAGATGAAAGAGGCATCCCGAATGAGTCCACAATAGAAGAAATTGTACTCATAGTGTCATGCGGCGAAGGATGGCCACATCCAATCCATCCGGTGTCATGAGGTCAAACAGTCGTCAAAACCCACATTGATCTTAGCCTCTTCGTGCGTGTCACGCCAAAGGCCGCTTTCGGGCGATGTAGTAAACGCCACCATGTTTGGACCGGTACGCTTGCATGCACCACCCATGAAGAGCGGCACAACAAGGCCCTACCGTACTAAGCGTTCGCGGCGTGAGCATTGGAGATCCATGCTTGTACTTAGGGTTGGCGGTCGTCGGCACGAAGGGCACTCGAATTGCTTACGGTCATAAGGGACGACCCCTTCCGGGAACGTATCTTTGTCACCGTTGGATGCTCTATGCCTCTTGCTTGAAACATGCTTGTTTGGAACATTTGCTTTGTTTGCTTCCGCTTCTCGGCCCTTTGCACTCACGAGAGGCACTCTGGACATTCTTGTCATGCGAGCCACTCCCGCGTTCTCAGCCCTTGCGTCTGCGAGGCACTCTCATCATTCATGCCTTGAGAGCCGGTTTTCGCATTGTTAGCCGATGCACTCTGCAAAGGCAATCGAGCGTCATTGGCATGAGTGCGAGTCGCCGCATTCGATCCATTGCACCGAGAGGCACTCGATCACCATTGGCATGCAAGCTAGTCATCTCATTCCCACCCATTGCACTCGAGTGCGAGAGGGACTCGGTCATTCTTGTCATCCCCATTTAATAACTTGGTGCGTGCCATATGGTCCTTTAGGACCGACTAATACCCACGGAGACGAAGGCGAGAGGAGGTTTTTTTTGCGAGAACAAGATGGTCTGTTGGGGTGTTACGATCATAAGGTCTCTGCTCCCTTTGGATCCTCTTAAAAATAGCCGGCCAAGAGTCTTAATTTTGCACGTCGGCGGATCCAGTAGTGTAGCATCAAAACCGGGATTTACATGTTCAATCGTTACAACGGTATGTCCTGCCAGTATTGGTTGACCCTCAAGTAGCTCTGGGTGATTCGGGTGTACCTTTCCCCTAGCTACCTCAACCCGATAACCTCCAGTCTTCGTTACAAGGGTACATCGTTCTGGAATGGAAACCTCAGGTGCAGCATCCAGTTGGCCATCCGGATTGGCTGAGGCGCAGCTGCTCTTCAGTCCACCTGCAGCGCTAGGGGTGTTGCCAGGCGGGGAACCTTGTGCTTGTGCTTGTGCTTCTTGCAACGCCACCACCTGACCTTGGAGCTCATCCAATCTAGTGAAAATCTCTTCTCTAACTCTTTGTGGACGCCGACTTCCTCTTTACGTACATGTCGGTGCAATCAGGCCAATTCCTCCAACCACACGAACTAGACACCCCACGCACACGCCTGCATGCGTTGCGGGGTGCCCAGACCCCCCGTGAGCGGATCTCTTTCCCTTACACCCGGTGACCTCGGAAGAAGCATGAGCTGCCTCTAAAATCTGCTCACCTAAAGCCTGAGCTGCTTCATCGTTCCAAACAATTTGAGCCCTGTCACCTAACAATTCCAGGTGGCTGCGTCCATGCAAAAAAGCCGTAGCGCGGTCCTTAGGATATTCGTCCCAAGGATTCTGGATTCCTTTGTCGACTAAGTCCCTGTCCTCCTTCGCCCACCTTTCAGACATTGCTTCATAACCTCCTGTCCCCAGGCAGTGGTTATACTGGTTCCTCTGCCTAAGCTCCTTGTATCTCGACTTTTTGCCGGTGCCTCTTCGCCTCGATTCGCTTGAACAAAAGGCGTCCAATCCTCCTTGGGGATGTATGGGTGCTTCAACGTGGCATCCCTCCCCTTGTTGACGTAATTGCACACTAGATCGCTTTTGTGGGTCCTAAAACTTTTTCCTACCACCGCCACGACCTTTTTTAAGTGCTTTGTCCTTTGAGCTCAATGGACACTCCAACTCCAATGAATTCCGGACACACTCCTCAAATAATTCTTTCTTGACTTGAGGACTTAAGGAACAGGATCGAACACTGTGAGCAAGGGGACCCTTTGTCTAGCAATCGGACCCAGCCAAGTCTCCTCATTCTTAGCTTGCCCTCCTTAGTAGTGGGAAACCCGTCCGAAGTGAGCTCCGTCACAACTATCTTATTTTCGGCCACTTTGTGATGGTCCCTGACCCTCCCCTTTCGCACCGGCCGGCTAGATGACTGCCCCCTCTGCGGTACAAACTCCTGAATTCAGCCCCGTAGTAGTGTCATCCGTCTCATGCGCTGTCTCTTCATATGTATCTCTCGACCATCCTCTAGAGAATTAGTTGTTTATTTGCCGGTGATGTTGCACATGTGTCATCATCGGGCGCCTATATCAAGCAGATTGTAGTTACACGAGAGAAGTCAACGGCTAGCACTCAAAAAGCTAACCATAAGCAATGTTTGTATATCACATAGCCGCGACTTACCATTTTCGAAGCGTCGTCAGCTGCCGGACACACGACAAAGCTTCACCTAGCAGCGATCCGAGGGGTAAGGGCAGAGCAGATCATTGTTCTATCTTGAACACGCAGCGTATATTCATCTATAAAGAAAATAAGCGGCGAGAATTTGTTGCGGTTTCCTATGACAACAACACATGGATGACAACATTATAGTAGCGGTCGGTGTCAAGTTCGGTATCTACAACTTCGATATATCCATCCGAGGATAAAATAATACGAGTTCAATTACGTAATAGGCTTTGCTTTTTTCCAACGCAAGCGTAGTAGGCTTTTTATGAGGACTAAACAAACCACCGAGGAAGAGAATAAATAAAATATAGTTCAGGAATATAGGACTATAAACAAAGCGTAGGGCCAGTTCATTTAATAGGCATATTTTTTGTAAGACAAGATAGTAGTAGTGCTCGACAGAGCGATCATTGTTCTTGAGCATGTATATTCACCTTTCCTCCCCAGCCCACCAACCTCCCGGTCGGGTGTCAAGTTCGGTTTCTACAACTCTATATATCCATCCGAGGATACAATTCACCTTTTCTCACATATCTAAATATTTCTATTCGATATTGGTTCAGCTTGGAGTTTAAACATAAGATTAAATAATCTTTATGCCAATGAGTATGTACTGCATTTCATACATTTAAGTTCTTCGTTACTAACTCTGTTTCTAACCAAAGCACAAAGTAATTACGCTCAATAGCTAATTGTGATCAGATTTCTTAGCGATTACATTTCTTCTTCGTTTTTTTTGACATTACACAAGTACAACAATTCAATCCTTTAACAATCCCTTTCCTACCAAGAAGAAGAACAGCGAAAATTCGCTAGTATTTATACAGTTCAATCCTGTAATAGGCGGTCTATGAGGACTACAAAATTAACAGAGGTACGGATCACAAAAAAATGTAGTGTGAAAATAGAGGGATATAAACAAAGCGTAGTTTAGTAACAGTTCATTTAATAGGCAAATTTGTTTTTGGTTGCGGTTTCCTATGACAAAACACACACGGTAACAACATTATAGTAGCGGTCGGTGTCAAGTTAGGTTTCTATAACTCTATATATCCATCGAGGATACAATTATCACCTTTCTCACTGGTGTGAGAAAAATTCAGGCATTTGTGTTGATGCCAATTTGTTGAATGGAATTCACTCAAGTAAGCCGTCACTGAGCAGATTTGAAAATTTGATCACACGGAAACTAGCAAGCCCCTAATATTTATACTGAGTTCAATCTGTAATAGGCGGTCTATGAGGACTACACAATCCAGAGGCACAGATCACAAAAAAAATGTAGTTCGGGAATAGAGGGATATAAACAAACTATAGTTTAGTAACAGTTCATTTAGTAGGAACATTTTTGTAAGACAAGATAGCAACATTATAGTAGCGAGTTAGGTGTCAATTTCGGTATGTACAACTCAAAAATATCCATGTGACGATAGAATTATACAGTTCAATTTTGCAATAGGCGGTCTATGAAGACTACACAAACCAAAGGCGGAGAACAAAAAAAATGTACTTCAGGAGAAGAGGGATACAATCAAAGCGTAGTTTAGTAACAGTTCATTTAATAGGCACATTTTTATAAGACAAGATAGTAATAGTGCTTTCGACAGGAGCAATCATTGTTCTTGAGCATGTATATCTACTACACCTATGTAGAGAACCCCACTAAGGAGTTCTCTCGACTTGCAAGCATGCCACCATGATCATCCAATGGCGGCCCCTTTGTTTGAACTAACTAAAATAATATTGTAACTCACAAACCAAAAAACAAATTAAATTCTGATTATACCATTGAATTCCTTTTAATAAATCCTTCAAAACAAGATCTCATATGGATATATTTTGATAAAATTATAAGTGGGTCCGTAATAGTAGTTGGTATATATAGAGCAAAGTAAAAAATAAAAAATAAGAGAGGCGAAAAAAAGGGGAAAAAAAGAATATGAGGGTGATAGTAATATTTTAACTCATAGATTTCTCCTTCATACCAGCAACGCCTTGAGAAGCTCTAGATTATACATATTCCCATTAGAATGGATTTGGTCACATCGTTCACAAACTAAATTGTTGATTGACTTTATATATCATTAGGAATGTCTCGTTCATATGTTTTCTCCATTGATCTCTAAATATACATTATCCAAAATAACTTTAGATTATCATCTATATATCATAACCTTAAAATCTTAGTGATTAACATCATAACCTATTTATATTCCACCTTCATACCCGCTGCAACACGTGGGAATCCTTCTAGTTCATCTATAAAGAAAATAAGCGGCGAATTTGGTTGCGGAGTTTCCTATGACAAAACACACGGATAACGACATTATAGTAGCGGTCGGGTGTCAAGTTCGGTTTCTACAACTCTATATATCCATCGAGGATACAATTATCACCTTTCCTCACCGGGCGACGAAAAATTCAGGCCATTTGTGTTGATGCCAGTTGTTGGATGGAATTCACTCAAGTAGCTTCGTCACGAGCAGATTCGAAAATTTCAGTCACACGGAAACTAGCAAGCCCCCTAATATTTATACTGATTCAATCTCGTAATAGGCGGTCTATGAGGACTACACAATCCCGAGGCACGAGATCACAAAAAAATGTAGTTCGGGAATAGAGGGATATAAACAAAAGCGTAGTTTAGTAACAGTTCATTTAGTAGGAACATTTTTGTAAGACAAGATAGCAATATTATAGTAGCAAGTTAGGTGTCAATTTACGTATGTACAACTCAAAATATCCATGTGACGATTGAATTATACAGTTCAATTTTGCAATAGGCGGTTTATGAGGACTACACAAACCAAAGGTGGAGAACAAAAAAAATGTACTTCGAGGAGAAGAGGGATATAAACAAACTGTAGTTTAGTAACATTCATTATAGTTATAGTAGCGGTCGGTGTCAAGTTTAGTACCTACAACTCAAAATATCCATGTGAGGATAATTATACAGTTCAAATTTGTAATAGGCAGTCTATGAGGGACTACACAATCCATAGAGGCAATGATTACCCAAAAAAAAAAGTTCACGAATAGAGGAATATAAACAAACAAGTAGTTTGGCATTGATTCATTTAGGGCATGTTCGGTTACAGTTTCCTATGAGAAAGGCGCAGAGGAAGTCTATGAGGACTACCCAATCCGTAGAGGCACGAGATCACAAAAAATATAGTTCAGGGAAAAGAGGCACGAGATAAGATTGATGGGCTACATATCGAACCAGTAGAATCGCCGGGTGGAGGAAGAAGCCGTCGGAGAAGGTGGTCGTGGGCGGAAGCGGCATCGGCTTGAACGGCGCGGACGAGTCGGCTTGAATGGCGCGGACGAGTCGGCGGTGGCGGTGACGGCGGGCAGATGAGGCGGCCGGGAACCCTAGAATCGCCTGTGAGGAGGAGGACGAGGAATGAAATGAACCCACCTGTGAGGGGATGAAGAATGAAATGAATCGCCTGTGGGGGAGAGGCGGGGTTTTTCAATTTCGCGAAAAGCTCGGGCGCGAAAATTTTGGAAAAACGCAGAATCCGATTCTGCACCGTCTGAAAAAGGGAGTCTCGATCGTCTCCGCCCAATCGATGACACTTCACGGTCTACACCGACGTGTGTAGGATACACAAAGGATTCGCATTCATTGCAAAGGCTGTGGATATGACCAAAGACGTGTCACGAAGACGTAAGTCCGATTACTAATTTCGAAACACGACGCGCGCATTATATAACTTCTTTTAATCGATTTTTCTTTTTAATCGTGGCCAAGACTTGTGACTAGTCTTTCTCCCTCATAGTAAGCTATTGTATTCTTTTTGCTTTTTTTACTTTTGTTGAAAGCGCGCACCACTCATACTAGTACTACTCCTACTACTAAAAATCTGCATTTTTCGCCCACTAATTTGATCGGCCTTGAACTGTTCATCTTCCTTTTCCCCCGGACCAAGAGCGCGCGAGATCCTCGCGGAAAACCGTGCCAGCTGCGCCTCGAGCCATGGAGAACCTTCCGCGAGGAGGTGCTTGAGCACATAGTGCTCCCGCATCGCCATGTCCGCAGAGCATTCTATGGAGGGCCTCATGAATCTAAGGGCCACCTTTCCCCGGGCATGAGGCGTGCCGCCCCGCCATAGTGGGACGGAACATCCCGCTGGACTGGTCTTGGACCGCGCACGAACCGGGGGCGCGCCACTACTCGCGCCTTGTTTCGCGACGAGTCTCATCACCGACCTCGCCAAGTTCGGCAACACGGAGGCGTGTTTCCAGCAGCATGTCCGCCGTGTTCGTGGAAGGTCGCGGCACCGCCTCGCCGCCGCTCTACTTTTGGAACAAGCCGCCAACTCAGGGCATGAACTTGCTCGGTATGTGCACGCTCTTGCGCTCTCAGCGGAACGCCGCCGCCGCCGATGATGACCATGCCCGAGAGGTGTTGCGCGAGGTGGGCGCGACACGGCGGCGACGATGGCTCCTCGGAGGACCGAGAATCGTACAATGCTCCGTGGGACGCAGCGGTGGCGGTCTTGCGCGACGACCGGTGGTGCCCCATGCGTGAGGCCGCATCTTCCTCCTCGGCCAAACCGGCGCCTCGCCGGACGGGCATCGGTCGTATAAGGGTGAACGTGCGGCGCCATGAACTTGTGGGTGGAGGGAGCGTGCGTGAGGACTCCCGCATCTTGCAGCCGAGGAGTGTAGGATCCGCGACGAGTGTAGGAGGTTGTTTGTGCAAGCACAAGCAGGGTGGTGGGCATGAGTAGCGAGTGGACTCGCATGAATCTATGTATATGTTGATGATGATGACAATGCACCCATGCATTGCATTATGTGATCTATCTTACTTTTCTTTCGCGTGATGGATGATTATGTGGTAATTCGTGTTATATTCATTCATGTTTGCGATGACCGCCGCGACCATGCGGCCATGGCGCCGTGAGCACCTCGGCGTTGCTAGCTATGCCTGTGCCGTTGATGGCGCCTTGGAACGCTTTGTGTCCGCCCGGTTCACGCCGCCGCGTTCAATCGTTCTCCACGGCGGCAACCCCTCGGACCCGTCCCCTGCAGACGCCCGAGTCTTCAAAAGCGTCTACACTGCGTTTACGATGCTTTCCATCCCGCCCATTTAACCTCGGCCAGTCCTCATCGGCCCGGAGTGTCGCCTCCCCGCTCCGTGCGTGCCCGCCCGCCACCGTCGGCATCAAACTTCGGTACCGCCCTAAACCCGGCTCATCCGTGCACTATTTTTGTCCGTATTTGCCGAATCCGCCAGATGCGTTAGTAGAAACGGGGGTTTTCCGTCCGTTTCGAGTAAGCCCGTTTCCACCCGAAATTGACCCGTATTTAATCCGTTTTTCAAGATGTTTTTAATCTCCATAAGTGTTGACATTTCTTAACGCAATCACAAAAGAATGGATTAAGACCCACTCTTAGGACGGCGCCGTAAATGTATAAATGGTTCTATCTAATAAGTTAGCTTGGATGTGGAATTAATCTCACATTCCAATAAAAGTCGGAGCGGAGAGTTAATAAAGTTAGACGGTGTTAGTTATGGTGTGTGACTCTCAGAACATTATCTATGGTGGAGTTAATCTCACCACGATAGGCACAAAAGCTATACCACACATTCTAGCATTGCCTACGAAACTAGTCTGTCACCCTAGCTCACAACGCTAAAGAAATGCGTGAACGGATATTCTTAATATGACACTTGAATCTCTTGCAATGATAATATCTATTTGGTACCGCAAGCGCCCACGGATAGAATAACCCATTGTAGCACTTCACCAGAGTCTATCCGGTATCGTATTTATATGCTCCACGGGGAAGGGGGTAGGTTATGGGTAGATTGATTGAGGTCACATGCAAAGTGTGGTAAAGTAGAATAACCATATGTAATCTAACTACTACGAGCAGGGGTAAGTCATATAAAGATAATAAAGATAAATGATAAGTGCCAAGTCAAAGATCATCGTATGCCACTAGAATGTGTCATAAAAGGGCAAATAGATGGTATAGGTAGAATAGACGAGAATATTCCTAGGTTACTCCTACTTATATGTCAATGCATACTAAGATTAATGCAATACACCTAGCAATCATGGCAGGAAAGCAATATATCTACACATGGTGAATATTACTATGGAAGATTAGGAACAAAACCAACCTACCATAGTAACAAAGTTCAACTAGCCCTACATTCGGGGGGTGGACTCCAAAGGACTCAATGGGAGTGTCACATCCACGATCTATCACACGTCCCGAATATAGGGTGATGTCGCTGAGACAAACGTTGTATAAACACCACGTTTACACATTGTTGGCCACTCACCCAAGACGTCATAAAGTGGCGCTATACGACTCCATGCTTGAATATAAAGACAATCTAGCTATACTAGATATATAATCATAATAGACATTGGAACATATAACTAAGAATATAATCATTAAATAGAGCAATGTCATAGCAATTGTAAATAACCAAAATACTTACAAGATCAAATACAAGAGAGAAGCCACGAGGCGCTCGGCTCCCCGCTACTTCTTGACGATCGGGAATCCAAGACAATACTTGATTTCCTCTAGAACTAGCCTAGATAGCTAATGCTCTAATATGGTGGAACTAGGGCTTGGGATCTTGACTTGATGACTTGGAGTTGGAATGAATTAGGGTTTCACCCGAGGGGTCGGGGGTCTTGTTATATAGCCCTAGGCTATGCACGCGACCCTTGGATCAAACCGACCTTGAGCAACGGTGTAGATCTCTTCTTAATGGCGGTTGTGAACCGACCTACGGCGTAGGGCGACGGGGGCCCCACGAGGGGTATGCCGCCTTTTGCTACTCGGCGCCGCCGCTGGCTCGCCGGTGGGCCCCGCCTCCTTCCGGTGCTCTCGGTCTCTTCGGAATGTTCTAGTGTATGTTCCACGTTGGGTTACGTCACGGATACGTCTTCATGGCGTAGGGCTTGCAATCTCTTGGGCATTTTTCGTTTAATCCCACGAAAAATATATAAATCACCAAAACTAGTGGAATCATGTTAGTTAAGCCCTTATACTATGTTGATATTCATTTTAAGCCCTTATTTTTTTGTTTTAAAAACCTCTATATTTTATGCTATAAGGTATACCAACAATAAGTTAGTAGTATGTCTAAAAATTTATATGTTCAAAAGCATTATAATCACTTGATTATGCACGTTAACATGCTAACACAAGGCGTACCATTGAATATTTGACTAATAACTCGTATGTGTACATTATTTTATAACTTTGTCCATGTATACTCGAGAATATTTGATCGCGTTATTCTTTCCGGATTTCGACTTCCGTATTGGTTCGTTTTTCGTACTTTACGCATATTCGATTCTGTTTCCGTACCGCATTTTCCGAACTTCGATCCCCCGTACAAATGTGGTTTTTCCGGCCCGTTTTTCATCTATAGGGCCAACACCGTTGTTGCGGGGAGATCGGCGACCACCGAGGCGAACCTGGCGAAGGCGGCCGACTCGGCGGTTTCGGTGTATACGATATGCGGGACCCGTTGGCAATTAAAAAATCATCAAAACCTGTTCTTCACTTCGCCCGGAAGCATACGAAACCTCCCGCCACACCATTTCTAGAATAAAAACGAGTACGTAGTATTTCGCCCACTCGTTTCCAAATTTGTCTTTGTTTGGATTGGAAAAAAAATATACTATAGTATAGTACAACACCGATAAAGTACTCTGTGGCCGTATGGAGTGCTAAAGTTCTGAGACTTCGTCTTTGGGAAAAGAGTTACGTATGTAGGGAGTCTGATAGTACTAGGCCGTAGGCGTCCGTCGCTTCGTTCTCATCTTCCCGTCGATGCCTCGTCATTCGAGAGACGGGCATCCATCATGGTGCAGGTGCGGCGCATGCGAGGAGCAGCTGCGCCGCCGCACGTGGGCCCCTATTCTGAAGGATTCGCATGCAAGGGTGTGGATATGATCGGCTCGTGTCACGGTTATAGAGGCACCGGCGTAGGTGTACACCTAGTCACGCGTCGCAAGAAAAGGCGCCGCCCTAATTTTTCGATCGCGACGGGTCATGTCGCTAACTTCTTGGCCGGAGTGCACCAGCCGGTCCTGCCATGGTCCTTCCGCAAGGCCTTTCCACTCAAGAACTCGATTTTCTTTTTTAATCTGTGGCCAAAACTTGTGACTAGTCTTTCTCCCTCGTAGTAACTCCAAATGTGATGGTTTTTCTTTCTATTTTTTTAAAAAAAAATGCTTTACCAGGATATTGTATTCTTCTTTGCTATTACTTTTGTCATGTTTTATTGGAAACATTTGAAATTTGAATTTCAAAAAATTACCACCACTTAGACAACATTTTTTGGAGCATCTAATGATTTCAGTGAGAAGAAGTCAAGCACATAAAAGTTGTATAACTTCTTAAGATGTACCCTCCGTTCGAAATTATAGTTCGTTTGACTTTTTTGACCCTAAGTTTGACCACTTTCGTCTTATTCAAAAAATTTGCACAAAAAGCAGTCAAATTTAAGTCATTCTTAAATACCATTTGTTAATAAAGCAAGCTATAACAAAATAAGAGATATTTTGCATAAATATTTGAATAAGGCAGTGGTCAAAGTTGGGGTTGAAATAGTCAAACAAACTACAATTTGGAACGGATTTAGTACACCTTTTATATATATTGGCCATTTCTTCATCCGACGATGTCGCGGTAACATTGTTCACATGATTTACACATTCTCATATATAGTTGATGAAACTAGGGAGAGAGATTTCTAAGATTTGTGACCAATGTCACTAGCACTATGTCGGATGGGGAAACAACCAAAAAATAAGAATTGTAGATCATGCTAAGTTATGAAACTCTCTCGGTTTCAAACTTTTTTTGTTTTGACATTACTCCATCTTGTAAAAGGAAAAACTAGGTCTCAATTTAAAAAAATGAAAAATTAAAATTTAAATGTTTTAATTGACCAAGGATGCACAAACCACCAATATAATTAACGATTGTCGTTCTCAAATATCCATGAAACTTTTCTAGTTTACGTACATCTTTTTGATTTGGGATTTGAGATCATCTTGTCATGGAAAACAAATGTACTAATAGTTTGAAAACATTTATCTTACAAACTCGCACTTGGATAGCGCGTCTACCCATTTCCTTCGCTCCACCTCGCCGCCGGCCGTCTCACTTTTAAAATCACCACGTCTCCCTACATCGGACTCGCTTTTTGCATTATTGCCGCTCACATCGGCGCCCGGTTGCTCTTTACGGCCATCGCCCGGTGACATCGACGGGATGGAGGAGGGCCTTTAAGTGGAATCGCCCTTTGGACTTTGCTACTAAGAGCTTCCACAAAAAACTGTCGTGCCGCCAAGTCCGCGGAGCCATTCCACTTCATGCCCCTCGATACCCTCGGCGTTTAAGCGCCACAGCGGCCTCGATTCTAGTCTTTCTTTGGCAAGTCGGCGGCGTTGTAGTCTACATCCACTCTCGTGAGCGCCGGTGATTGGGTGGCCTGCGATGTGCGTGCCGACTCGCGTCCAACCCACACGGGACGTCGCCCATCGACACACCACGGGCTACCCGATCACGGAGTTGAGGGAGAGTATAGCCCTCGAATGTTGAGCGGTGGCGGTGTAGATTCGCCCAGCGAAGGTCTACTTGATTGTTTGGCTTCCGGTCATCTTTTAGCGATCACGCCGGCGTCGCCCCGTCCGGGTCGGGGCATGAAACCGCCAAATATGCTCTTACCGGGGCAACGCGTAATCGGTGCCGCGGACGCCGTGCGGTAGGTGTGTTGCGGGAGATCAAAGGCAACCACCGGCGACGGGGGGACGCTGAAGAACATCCATTGTACTGTACACATTATGGATTTTTGGTCGGGCGACTTGGCGGCGCATATGATCCATGGCGTACGACCCGCTCTATAGCCCAAATGGTGCCTCGCCATGGCGGGCCTCAGTGATGATGAAAACTGACATGCGTTTTATTAGTTGTGATAACTTCGTGTAATACTGTTGTCAAAAAAAAAAACTTCGTGTATAATACGTAGTACATGTGTGCATGTGTGATTGCTGTTGTCAATTTGATGGAAGCTGTTCGGCACGATCACGATCACGCATGCACGCGGAGGTCAAAGGCTGCCATGCCATGAGGCCCCACTCGCCTTGCCGGCGGGGACGTGTGAGGAGCCGGGGAAGCCGCTAACTCGGCAGTTTCGTGTGTGCATGAACAAGGGCTCGCATCCCATCCGTCCTTCGCCCCTCGACCGGCCCATCAATTGGTGCCTCGCCGATCGAGACCGATCAGTGCTGATGACACTGGCGATGGCAGACGTGCGCCCAGTTTGCAGCGAGGTGTGTAGGATACGCAAAGGATACACATGCAAAGGTGTGTGCATGTCTCATGGAAACAAAATTATAGACTCTAGTTTAATTTGGAAACGTAAGTATTATTTCTATGAAAAAAATGCTGCGTCGGTAGTAAATGGCGCCGCCCTAAATTGTGCTGCTTGGCAGCGTTTCAAGGGTCATGTCGTCCCCCTCGATCTCTCGCCCACCGGGGCAAGACCCGCATTTGATTTCTTACGCCCACCAATTCCGCCGGTTGCTAACAAAAACAACCGACGGTCACATGAAGATGCATATTACATTCAACATAAGGAAGACATGAACACACGTAGTACATTACAATATAATAAATATTACGTTCAACATAATGTAAATACAAGTAGTAGTATATACTACATTACAATATATACTATCAAATAAAGTTGAAGAACTAGCTAATGATATCAAATCGATTTGCTCGGTAGGCCGCCAGCTGGCCGGCCGCCCGGGGCGCGTCGTCATCGATCTCACATCCTGGCGGCGGCGTACATCTGCCGTGCTCTCAAGGCCCAGCGTCCAAAGGTCGAACTCATGCATGATGCGGCACCGAAGCGCGTTGCGACGGACGACTTTGGGGGTGATGGGCTCGGGCCCATACCTCTTGCATCCCCCTCGGCCATGTACGAGACGTGGCTATCCTTGGCGGCGGCGTGACCCGTTCCGTCGCGGTAAAGAGGGGAAACCTTGGGGACGCGGAGCGCAATGTCCTCGAGGTCCCGCTTGACCTTGGAGCGCGGCGTAATCGAAGGCCCTCCCACCGGCCGTCGGGGAGCGGGCGGCGCCGCCGATGATTCCATGGAGCGGCACCCGGTAGCGTCGGGGTCCGTGGGGTTCCGACGGAACTTTAGCATCGCCAAAAGTAAGCGGCGCGGGTCCCGGCGTCCTTGGCCCTTGGCTTGCTTGATGAGCTTGACCCAGCGGGATCCGCGGCTGGACTCTTTTCCTTCGCGCCGACGACCAGCCCGCCCGCCATGTCCATCAACTTACGCATCCCGGTAGTAGCATATGCCCCGGATGGCGGCCTTGAGGAAGCGCTTCTCCAATTGCTCCACGGCTCTAAGGACTTCAGAAACACCTGCAGTGTTTTGCATCATTTTAAAAATCACTAAAAATTTGATGTTGCGGAATCGATGATAACATCAAAACTCTTGGCAAAGAATGGACTAGTAAGGAAGATCTCAATCGGATTGCTGAACAAAGGAGAGTTTATACAACTCCCCTTTGAGATGCTAAGTACTTAAGGTACCTTGGCCTCCCTCGATATTAAAATCGAAAGTTATCATGGAGACCAAGTACTAAAGTACGTAACAAACTTGCGTAATTCTAGAGCCCCAACAGGAAGGAATGTCGAATGCTAACCAAAGATGCACCTGAAATGCATCGAACATCCGAATACCTAAATGGGTGCTATTACGGTATGCAAGTCTCCTTAAAAATCTCCATAAGGCATACATTCCAAGAAGCAAGGAGTAGCAAAATCCTTTTGCAAGCTTGTTGAGCAAGCAATGTCTTAGCATTAGTTGCTAAGCGTTGCCGCTCATGATCATAGATGACTAGGCTTCAAGGCCTTTAGTAGGTGTAAACTCGCGCAATAACCATCATGTCAGTCACCATGTGTGATGCGACCATGTATCATCTAGGTGATTGTTCGTGATGAGAACTATTGACGCGCTTGTTTGTTTAGTAAAATGCCTTGTTCCCACTCAATCCTAAAGGAAGATTTCTCCATTATTACCACCCATAGTGATTAATGGAAGGAAAATTCGATAGGATCGATGAACGCATCTTGAAAATTCCCTCGAGTCACGAGTAATAAGACGAGTTTCTCATAAACTTAGTTCACCGTGACTAACTTTTCATACGATTCACACCAGGTAAGTTTGTGTTGTTTCTCAACACCCGTGTTACTAGGATACCCCAAGTCTATCCCTTCCTAAATGCTTGCTTTCCCTAATCTTTAGTTAGGTAGACCCCTATCGTACCTTGTGCTTTTCCCTCCCCCTCTTTTCTAGCCCAAGTAGATTAGGAGTTAACATGCGGGAACACGACGACAAGGGACGGACTCCACGATCGTAGCCATTGAACCACACCGGTGTTCTTCCCTCCAGCCGTCCGCGGGCCCTCGCCTCGTTCTTGTCTTGCCGACGACCAGATGCAACATTGCCGACATCTTTGTCACCTCAATGCCGAGAAAGTCTGGCGATACTGGGCTTTACTTTGACCTCAAACCCCGACCAACGAAGGCGTTCAAGACACAATGCAGCAGATCAAGTGGCAACCGGTGCGATAATCAAAGCTGGGCGAAGATTAGTATTGCAAGCGAGAAGATGGAGAAGACTACATTACGTAATTGAAGGCAGTCATCAAGCTCACAAAATAAAATATTTATGCCCAAGAGCAAACAGATACCCCGAAGCATCTGTAAATGCTATGAAGCGGTATGCCGACCATAGAGAAGACACACAGTTTCCACCACAGGAAATCCAGGCCAAGACCACACATTTCCAAAAGACCACACCACTATAACAAGGTCAAGGAATACGGGGAGACTCACTCCCATTCCTCCCCCCATACACCACACACCTTAGCCACAATGCTAGTCGACCAAGCTTCTCCCGGGAAGCCACCACCTTCGACCCACTATAAAAAGAGCACCACCATTGCTCTCACCACCAACCCACTCCAAACATTCCTTTGCTAGCCTCCATCTTTCACCCCCTGCCATCACACTCTTTGCCATCCACTCACCAAGAACCATCACCAAACATCGCCAAGATGGCCGGCACTTGGGTTAGCAGCCAGTGCATCAACACCCCTGGATTTCCCCAACTTCTCTACCACACCGCATTTAACCTTGGCATCGAGAACTCCCCGAATATGAGGGTAGTGAGTATGAAGAGCCGCGGCACCCATCGCTGCGAAGTCACCGTCTACATCACTAAGAGCCAAAACTACCCCGCCATCACCAAGACTGGAGCACAACCGCCATTGGTTTTCGCTTCCCCGACACCTACCAAGTTGCCGCGCACACAAAGGCACTCCGTCGCCTTTGCCAGATCTACAAGGAGCCCATCGCCCGCACCCCCATGAGATACCGCCACCGGAAGGAAAGAATCACCTGCTGGATTGCTCGCCTAGAAAGCGTGCAAAGTCCGGAAAGGCGGCCCCATCATCAAGCACACCGCTATCCTACCTACCGCTCTCGATGAGCAAATACGGCCGACGAGGACATCGCCATGAGAAGCCTAATCCGCCGAGCGTAACGAGTGAATGCTATGTTCAGCGACTCCTCGCGAGCACGCCCACGCAAAGAGAGCAAGTCGCCACGGCATCACGCCGAGAGGTTACGCTTTTGCCGAGACTCTGAAGGCCATCCAGGAGCGACACGTCCAAGAGCTGAGGGACACCCACATCGCCACCAGATCCAGACGCAGAAGACACGCCATGGCTTGGCCAGAACCTGCCATTACAGAGGGGATATTCGTCAATCCCTTCACCAGAAGAAGAACGGACTCCACCGAGGCCACCCTCACCGATAGAAGACCCGACAAGAAGGACCACCCCCGCCTCTCGGTCGGGCACCACCAAGAGAAGAAGCTCCCCAAAGACAGCCAAGTACCGCACTGGCAGAAGCCGAAGCCACCATGACCGAGGCCGTAGAACCACCACTCCCAAGGGAGGTGTAACCGTAGGGTAGCATTTCCCTTACGCTCTACTGTTGTACTCCCTCTTGAAGTGATCAAGATCATTGTGCATGATCTACGATCCAAATGCGGGTGTCAACGAAGAAAAATTGACGGGTGCCAATACACAAAAAGCCACAGAGCAAATAATAAGCAGAAAATTTTTCTAAGTGGGGTAGTGCTATATGTAAAAGAAGAAAATAAAACATAAACGGGCAAAAATCAAGGAGGATAAAGAACAAGATGGGCGAGAACAAGGAGAAACGGAGAAATATGGAAATGGGCTAGGGGGAGAAACTAAAGAAGCAACAAGAGACTTAGGGATTCAGACGAGGAATTGAATCCCAAGCTCACGATGACTGTTACCCAGAAGAATCAAGACAAGTGAGGTACACATGAGAAGACCCATGAAGGAACAAGCAAGAAGACAGGCACTAGAAGACCTCATACGACACTAGAAGACCAAGGACACTAGAAGAATCAATCCTCTAAGTGGGGTAGCCGTCGAAGAAGACCCGGATATTCTGAAGACAGGCGCAAGACCAAGAAGAATGGGGTAAACAACAGCAGTAATCATCAGCTAAAGGCATACCCTCCACACTATCATGCCGCCCTAGGTATAGAGTAGCGCGATAATGCTAGAGGCTCTATACAGACAGCACTGTAAGCAATGGAAAGTTTTCCCTCTCTCTATCTCTCTCCTTTAGGCCTTAGCTAGGACCTTCCCTCTGTAGACTAGGAATCTCGGGGACGAGATTCATCTAAGTGGGGTAGATTTGTAACACCCGTGTTTTTGCATCATTTTAAAAATCACTAAAAATTTGAACTTTTCGAATTACAACTAAAACTTGATTTATTTTTCCGCTAAACCGAAACCCTATTTCCGAAAACCTTGCATCAAAATTCACCATATAGATTTAAGGTACATGTTTGAATGCTTGCTTGATTGTTTGCCTCTCTAGAATTTATTTGGCATCAAATAATATTCCTTGAAAACACCTATCGAATATTCTTCGACCATCCACCATCATAAACCCCTTGACCCCCTCCTTGAGTTATCAAATAAATCCCTTGGTCATCCTTCACCCTAACACCCTCCTTGACAACCCCATCAAAATTCCCTTGACCTCCTCCTTGATTTACCAATCGCCACATCTCCCACGATCCATATATCCCAATTTCCAAATCCAAACAAATGTGCTTAGTTTATATTTTTCTGGAAATGGTGAGGCCACCTCGTGCATCCATATATGCATAGCTGTACATGAAAGTGTATACATACACATGAACATACATGGGCGCTGGTACTCGCACATGTATAGTATAACTAAATACATGTGTCCGTATATACATCAAATCATCAAGTATATGTATATATATGGAAAATAAAAGGGGAAATGGAAAATGGCTCTCGGGCTCATTCTCCCTTCCTGGTCCAGCAACGCAGCAGGCCCAGCCCGGCCATTTGGCCCAGCTCGGGCAGCCTGGGAGCAGCAACAGCGCAGCCCAGCAAAGGCAGCAGCAGGCCCATCCACCCTCTCCTCGCCTCCTCTCACCTACACGTGGGACCCGCATGTCATATGTCCCTCCCACCTTCATCCATCCCCTTCCTGCCCACGCACAGCACACCACGAGGCCGCCCCAAAATATCTCCGCCACCAGACAGGAAGCGTCCACGCCGCCACTGTCCACGCCGACCTCGCCACAGTAGATGAGCTGACCATGCCGGAGGAACGGACGCGCCGCCGGCCAGCTGTCCCTGACTTGCCAACAAGCACAGGGACGAGCGTCAACGGACACAGCGCCCTCGCTGATGTTTTGCCGGCAAATATCTCCGCAACCGCGTCGCCTCCGCGTCCGGCCGCACCACTGCTCTCGCCGACCGCGCCATAGTAGCGCCGCTGGACGCCAGCTCCTCCGTCGTCGCCACGCGCCGACGTTCGCTGTGCCGGCGACGAGGCCACAGCACCTGCGCGGACCATGCCGGAAAATATCGCCGGCAAGCCACAGCTCCCACCGGCGCCTATAAATAGCCGCCCCGGGCCGTCGAGGAGCGCCATCCCGAGCCCAGCGCCGGAACAGCGACGCCGAGGCCTGCATGGGCGCACTGCGCCCTGCCTCCGTCGCGCAGTACCGCGCCAACTGGGACTCGCCACCGCTCAGCCCGCTGGGCGCTGCGTCGAGGACGAAGACGTCGAAGCCGCCGCGCTCCCGAATCGCCCGTCGCCGCGCTCAGATGTCGCTGGAGCTCCACCCGCCACACTGCCGCGCCATGCGCTGGAACGGAGCGCCGCTCGCCGTGGCTGCGTATGCAAGCGCCACGCGCCGCGCGTCGCCTCGTGGCACCTGCCGCACGCTGGTGCGCCGCCCACGCCCCGGGCACGGGCTGATGCACGCCCGTCGTCGCCGGACTGAAGCCGCGTGCAGTGCCGAGCCAATGCCGCGCACGCTCCCCACGGCCATGTCTGTGCCGCCGTGTGCTGCCGAGCACGCTGCTCTGCACTCCACGACAGACCAGGCCGCCGGAGTTCCGCTCCACCGCGTCGACACACACGCACCGGCAGTCTGCTGCTCCGTCCAACCTTGCTCTGCTCCCTCCCCTCGACTCGCCCGATTGGAAACGAGGACGACGGGTCCGTGACCGTACGAAGGAGAACGACGGGCAGGATTTGTGAACGAACAGCACCATCCAACCTTATCCCTTCCGTGGGTCCCGCATGCTAGTGACACTACTCCTTCCCCCTCATTTCCATGGATTCGGTCCATGTGAACAAGAGGCACAGGAGGCGCTAGACTCTGGATCGGTGCATAGGACTGATGGGCCAAGTTCACGGTACAGTGCAGCAGGCAGGCCGGTACCGCGCGTCAGCTATACCTAAATAGCTACGTGCACACGGAGAAGCGTACACGGGAGGCTGAAAATACCATTTCCATGTATACAAAAATTTCCAGAAAATTTATAAATAAACTAGGTACACTCATGATCCTACCCATGTATTTACATCCCAGATTTCATATTCCCAAATTTCCATAATTAATTCCAAAGTTTAATCTCTTTATAAATTCCCTATAAAACTTTGGAAATTCATATCTTTTCCATCCTAA
Source organism: Hyparrhenia diplandra (assembly GCA_015847255.1). NCBI lineage: Eukaryota > Viridiplantae > Streptophyta > Magnoliopsida > Poales > Poaceae > Hyparrhenia > Hyparrhenia diplandra. The sequence goes on from JADLZK010011785.1 coordinate 99,427, forward strand.
CTCCAAATCACTCCGTTCCAATTCCATAATCACCCTCTACCTTTTCATGCCCTTGTCCTATTATTTGGTGCCCACTTAAATTCTAGGTTTGTTTGTGCATTCTTTTATCGCACGATAGTTGCGCAGTAGATCGTCGCCCGACGTAGGAGTTTCTTCCAGAGCAAGCCAGCTTCGTTCGACATCGTGCCGATCCGTAAGAACCTCCCAGAAAGTCCTTAACCCCCTTAATCATGACCTTGATATGATGATATAATGACGATGATAATGATGAGATAATCGGATTAGTAAATAGTGGTATGAGCGATAACGTAGCTATGGAGCTAAGCGGGATGGCGTAATCATCCATGTTATCTACGCTCATACGTTGTAATTAAAGAGAAACATGAGAATGCCTAATGAACCCCTAACCAACAAAAGAGGTGAGTAGTGGTAGTCCGGTAGAGCCTAAATACCACGTCGGGAATCGCCAGGTGAGGGGTTCCTCAAGGAGAGATACTCGCCTCCCCTAAGGACCGGTTCATAGACCTTCTACCTAGTGTGATATTACGCATGACCCCACACGCCGAGATGGGACGGCTTGATTCCACACCGTTGGGTTGAGGTATAATTGGAGCCAAGGTGGTAGGAGTTTAACGATCTATCGGGAGGCGACTTCGGATGCTAAGTGATCTTCGAGGGTCGGGTTGGCGTGGTTGCTTTGTGATCCTCCACGTAAAACAATTGGCGCGGTGCTAGGTGCACGCAATTTATGATTATGATTATGTGGTGTGTATTGAAGCCACATGGGCGTGGTGTGTATTGAAGCCACGTCGGGCGTAGTGTGTATTGAAGCTACGTCGGACGTAGTGTGTATTGAAGCTACGTCTAGGATGATGCGTCATCCTTTCCAACCCCTGAGAAGTCGTGGTGAAGATTATACCAATATACCTAGGAGGCATCCAAGCGGTACGAAAACTTCGTTAGGCCTGTCGAACCATGGGCCATGGGTAGACAACGCCTATCGTGTGGGGGAAATTTATACACCTCCGTAGAGTTAATTGAATCTATTCGAATAGCCACGTCCTTGGAATGGGCAAGTGCTAGGCCCTGAACATCTATGATTAGATATACACTTTGATGATGACTAACTTTTGTGGTGTCATGACAAAGCGGTGATGACATGAGACAACTCGGGAACTAGCGAGAGCAGTTTTAGAGACTCGCTAGGGCCCAAACCCTTAATAATTACAACCCCGGGTTTGGGACTTCTGAGTACGTTTGTACTCACCCCTCTATTTTTACAGATATCGGCACATGTGAAGGTAAGATCGACGACAAGGTAGAGGACTAGTGTATCGTAGGAGTTCGTAAGGTGTTTGCTTAGGAGAAGGACGTTGAAACCCAGATTTCATCCATGCACAAGTCCGCACTTTTGTGGAGTTCGGGCGATGTCATAGTTAATCCACCGCTTCTCGGTTGGCCAACTCGATATTGTAACCCGGCTTGGTGACCCTTCGTCGCCATTGTAAGCCCCTTTCTATCCTATATTTCAATAGCTCGGTTTACTATTATTTACTGTTTACCATTATACATTTACTAATAGGCGTGTTTGTGGCATGATCACGGCGCAAACACGTGTGATTGCTGACCCATTAAAAGTGGGGCGTGACAACTTCCCAGCGTGGTCGCCGCCTACCGCGTAGATTACGAAGACGACGGGCGACACGAGGCGGATCATGTCGTCGCGGTCGGTGAAGAGGATCCGCAACTTCCGGCCAGACTTGACGAATGTACAAGTAGAGCCATGGAGAAAGAAATCCGTCCGGGCTCTTGCAAAGTTGCGAAGATCTCGTCTGATAGATCATCTGGCGAGAATCAAAGGAAGCAAGTCGCCGCCCGCGTCGCCTTGCCTTGCCTTCTTGCGTGGCCTTTCCGCCATTCTTGGATCAATCGACTAGGCGGCCCTAGCCGGCTTCACCGCCCACCCCGCCCTTAGTTCTTTTTGCTTGTATTTAACATCTACGAAACGGCGCCTCCTCCGAGAATAGCGGGAGGTGTGCGTTCCAAGCCGAACTGAGGCGGTTGCCGGGGGTAACCAACCCGGTCAACAGAAGTGGATTTTTTTATAATAAATAAGAAACGAAATACTACAAAAGGAAAAATAAAGTAAAAAAAGAGTTGGTTCCCATCTCTACACCATGTGTTTAAAAAAAAATAACCGTCTCTACGGTCATGTTTTGGAAACATTGCAACACGTGCATCCCGCTCTACCGTACTCGTAAAGAAAGAAAGAGTGATGCGTCGGTGCAACACATCCCTCTCCACTCCAAACTCAAGTCGTGCTCGTGCTTATTCCCTCCGTTCCACAAAAACATGCAACTATGGGTTTCGTGTCCATAAAAACTACTCCCTCTGTTCCAAAAAGCTTGCCACTATGGGAAGCGTGCGAGGTCAAACTTTCTCGGCTTTGACTAAGTTTATAGAAAATACACCCTCCGTCCCACAAATAAAAGTTCATTTTTGACCTCTACAATTCTTGTTTAATCATTCGTCTTATTTTAAATATTTATCCAATTAATAAAATAAATAAATTATTATGAAAGCATCTCTAACGATAAAACAAGTCATAACAAAATAACAAAAAAAAATTTAAAACTTTTTTTTTAATAAGACATGACGGTCAAACAAGGATTGTCGAAGTAAAAAATGGACATTTTACGTGCAACATTTATATCTCCAAATAAATTTATTAAAAAACTAGACTTAAAGATCTTTCAGATGATACTAATTACTTAGTAAAATATTAATATATTTTAATATATAATTGCCCGGCCCAGTTTAAATACATTGACTTCTTGGGAAACGAGAATTGCATTTTTTTACGATGCGAAGGGAGTACTAAATACTACTCTATTGATCACATTCAGATTAATTTATTAAAAAAAAATACATCTCATAATCAATCTAATGATATTTATTTCATAACATAAATAATAACAGCTTTTGTTTGATCGACCGATCTTATGCACTTTTTTGGCGCTATTATTCAAGCTAGCTAAGCTCAAATAGTGTCATACCACGCTATTGTATTTGTTGACAAATTGATCGACCCTAGCCCAATTGTTAGTGATTGAGTGATTTGATAACTTTATGGTTGTTTGCTTATATATTTGACTTGATGCTTTTATGGTTGTTTGCTTTGAGGATAAGAACTTTATTATATGGTTATCGGTATCACCGATCAAATTATCACTTATCGGATTATAATTATACACTTGTCCCCGATTTCCTATTTTTGAAACAAATAGCGTGCTATAGCGGCGCTATTGCGTGAAGCACATCGGCCTTACGTTGCAAATAGCGCTATAAGCGGCAATAGTGACGAACACGGTGCCGCTCAATTTCATAGCGCACAATCTAAAACGTGGGTTGTGATATACTTCATATAATACATGTGTTCTATGTTTCCAAATTTGTGTGCATGTTTGATTGTTCTTTGAAATGATGAGTGAAGCAGAGGGACATGCAACTGAAATATGTCCAAGTTTTAGTTTAGATTCTAGATTTTTAAAATTTAGATTCCGGATGGATTTCCAAAATCCGGACTCTAAATAAAATCAAATTTCCTATTGGGATCCCGGATTCTAGTAGCTGATTTCATCTTTTTTTTTTACCCGCATTCCTTTTATGTCCTTCATTCTACGCACTTCCTATAATATGGACGAGGGGCAAAATGGTAAAATAAAACTTCGAGAATCTGGCTTTGGAAGCGACTCATGTTTCTACATTGGTTTTTTTTTCTTGAGGATTCTAGAATCCAAGGTGATTTGTTGTGAGAGAGAAAAATATCTGGCCGGAATTTTGGATGGTGCTGATTTGTTGTGAGAGAAAAGCAGCGTTGGCGGTGTATTTGAACCGACCCGGTAGAATCGTTGTCACTATACGAGCGATGGTAGGCGTCGCGTAGGGTTGGCGGCGAGGTGTGTAGGAACTAGGATACGCATGCAAGGTGTGTGGATATGATCGGACGTCTCATGGAAAAAAAATACTAGTATACTAGTACTATATGGAAAGGCTGCGTCGGTAGTAAATGGCGCCGCCCTAAATTATTCTTCTAGCGTTTCACGGTGAGGGTCCGTCCATCTCTCTGCGCCTACTCATACTAGTACTAGGAGTACTAAAAACCCGTATTTTACGCCCACCAATTTTGATCGGCGCGAACTTTGTTCATCTTCCTTTCCCCGGACCAAGAGCGCGCGTAGAAAACCGTGCGGCCGCACACCTCGAGCCATGGAGAACCTTCCGGGGAGTTGCTTGAGCACATTGCGCTCCGCGTCGCCATGGCATGAGCATCCTATGGAGGGCCTCATGAATCTAAGGGCCACTGTGCCGGGCACGAGAGGCGTGCCACCTCGCCTTTTAGTGGGATGGAGCATCCCGCTGGACTGGTGCTGGGGCGGCGGACGAACTAGGTGGCGCCGCACTACTCGCGAGTTTCGCGCGAGTCTCATCACCGACTCGCCAAGTTCGGCAACACGGAGGCGTGTTTGGAAGCGTGCATGTCCGCGTGTTCGTGGAAGGCCGCGGCAAGATCGTCTCGCCGTCGCTCGACTTGCTGGAACAAGCCGCCAACTCGGGGCATGAACTCGCTTTCGGTATGTGCACGCTCTTGCGCTCTACGGAGCGAACGCCCGCGCCGCCGATGATGACCATGCCCGAGAGGTGTTGCGCGAGGTGGAGCGCGACACGGCGGCGGCGATGGCCCCACGGAAGACCGAAATCGCGTGCAATGCTCCGCGGATAGGGCGTGTGATCTTGCCGCGGCGACTGGTGGTGCCCCATGCGGTGAGGCCGCATCTTCCTCCTCGGCCAAACCCGGCGCCTCGCCGGGGCGGCATCGGTGCGAAGGGCAGAACATGCGGCGCCATCGGCCGGTGGGTGGAGGGCGTGGCGGCGGCACTCCCGCATCGCTGCGGAGAGGAGTGTAGGATCGCGGCGAGTGTAGGAGGTTGTTTGTGCAGCGGTGGGCATGAGAAGCGAGTGGACTCGCATGAATCTATGTATATGTTGATGATGGCGACAATGCACCCATGCATTGCATTATGTGATCTATCTTACTTTTTGGTGCGTGATGGATGATTATGTGGTAATTCGTGTTATATTCATTCATGTTCCGCCCGCGACCATGCAGCCATGCCCGCCCGCGCGAGCACCTCGGCGTTGCTAGCTATGCACGTGCCGTTGACGGCGCCTTGGAAGCAACTGGCGTGTGCGCGGTTCACGCCGCTGCGTTCAATCGTTCTCCACGGCGGCAACCCCTCTCGGACCCGTCCCGCATCGCCCGAGTCTTCAAAAGCGTCTACACTGCGTTTACGATGCTTTCCATCCCATCCATTTAACCTCGGCCGGTCCTCGTCGGCCGGAGTGTCGCTCCTGCTCCGCCATGCCCGCCCGCCACCGTCGGCGTCAAACTCGGTACCGCCTAAACCCGCTCATCCGATAAAAAAAGATAGGAGCGTTTGGTTCTCACGGGGATCACGGTGGTGGTCCTCCGTCACTAGAGGCCTCATCTCCGGTGACATCCGTGCATCTGCCGGTGTGCCGCCATGTTGGAGACCTCCGAGGGCTCAAGAACCCTAATTTTTCTTTTTCTTTTTTATTATAATCTATGGTTACAACTTGTAAGCTGGTCTTTCTCCCTCATCGTAACTCCAAATGTGATAATTTTTTCTTTCTACGATTTTGTAAAATAATGATGTGTCAAGCTCTTTTGTATTCTTCTTTGCTACTACTTTTGTCACGTTTGGTGGATAATATTTGAAATTTGAATTTCAAAAATTACAACTTCCGAGAACATTGTTGGAGCATCTAATGATTTCAGCATAAGAAGTCATGAACATAAAAGTTGAAGAATAATTCTTAAAATTTTGCACATCTTTTATATTGGTTATTTCTTCATCCCCGGTAACATTATTCACAAGATTTACACATGTCTCGTAGAGTTGACAAACCTTGTAGAGATATTTCTAAGATTTGTGAACAATGTCACTAGCACTATGTCGGATGGGGAAACAACCAAAATAAGAATTGTAGATCTTGCTAAGTTATGAAACACTCTAATTTAAAACTTTTTGATTTGTATTATCTTGTAAAGGAAAACTAGGTCTCAATTTCAAAAAAAAATGAAAATTGAAATTTAAATGTTTTTAGTGACCTCGGATAGACAAGAAAACCACAGATATAATGATTGCGGTTCTCAAATATCCATGAAACTTTGTAGTTTACAACTTTTTTGATTTGAGATCACATGCATGATGTATAGCGCATGATGTAGCTCGATGATCTCGATTGAACAAGCTTAATTTGATTTTGATCATATGCATGGTGAAAGTTGAAAAGATCCGGTGAGTATGCAAGCGAGATATTTTATTAGTTATAACCCTACATTGTGTTATATTTTTCCAAATTTGTGATGTTTGGATGTTTGATTTCAGTTGAAATGATTAGGGAGCGAGTGCTTGAAAAAAAATACAACTCGTATAGTAAGTTTTACATACCCGTCTTTGGGAAAACGTTTGGGCCGGTGTTAGCTGGTCGGTCTTGATTTGTTGTGAGAGAAAAAAAAAAAGTAATCTTTGGTCTTTGGTGGCAGTCTTGGATAGGTTCTGGACTGTTCTGAGGAGAATTATCTGAGAAAAAGAGCCGCACCGGGTTCCGACCTCCAACCTGGATGCGCGGGCGTGGGTGCGGAGCATCCGGGATTTGGGCCACGTCGGACAAACAAAGGGAACAAGTATGCGCCGCGGGGGCGGGGACCACCAGTGGTGGGCCCCATGATTTCAACTACCTACAAAATATTATACTCCAAACCAAAAGCGAAATTAAATTTTGATTACACCATTGAATTTGAATAAATCCTTGAAACAAGATCTCACATGGATATATTTAGATAAAATTATAAGTGGACCCCAGCGATGGTAGTTGATATAGTAGAGTAGAGATATATCGGCACTCATATGTTCCTTTATTTACTTGGAACAATTGTGCAACCTGCTTTTTTTACGGAGTCTAATTGCTCGTTTGCCCCTATTTGGGGCATTTGCGCAATTGGAAAACCAAAAACGAGGGGCAAACGAGCCCTCATTAGTAGTAGAGAGATCGGCGGAGGAGAGATGTGAAGGGGCGAGAGCGGGGAAGCGCCGGACTTGTCGGTGTCTCCCCTAACCTTGTACCTCGGTGGATTCGGACTTGGCTCCTTAACGGGATCTTGGCTAAGTAAGCTTTCACGGTTTCGATAATCTTTATTGTCTTTTGTTTATCCATGATTTATCTACTTGTTTCTTTGGATCGATAGTCGCCCTTCGGGCGGGACTCTAGTGGTGGAACCCTTTGACCGGGGAACCGGCAAACACCGGAGTGATAATCACTAGCATAGGCGTGGTGTTTGGGCTAGCGGTTTTCTATCTTTTTGCGGTGCATCCCACGGTTGAGGGGGTAGGCGGCTTGGTCGTGACAAGCCTTGTCCGTCCCCTTGAAATCCCCCCCACGTTCGGGCCGTGTCGTAGAGCTAATTCTTGGGAAATTTTGCCCGGTTGGGCGTTGGGCCGTGCGAAGTGAACAAGTAGCTGAGAGGCGGCTAACCATAGACCCTAAAGGTGTAAGGACCCTTCTCGATAATCCTCCCCATCTTTGGTCTTGTGTGTCCTTGGGCGAACTAGTTAGGAGAGAGTACATCCGTTCCTGTGGAAAATACGATACCCACGAATATTACGGGTGAAAGCTACAACGACAATTACATGCGGCTTGCGGATTTATCCGTGTGCGTTAAGAAACGTCAACAAGCTTTACGGCGCCGTTCTTGGGACGGGGCGGTTGCTATTATCTTCGAACTTAGTGAGTCCTCGTATCTATCCTTAAAAAAACCAAAATAGTTATTTATTTTCTTTTACTAAAATGAAGCCATCAAATCAATTTCAAAATCTTTTACGCTTCAACGGAGGAGTTCCGCGAGCCACATTCTTTTTCAAAACCAAAACTTTCACCGGCTACGAACTCCATCCATATTTAAAATCCATTGTTCGGGCGAGACCCTTTCTCGGCTACCACTTGGAAAACCCTTGTAGTCACCTACGTTTTTCGAGGAAATATGTGCGTGCCTAAGCATTCCGGCATGACACAAGAAAATATCATGTGGACGTTGTTTCCGTTTTTCCCTCTTAGGGAGAGCGAGAACAATGGTACACGAATGTCGTAGGAAGTTTGAATGGGGATTGGAAAGAACTCAAAGACAATTTTTGTCTAGCGTTTTCCCCATCAACACCCTACCAAGGACATTCCTCGATTTCGGCGAGGATGAGAAGGAGTCCATAGGTGCGGCCTAGGCGGGTTTACAATGTTAATACATTCTAGCCCAGATTTGTCATTACCCGATGGTGTGCTTTTGCATATCTTTTGTTCGGGTCTTGACATAGATTTCTTGCCCTATGCCTTGACATGACCGCCGAGGGTCATTTTCACGCAAACCTACAAGCGGAACGAGAGGAAAATCCTTGATCACATCCTAGAGAAGCATGCTTCTCCGTTGTAGAACCTACTCCCCTCCACAACAAGGGCATGTCAAGTTTTGAGGAGCCCTCATCGGTCGAACCATTCCCTAAACCAATACGGAACCATTTGTTGAGCCCTCACCCGAACCACAAACACCCGAAGGAAGGGATGCTTTATCCTTCGGAGTTCCCGATCAAATTCGAGGATCATGGGAGAACCTTGAACCTTCTATGGCATGAATGGAGCAAATGGAAACGGCTCCTCCTAAGGAATCTTCCTCTAACATGAAACCTTCAAAAGAATGGTTAATGGAGGTGAAACGCGTTCTTACGAAGCAATTGATTCTTTCACCTTCCACGACTATATCTTGTTCATTACGAGGAAATTCCTTAGATGCCCTACACAACCCAACACCGAGGCGAATATCATGTCACAATATCTTGCGGAAACCCTTTTGGGTAATTTGCCGCTAGCCTCGACCGATAGACTTTTTTAAAGGTCAATTCGGCCTCATCTTTGCATGTTGTGGGATTGCTAGGGCGTGCCAATAAAAATTCACTAAAACAAGGTTCACTTAGACTTCTATATCTATCCCATCCTCGACTTTGATCTTCTCATAGGCTACCCTCTTGAAAAACTTTTTCACGAAAACCCAATAGAGGAGAGCCATGATGAGAAGTTGGGAAAAGAATGCTTGTGCCTCTCACCTAGAAATCCCAAAGGTGAAGCATCTTCCCAACCAAAACCCGTTCGAGGAGGCGACATTCATAACTCCATTCGATTCACCTAAGTTGCCCTCGCATCTTGATAAAAAAGAAACACCCGCCGCCCTCACTTTCGAACACAAGACATGTCCCTCGGCCAACAAAGCGTTGCTCTTGACAATGGTCGAGATTCAGCGTTCGTTCTTCATGACATATCTTTTAAGGATAAGAACTCAAGTGTCATGGACATGCACAAAGCAACAACTCTTGAGACCAAGCATGAACCTGCTATTGAGCATGACGAGTTTTCATTCGAAACTTCTCATGATACATGCTCACTTCTTTGGATCTCTAGGGTTGTCTTGCTTCTCACCACGTGCCCCTACGAGGACCCCAACCTTCTCTTAATCCTCGTTCACAAACTTTTTCAAGAGGATGGTTGTGGATGTCTTCGTGTATCACAAGTTTTTTTGTCGATATCGTAGTGGCACGATGGCTTTAACCTTGCGGCTTAAAAGCGTAACGCTAACTTCTTAGTGGTGAAGTGGGAACTTCACCAACGTTCATAGGCTGCAAGATGAATTCCCATGGTCAAGCTTACGACCATAAACAAAGCACTCTGGGAGATAACCCGGGATCATAAAAAAAGACCTTTGTTCTTATTAAAAAAAGCAAGAGCAAGTTATCAAGTTAGTATGCACCTTCGGGTATTCTTGTCGCTAACCATTTCGGGAGGAGAGGCATGCGATGCTTGAAAACATGGGGCCGACATCATCATAAAAAAAAAACATTGATGCTCATGGATGATGGAACACGCTCAAAAGGAGCCGGACTTTGCACACTTGACTTTTTGCACGAAGTCCAAGTGTGGGGAAAGATGGTGAAACCTCAAGTTCCAAACACCAAAGGCGTCATATAAAAAAAATGATGTCACCCTGCCTTCTTTGAAAAAAAAAAAGAACAAAAGAATTGTAAAAAAAAAAGAGAGGAAAAAAAAAGAGAGTTGTCGAAAAGAAAAAAATACATATAAAAAAAAATCAATAAGAAGAGAGGGCGAGGTTGGCCCCGCATGGTCAAGACACATACCAAAGTCTTTGCGACTCCACCCATCATTGCTTCCACAAGCAAGAAGGGTTTGTCTCATCCTTTCTTTGCTACCATCAAGACTCATGGCCCATACACACGTGTGTGTGGCCTAGCCTTGAGGAGCACCTGGACAAAGCCATCATGCAAACCGTAGCAACAACTTCGATTCTTCATCCGTAGATGCGGCGGTAAGTTCATCCGGTATGCAAAAGGGAAATAAATGTTCACCAACACTCTTCACTTATTTTTGTCTCCATAAAACCAAAACTTTATGCTTCTCATGTTTATGTCATATGCTCTGGATTGGGTGTTTTCACATGTGCACATGAGTTACATCCATAGATCTTTTTAAATTGAGCATGGTGCTTAGGTTAAAAAGATCTCCTTTAGTCAAAATTCGACATGGCGTTGGATCTTGATTAATGAACTTAGATCTTTGTTGTCATGATCTATGAGAGTATCTTCTATTGGAGATAAATCAAGGCTATGCTTACACTACTTCTTTATTTTAGCCTTGCCTAAGTGATGTTTAGGTGAACGAAAAAAAATAATATAAACAAATGAATAAAATCATAATAAAAGCTCCACGGTATTCTTGCCGAGTAGAGCCATGTTGTTGTTTTTGTTTTGTTTTCTTTGATTAAAATAAACAGGTACAAGAATAAGTGTGGGGAGATCTCTCAAGCATATAAGCACACCCATCCGAGATCTCCCCAACACAAATGCACGAGCACCGAGCAATTCACGATAGAGAAGGGCGAGGCGAATGACTACCATTAACTCCTTCCTCTTCAAACGGTGGTTTGTGCAAAACTCTCGCTCTCACATCTCACAAAAATAATAAAAGAAAGGAGGAGAAATAAGAGAAGAGGAGATAAACCTTCAACCCCAAGTTCTTTGTCCTATTTTTGTGATGACATCAAAAGACAAGCTTGGGGGAGCCTCCAACCACGCGACCAATCACAACTCAAATCATTGCGCGCTCAAGCTAGCACAACCATGAAAGGTAAGTAAAGAGCTAGCTTGGGGAGGACTCCAAGAAAGGTAAACGTGTATCTCACATTTTGATTATATTCTCTATGTTATGAAATGATGAGTTATACTAAAAAAAAAAAAGGGGGAGACAAAATTCCACTCCTAATACATATGAGCTATGAAAATGTTTAGTCTTAGTCCCTTGTTGAAATGATGAATAGTTGCTCTGTCTTATGTTTCCGTGCCTAGTTTATAATTTGAATTTCTCTAAAGTTTGGGTTTAGTGGCTAAGTCTAAAAAACTCATCCTAAAAAAAAAAAAAACCTGATTCATGTGGGTTGCATAGGCTTAGTCTAAGTTGTTGCCAAGTATGATATGGTACAAATAGATTTGCTATGATTTCGTTCCAAAGAGAGACTTGACATCCGGGAATCTACTTTGAAAGAAAAGAGAAATGATATGGGCTATGCTAAAAAAAAAAAAAAGAAGAAAAAGAAAAATGAGATGAAAAATGGACACGTGTCCGAGGGGCGAGTAGAGCCCACATCTCTAAAAAAAAAAAAAAAAAAGAGAGGAAATAAAAGACAAAAGTCTAGGCGAAGAGCCCACCTCTCCATATATATATATATATATATATATATATATATATATATATATATATATATATAGCAATAAAGCCCATACTTTCTCGAAAAAAAAAAAATAATCTAAATAAATAAATCCCGGATAAGAAAGTTGATCAAAAGGATGAATGAAAGTATTTACATTTTATAACCATTCTATCTGGCAACCGCCCAAGACATTGAGAAAAGCTAAAAAGCCCCGCTACGATGAAAGGTAATAAAGGGTGAGAAAAAAAAGATGTGCCATTTTATTCAAACTCTAGTAGAAAATCTTATTATAACCACGGCACTTGCGAAATGCAATCGGCATAGTAGCAACTCACGATCAACAACCAAGTATTTTTATCTTTTGCTCGAGGGACGCGCAAAGGGTAAGCTTGGGGGAGTTTGTTGACCGGTCACTAACGACATATTTTTCCGTCAACTTACTACCATAAAGGGAGTAAAACTATACCTTATCATACTCATATACATTTATAACTTACATATTTCCACTTGTAGTGTCCAAATTATTATTGTCTGATTTATATAAGAAACAAGTGGAAAATATACCAAAAGCGCCTCCACGGAAAGCGCATTCTGAAGAACATCAAGCCCAAGGGAAAAATGGACCAAACACGCAGGACCTGGGCCGAGCCAACGCCGCCCTACAACTTTTCGGGCCCAACAACGCCACCCTGCCGAAGCTTCGAAGCAAAGCCGACCCCCATGCAGGTGCGCACCACCTGGTGCGGCCGCACCAGGCGAGGCGGCTCGGGGCCCGGGGGAGACGGTTTGTTACCTTCCATAACGGGCACTACCGACGTTGGATGGTCGGTTTAGCAGATTTAGAAGGTATTCCTAAGTCGGTTTTGCTCCTTCCATGTGGGGATGGCCATCTTCCAAAGAGCCCCCTCTCCTCTACCAATAAAGGAGGCTCTCTCCCCTCATTCAACACACACCATTCCAGGAAGAGTCTCTCCCTCTCCTCTAAGAGAGCTCTCCCTCTACTCTACCCCTTCACTCCAATGGGCTTAGGCCCTCATTAGTAGTAGAGAGATCGGCGGAGGAGAGATGTGAATTTGAGAGTGGGGAAGCGCCGGACTTGTCGGTGTCTCCCCAACCTTGTACCTCGGTGGATTTGAGTTGGCTCCTTAACGGGATCTTGGCTAAGTAAGCTTTCACGGTTCGATAATCTTTATTGTCTTTTGTTTATCCACGATTTATCTACTTGTTTGCGGGATCGATAGTCGCCCCGGGCGGGACTCTAGTGGTGGAACCCTTTGACCGGAACCCGGCAAACACCGGAGTGATAATCACTAAGCGTAGACGTGGTGTTTGGGCTAGCGGTTTTCTATCTTTGCGGTGCATCCCACGGTTGAGGGGGTAGGGCGGCTTGGTCGTGACAAGCCTTGTCCGTCCCCTTGAAATCCCCCCACGTTCGGCCGTGTCGTAGAGCTAATTGCCGGAAGGCGCCCGGTTGGGCGTTGGCGGTGCCCAAAGTGAACAAGTAGCTCGAGGCGGCTAACCATAGACCCTAAAGGTGTAAGGACCCTTCTCGATAATCCTCCCCATCTTTGGTCTTGTGTGTCCTGGGGCGAACTAGTTAGGAGAGAGTACATCCGTTCCACGTGGAAAAATACGATACCACGAATATTACTGGGTGAAAGCTACAACGACAATTTCAACGCTATGGATTTATTGTGCGTTAAGAAACATGAACACTAGGTCCACTTATAATTTTATCTAAATATATTCATGTGTGATCCTGTTTTGAAGGATTTATTGAAACAAATTTAATTTGGATTTTTGGTTTGTGAGTTATAACGTTTTTAAGTTTGGTTCATGGGACTAGGGACTAGAGATTAGTCCCTAGTCTCCTAAGAGTCTTTTTGAAATTGGGACTAATTGGGACTAAAAATTAGTCCCTACTAGTCCTCATGTTTGGTAATTTAGGGACTTTAAATGAGACTAAAAATTACAGGCAATACTTAAAATCGTGGAGCCCATGGCCGGGCTCTCTCTCAACCTTTTCCCTCCTCACTCACCTGTCACACCCTAAATTTGAAATACGAATTTGGATGCATATCATATGTGTGCCAGGATCTTTTCCACACATATGACTTGACAAAATTATTGGTACACAAAGACAGTGCAAAAGAATAGATTCATATTATTATTATTACAAATCCATCGAGTTTTGTAGCGGTACAACGCGGTCTTATTCTTAAAGTTAAGGGAATAAATAGGCCCCTCCACGGGGAAAGTTGGCGTTAGCACACGCCTAGCATCGAGGATATCCTCCTCGATTTCGGTCCCATGCCTCTTTCAAACATCTTGGCAACCTTTTTGGTTACAACGAGGACAATAGCAAGGATGAGTTCAAAGTGAACTCGCAAGTACAACGTGGAAAAGTAAATGACATGCATAGTGTAACATGGATATAAGGTCGACATGGTGTACCGCAGTTGAGCTTTTAGTTGGCAAAATTTTATTTAAAACATCCTATTACTAACATGAGTAAAGCATCCCAAACCCTTAATTAATGAAGTAGAGATTAACAAGTAATTAAATAACAATAGCCCATCTCAACGAATCATCAATCCCCGACAAAATCCATCCCAACATCCTTTCTTAGTAATGAATCAAGCTTCTAATCATGTGAGGGTCCGGGCCGCTCGTGACCGTGAGCACGGCCGATATACCGGTTTATACTCTGCCTACAGAGAGGTGTACACATTCACCCTAAGTCGTGATTCCCATTTGCCCGGGGCCACAAACCCCCAAACACTTCCAAGGTGAGCGGGCAGGGTTTCACTACGAGACTATTCACAATCTTTCACTAATAAGTGACAACCCATCGGTTTCGAAAGTGTGTGATCAAGCCACCCCAGACGGCCTGGGCACGCGTTTCACCTTGCGGCAACACTACGGCGTGAGTTACCACACCCCAACTCAAACCGCCATGCGCCACAAACTAGTAAAAACGACGGTAATAAATCAAGCGAGCCATGATAGCTTAGGGTTGTCTTTGTTAATAATCTGGGTGGCCGCTCCACGAGCCGGTCCTTGTGGAGGGTAGACATGAGAACACCACAACATTGGTTCTCATTCCCCCTTTACCTAAATCCATGTTGCTAACAAAATCACTTTTAAACTTTACCAACTTTGCAGTAGATCCCATGTCACAACTTTAAAAACTAGTAACAAAACCTACACTCTTTGTGGTGTTATAGCAACTAAGCAACTACTCCCTTTTTGATTCAGCAATATACCCTGGGTGCAAGGAATAATAGAGGACTAGGTAGATCCTTAAGTCTGTAGAAATTTAGTCACATCTTACTGAAAGTAAACGGTATTTAATTGCGGTAAATAGGTAAAGCAAAATGATCAAGGGATGTGCCTGTACTTGCCTTTCTCTCGCAGTTGGGGTTTGAGGGTTCTGGAAAGACCGGTAGTTACCACAAACCGATTCCCGTCTATACGCTGGCGTCAAACACATACAAGGAGCAATACATTCTATTTAGAACAATACACCATTACATATAATCAGCAATAGTTGAGCTAATAAAACTATTCTACTTGTCGAGACGATTCCGTGGATATAAAGATCGTCCAAATCGGAGTTAAAACGGAGAAGTTATCATCAATCTATGTGCGATGGTAATTCTGTAATTAACTGGACTTATCTTTGAATAAACATAAATAGAAAATGGGTTAGATCCGGCTGCAGGGGTATATACGTAATTAACGTATAGACGCAGGGGCTGGTTTGCAAGATTGCCTGCGATGACGTCAGCCGCTGATGTCTGGGGACACGCGGCGGCGCATGGTTGGCCGGGTCCGGTGGACTGGCGGTGGACCGCACCCGTGCGCGCGAGCCCACGGGTCTACCGTGGACTGGTGAGCAGGGGACTGTGCGTGGCGGCGGCTGTGGCGCGCGCGGCGGGGCAAGGTGAGGGCACCAGCGCGATGTGCGCGGCGTTGCGGACTCGATGGTGCGCTCGCCCTCGGCCGACGGTGGCCGGAGCAGGCTGTAGCGGCAGCGGGCGGCTCGGCCTCGCCGGAGCTACTCCGGCGAGCCACGCCGGCGTGCACAAGGGAAGGGGAGGGGAACGGGGGCATGGGGGGATCCTCACCACGCGGCGGATCTCGACAGTGGGTCCTTGGCGACCGGGGCGCGACCGTCGCGCAGATCGGCGGCGGCGGCGGCAGTGAGCGCGGTGGCGAGCTCGGGCGTGGTGCTGGCGGTCGAGAGAGGGGTAGGAGCGAGCGGGAAGAAGAGAGTGACGAGCGGCGCTCCTTTATAGACGCTCGGGGCCCAGCGCCCGTGCGGGCGGCACGCGGTCGGCGGATCGAGGCGGACCGGCGGCGGCTGTCGCGGGCGGGTGCGCGTGCGTCGTGGGGTGCGGCAGCGGGCGCGAGCGCATCGCGGAGAAGCTGGAGGAGCAGCGGCGATGCGTGGGGCGCGACAGAGCGGGGACGGGGCCACGGCCACGCGGCGGGCAGCGCGGCAAGCGCGTGCGGGCGGACACGAGGAAGGGGACGACCCGACAGGTGGGCCCCACACGTCGGTGGCGGTGCTTCGTGGGCCCGCAGGTCAGTGAGAGAGGAGAAAGGCCAGCAGCGCTAGGCTGCCTGTTTTGCTTGGGCCGGGTGGGCCGCGCGTGAAGAAAAGAAAGGGGAGGGAAAGAGGCCAGCCTGGGCCGATTGGACTAGAAAGAGGAGAGAGGGATTTTTATTTTTTATTTTTTTTTTCTCATTTAATTTCCTTTTTGATTTTGATTTCTAATTTGCTTCAAGGTAAAACTAAACACAATCAAGGCAAACAATTAAAAACTTATGCACCAGCATGAATGCAACAACTAAGTTCTATAACTTATTTTTACTTTATTTTATATAATTATTTATTTAATTCTAGAAATTGAATTACCAATTTAAATAAACTTCAAATAAAAATCAATTTAAAGCCAAATTTTAGAGTTTAAAATTAGGGTGTTACACTCACGCATGCGTATGAGGGGACTGGCGGGGCCCGCTTCCCGACATGAGTGCGGATAGATGTTGTGAGAGAAAAGCAGCATTGAACCCACCCGGTAGAACAATTTGGGGCCGAACGGCGATGGCGCGGCGTGGGCCCTATTCTAGAACGAGGTGCATAGGACACATGAGAGGATTCGCATGCAAGGGGTGTGGTGTGGCGGAGCCCGGGGCGGCCGAGGAGCTCGAGAGGCGCATCGGGCGCCCGTGGAGGAGCGGCGTGTGACATTGTTCACAAGATTTACACTTTTTTTTTTTTTTTGGGAGTTCACATTCACAAGATTTACACTATTTTTGTCCGTATTTGTCGAATCCCGTTTTTAAATGCGTTAGTAGAAACAGGGGTTTTCCATCCGTTTTCGAGTAAGCCCGTTTCCACCCGAAATTGACCCGTATTTAATCCGTTTTTTCAAGGCGTTTTTAATCTCCATAAGTTAGTAGTATGTCTAAAAATTTATATGTTCAAAAACATTATAATCACTGATTATGCGTTAACATGCTAACACAAGGCGTACCATTGAATATTTGACTAATAACCGTATGTGTACATTCTTTTTATGACTTTGTCCATGTATACTCGAGAATATTTGATCGCGTTATTCTTTTCCGGCTCGACTTCCGTATTGGTTCGTTTCCGTACTTTACGCATATTCGATTCTGTTCCGTACCCGCATTTACGAACTTCGATCCCCCCCGCACAAATGTGGTTTTTTCGTCCGTTTTCATCGTAGGGCCAACACCGGTGTTGTGGGAGATCGGCGACCAGCGGGCGAAGGCGGCGACTCGGCAGGTTTCGTGTGTATCTGATATGCGAGGACCCGTTGGCAATTAAAAAATCATCAAAACACGTTCTTCACTTCGCCCGAAGCATACGAAACCTCCCGCCACACCATTTATAGAATAGAAACGAGTAGTATTCTCGTCCACTCGTTTCCAAATTTGTAGCTTTGTTTGGATTGGAAAAAAAATATACTATAGTATAGTACAACACCGTAAGTACTCCCTGGTTTGTATGGAGTGCTAAGTTACAAACTTCGTCTTTGGGAAAAGGAGTTTGTATCATGTAGGAGTGAATAGTACTAGGGTTTGAGGGCGTCCGTCGCTTCGTTTCGTCTTCTAGTCGATGCCTCGTCATTCGAGGCGGGCATCCATCACGGTGCGAGTGCGGTGCGCGGATGCGAGCACCTGCGCCACCCGCACCGTGGGCCCTATTCTACGAAGGATTCGCATGCAAGGGTGTGGATATGATCAAAAGACGTGTCACAAGTTATAGAGGCGCCGGCGTAGGTGTACACCTAGTCACGGCGTCACAAGAAAAGGCGCTGCCCTAATTTTTCGATGCGACGGGTCGTGTCGACCTTCTTGCCGGGGAGGCACCGCCCGGACCTCGCCATGGTCCTTCCGCAAGGCCTTCCCACTCAAGAACTCGATTTTTTTCTTTTTTTAATCTGTGGCCAAAACTTGTGACTAGTCTTTCTCCCTCGTAGTAACTCCAAATGTGATGGTTTTTCTTTCTATTTTTTTTTTAAAAAATGCTTCACCGGGATATTGTATTCTTATTGCTATTACTTTTGTCATGTTTTATTGGAAACATTTGAAATTTGAATTTCAAAAATTACCACCACTTCTGGACAACATTTTTTGGAGCATCTAATGATTTCAGCAGAAGAAGTCAAGCACATAAAAGTTGTATAACTTCTTAAGATGTACCCTCCGTTCGAAATTATAGTTCGTTTGACTTTTTTGACCTAAGTTTGACCACTGCCTTATTCAAAAAAAATTTGCACAAAACAATCAAATTTAAGTCATTCTTAAATACCATTTGTTAATAAAGCAAGCTATAACAAAATAAGAGATATTTTGCATAAATGTTTGAATAAGGCAGTGGTCAAAGTTGGGGTTGAAAAAAGTCAAACAAACTACAATTTGGAACGGTTTAGTACACCTTTTTATATATATTGGCCATTTCTTCATCCGACGATGTCGCGGTAACATTGTTCACATGATTTACACATTCTCATATATAGTTGATGAAACTAGGAGAGAGATTTCTAAGATTTGTGACCAATGTCACTAGCACTATGTCGGATGGGGAAACACCAAAAAAATAAGAATTGTAGATTATGCTAAGTTATGAAACTCTACGGTTTCAAACTTTTTGTTTTGACATTACTCCATCTTGTAAAGGAAAACTAGGTCTCGATTTAAAAAAATGAAAAATTGAAATTTAAATGTTTTAATTGACCAAGGATGCACAAACCACCAATATAATTAACGATTGTCGTTCTCAAATATCCATGAAACTTTTCTAGTTTACGTACATCTTTTTTGATTTGGGATTTGAGATCATCTTGTCATGGAAAACAAATGTACTAATAGTTTGAAAACATTTATCTTTACATTTTCGCACTTGGATAGCGCGTGCGCCCATTTTCTTCGCTCCACCTCGCCGGGCCGCCGTCTCACTTTTAAAATCACCACGTCTCCCTACATCAGACTACGCACCAGCATTATTGCCGCCACATCGGCGCCGGTTGCTCTTTACACGGCCGTCGTAGTGATATCGACCGGGATGGAGGAGGGCCTTTAAGTGGAATCGCCCTTTGGACTTTGCTACTAAGAGCTTCCACAAAAAACCCGGTCGTCGTGCCGCCAAGTCCACGGAGCCATTCCACTTCATGCCCCTCCGATACCCTCCGCCTTTGCAGCACACGCCTCGATTCTAGTCTTTCTTTGGCAAGTCGGCGCGTTGTAGTCTACATCCACTGCGTGAACGCCGAGATTGTGGGTGGCTGCGCGTCTTCGCGTGCCGACTCCGCGGCCAACCCACACGGGCGTCGCGCCGTCAAGACACCGCAGGCTACCCGATCACGGAGTTGAGAGAGTGTAGCCCTCTCGAATGTTGAGCGGCGGCGAGTGTAGGTCGCCCCCTACTTGAAGGTCTACTTGATTGTGCGGGCTTCCGGTCATCTTTTTAGCGATCACGCCGACGCGGCGTGCGCCGTCGGGTCGGGGCATGAAACCGCCAAATATGCTCTTACTCGTGGCAACGTAACACGGGTGCCGCGGCCGTCCGCGTGCTTAGAGGTGTGTTGCGGGAGATCAAAGGCACCACCAGCGATTTTGGGACGCGGAAGAACATCCATTGTACCGCATACACATTATGGAATTTTAGGGCGACTTGGTAGCGCATATGATCCGTGGCGTGACCGCTCTATAGCCCAAATGGTGCCTCGCCATGACGGGCATCGATGATGAAAACCGACATGCGTTTTTATTAGTTGTGATAACCGTGCGGTAATCTTGTTGTCAAAAAAAAAACTTCGTATATATCGTAGTACATGTGTGCATGTGTGATTGCTGCTGTCAATTTGATGGAAGCTGTTCGGCACGATCACGATCACGCATGCACGCGGAGGTCAAAGGCTGCCATGCCATGAGGCCCCACTCGCCTTGCCGACGGGACGTGTGAGGAGCCGGGGAAGCCGCTGACTCGACAGTTTCGTGTGTGCATGAACAAGGGCTCGCGTCCCGTCCGTCCTTCGTCCTCGACTGGCCCATCAATCGGTGCCTCGCCGATCGAGACCGATCAGTGCTGATGACACTGGCGATGGCAGACGTGCGCCCAGTTTGCAGCGAGGTGTGTAGGATACGCAAAGGATACGCATGCAAAGGTGTGTGCATGTCTCATGGAAACAAAATTATAGACTCTAGTTTAATTTGGAAACGTAAGTATTATTTCTATGAAAAAAATGCTGCGTCGGTAGTAAATGGCGCCGCCTAAATTGCGTTGCGGCGTTTCAAGGGTCATGTCGTCCCTCGATCTCTCGCCCACCGACGCCACCCGCATTTGATTTACATACGCCCACCAATTCCGGCCGGTTGCTAACAAAAACAACCGACGGTCACATGAAGATGCATATTACGTTCAACATAAGGAAGACATAAACACACGTAGTACATTACAATATAATAAATATTACGTTCAACATAATGTAAACACAAGTAGTAGTATATACTACATTACAATATATACTATCAAATAAAGTTGAAGAACTAGCTAATGATATCAAATCGATCGCTTTCAGAAGCGCCGCCGCCGCCCATTTGGCCCGGCCGGCGGCGGCCGTCGTCATCGATCACATCACTGGCGGCGGCGTATGCCGTGCTCTCAAGGCCCAGCGTCGAGAGGTCGAACTCATGCATGATCGACGGCACGGTGACGCGATGCGGGGCGACTTTGGGGAGTGGCGGGCTCGGTTATACCCTCTTGCATCCCTCGACCATGTACGAGGCGGTGGCTATCCTTGGCGAGCAGCGTGACCCGTTCCGTCGCGGTAAAGAAACCTTAGGCGCGGGCTGTGTCCCTCTCAGGTCTGCGACCTTGGGCGCGGCGTGTCAAAGGCCCTCCCACGGCGTGGCGAGGAGCGGGCGGCGCCCGCATGGATGATTCCATGGAGCAGCACCCGGCGCGTCGGGGTCGTGGGGTTCGGCGGTACTTTAGCATGGCAAGAAGTAAGCGGCGCGGGGGTCCCCGGCGTCCCTTAGCTTCTTGGCGAGCCCGGCCCGCGGGATCGCGGTGGAGTCTTCCTTTGCGCAAACGACCGCCCGCTGCGCCGTGTCCATCAACCTGCATCCCGGCGTAGCATATGGCCTCCGATGACCGGCTTTGAAGCAACTTCTCCAATTGCTCCCCGCCTCTATGACTTCCAGTACAGGGTCGCCGCCTACCGCGTGAGATTATGAAGACGACGGAGGCGATAATGAGCCGGGATCATGTCGCCGCTAGCCGGTGAAGAGGATCCGCAACTTCCAGCCCGGGACGGCGAATGTACAAGTAGAGCCATGGAGAAAGAAATCCCGGGCTCCGCCTTTGTAGTGCACGAAGATCTCGCATGCCCGATCATGCGGCAAGCATCAAAAGGAAGCAAGTCGCCGCGCGGCGTCTGTCTTGCCTTGCCTTCTTGGGCGTGGCCTCGCCATTCTTGGATCAATCGACTAGCTGGCCCTAGCCGGCTTCCGCCCCCCCAGTTCTTTTGCTTGTATTTAACATCTACGAAAGCGCCTCCTCCGAAAACAGCGGGAGGTGTGCGTTCCAAGCCGAACCGTGGGCGGTTGCCGAGGTAACCAACCGGTCAGAATTGGATTTTTTTTATAATAAATAAGAAACAAAATACTAAAAAAAGGAAAAATAAAGTAAAAAAAAAGAGTTGGTTCCCATCTCTACACCATGTGTTTACAAAAAAAATAACCGTCTCTACGGTCATGTTTTGGAAACAAGGTGCAACACGTGCATCCCGCTCTCTTAGCATCAGAAAGAAAGAAAGAGTGATGCCGTCGGTGCAACACATCCCTCTCCACTCCAAACTCAAGTCGTGCTCGTGCTTATTCCCTCCGCTCCACAAAAACATGCAACTATGGGTTTCGTGTCCACAAAAACTACTCCCTCTGTTCCAAAAAAGCTTGCCACTATGGGAAGCATGCCGGTCAAACTTTCTCACTTTGACTAGGTTTATAGAAAATATACCCTCCGTCCCACAAATAAAAAAGTTCATTTTTGACCTCTACAATTCTTGTTTAATCATTCGTCTTATTTTAAATATTTA
The DNA here is from genome assembly GCA_015847255.1 of Hyparrhenia diplandra. Classification (NCBI taxonomy): domain Eukaryota; kingdom Viridiplantae; phylum Streptophyta; class Magnoliopsida; order Poales; family Poaceae; genus Hyparrhenia; species Hyparrhenia diplandra. The sequence continues at coordinate 121,966 of JADLZK010011785.1, forward strand.
TCCAATTAATAAAATAAAGAAATTATTATGAAAGCATCTCGACGATAAAACAAGTCATAACAAAATAACAAAAAAAATTTAAAACTTTTTTTTGAATAAGATGACGGTCAAACAAGGATTGTCGAAGTAAAAATGGACATTTTCGTGCAACATTTATATCTCCAAATAAATTTATTAAAAAACTAGACTTAAAGATCTTTCTGATGATACTAATTACTTAGTAAAATATTAATATATTTTAATATATAATTTGCCAGATTTAAATACATTGACTTCTTGGGAAACGAGAATTGCATTTTTACGGCATGCGAAGGGAGTACTAAATACTACTCTATTGATCACATTCAGATTAATTTATTAAAAAAAATACATCTCATAATCAATCTAATGATATTTATTTCATAACATAAATAATAACAGTTTGTTTGATCGACCGATCTTATGCACTTTTTGGCGCTATTATTCAAGCTAGCTAAGCTCAAATAGTGTCATACCACGCTATTGTGGTGTTGTTGACAAATTGATCGACCTTTAGCCCAATTGTTAGTGATTGAGTGATTCCCGCGAACTTTATGGTTGTTTGCTTATGTACTTGACTTGATGCTTTTATGTTTGTTTGCTTTGAGGATAAGAACTTTATTATATGGTTATCAAGATCACTTATCAAATTATCACTTATCGATTATAATTATACACTTGTCCCGATTTCCTATTTTTCGAAACAAATAGCGTGCTATAGCGGCGCTATTGCGTGGAATCGCATCTTGACCTTACGTTGCAAATAGCGCTATAGCGGCAATAGTGACCGTATTTCAGTCGCTCAATTTCATAGCGCACAATCTAAAAACGGGTTGTGATATATTGTATAATACATGTGTTATACGTTTCCAAATTGTGTGCATGTTTGATTGTTCTTTGAAATGATGAGTGAACAGAGGGACATGCAAGAAAAATATGTCCAAGTTTTAGTTTAGATTCTAGATTTTAAAATTTAGATTCGAATGGATTTCAAAATCCGGACTCTAAATAAAATCAAATTTCCTATTGGGATCCCGGATTCTAGTAGTTGATTTCATCTTTTTTACCCGATTCCTTTTATGTCCTTCATTCTCGCGCACTTCCTACAATATGGACGAGGGGCAAAATGGTAAAATGAAACTTAGAATCACTGGAAGCGGCTCATGTTTCTACATTGGTTTTTTTTTTTTTTTCTTGAGGATTCTAGAATCCAAGGTGATTTGTTGTGAGAGAAAAAACTTTTTATTTGGATGGATGGTGCTGATTTGTTGTGAGAGAAAAGCACTGTTGATGGGGTGGTGAACCACCAAATAGAACAATTTATCCTTGTGCGAGCGATGGCGGGCGTCTTGCCGTGTTGGCGGCGAGGCGTGTAGGAACTAGGGATACGCATGCAAGGTGTGTGGATATGATTAGGACGTCTCATGGAAAAAAATACTAGTATACTAGTACTATATGGAAAGGTTGCGTCGGTAGTAAATGGCGCCCGCCCTAAATTACGCCGCCGCCAAGGCGTTTCACCGGTGAGGGTCCGTCCATATCTCTTACTCATACTAGTACTAGGAGTACTAAAACCCGCATTTTCTCGCCCACCAATTTTGATCGGAAAGCCGAATGTTCATCTTCCTTTTCCCTGACCAAGAGCGTAGAAAAAATGCCGATGCGATGTGCCTCGAGCCATGGAGAACCTTCCGCAGGAGTGGCTTGAGCACATTGCGCCCACGCCGCCATGGCCGCAGAGCATCCTATGGAGGGCCTCATGAATCTAAGGGCCACTGTGCAGGCACGAGGTGCCGCCGCTTTTAGTGGGATGGAGCATCCGCTAGACTCAGTCTTTGGGTGGCGGGCGGCTGGGGGCGCCAGACGCACTACTTGAAGTTTCGCGCGAAGTCTCATCACAGAGACTCGCCAAGTTCGGCAACACGGAGCGTGTTTTGAGCGGGCATGCGCGTGTTCGTGGAAGGCCAGCGGCACCGTCTCATCGCCCTTTCGACTTGTTAAACAAGCCTCCAACTGGGAAAAGCTTGAACTTTCCGGTATGTGCGGCTCTTGCGCTCTGGCGAACGCCGCCGCGCCCGATGATGACCATGCCGAGAGGTGTTACGGGAGGTGGAGCGCGACACGGGCGGCGTGATGGCCCCCCGGAAGGCCGAGAGCTGCAATGCTCCAGCGGGCGATGGCGGTCTTCGCACGACGACTTGGTGGTGTGCGGTGATGCAGCATCTTCCTCCCTCGGCCAAACCGGCGCCTCGCGGCGAACATCAATGTAGAAGGGAGGAAGCGGCGGCGCCATCGAGCGATGGAGTGGAGGGGCGTATACAAAGACTCCCATGCTGCCGGCCGAGTGTAGGATCCGCGGCGAGTGTAGGAGGTTAAGCCGCAAGGCGGTGGGCATGAGAAGCGAGTGGACTCATGAATCTATGTATATGTTGATGATGACGACAATGAAACCCATGCATTGCATTATGTGATCTATCTTACTTTTGGTGTGTGATGGATGATTATGTGGTAATTAGGTGTTATATTCATTCATGTTTTGCGATGACCGCCGCCCGACCATGCGGCCATGGCGCCCACGAGCACCTCGGTGTTGCTAGCTAAGCCTATACCGTTGGACGGCGCCTTGGAAGCCCTTCTTTGTGTGTCGCGGTTCACGCCCGCCCGCGTTCAATGGTTCTCCATGGCGGCAACCCCTCTCGGACCAGATCCGCCATCGAGTCTTCAAAAAGCGTCTACAACTGCGTTTCGATGCTTTCCATCCCGCCCATTTAACCTCGGCCGGCCTCGTCGGCCGGAGTGCCGCTTCGCTCCGCCGTGCCCTCCCACCACCGGGCGTCAAACTCGGTACCGCCTAAACCCGCTCATCCGATAGCAAAGATAGGAACACTAGGTTCTCGGGGATCGGGGTGGTGGTCCTCCTATCGCTAGAGGCCTCGTCTCCGGTGACATCCGCGCCTTGGCCGGTGTGCCGCCATGTCGGAGACCCTCCAGGGCTCAAGAACCCTAATTTTCTTTTTTCTTTTTATTAATCTATGGTTACAACTTGTAAGCGGTCTTTCTCCCTCATCGTAACTCCGGATGTGATGATTTTTCTTTCTACGATTTTGTAAAATAATGATGTGTCAACCTATTGTATTCTTCTTGCTAATCCATTCCAAATTGTAGGTCGTTTTACTTTTTCAACCCTAACTTTGACCACTCATCTTATTCAAAATTTTATGCAAAAATATCACTTCTTTTGTTGTGCTTGCTTTATTATCAAATGTTCTTTAAGAATGACTTAAACTTGACTTGTTTTTGTACAAATTTTTTGAATATGACGAGTGGTCAAACTTGAGGTAAAAAAAGTCAAGCGAACTATAATTTGAAATGTACTACTTTTGTCACGTTTGGTGGATATTATTTGAAAGTTGAATTTCAAATATTTGAAGAGTTAACATTTGAAATTTGAAGTACTAGTATGGAGATAAGTAAGATGCAAAACCATGGGGCCATGGGGCCATGGAGTACGTAAATGCGAGGCGGGTGCCCATGGGGGCCATATGGTGTCTAAACACTTTCTGCATTAGTAGTACTACTACTAGTACACATATTGTCTCTCTGTTTCTCTGTGATCTCTACGGTCTCTTCCTTCTCCCATACTCCAACTTACTAGAGCCTTTTTCATGGATACCATTATAAATATCATGTTCTCATGTATACCCCTCAAAAATTCTGGTTTACGACTAACACCCGTCATTTTAAAGTCTTTTAAATGCGTGCCATTCGTCATTGGGCGTGAGATTTCTTGGCGTTTGAAGCCTCCCCGACACGTGGGCAAAGAGCGCAAAAAAAGACATGGTTGCCCTCTGTTCTTTCTCCTCCCGTTCTTGTCTCAAAGCTGGCAAGGGGCACGGAGCTCCCATCCAGCGGCCACGTTCTTTGCGGTCGCCTTGTGGGGTGCTATGGCCCCGTTGGCGCCCATTTTCTTCTTTGTCGTCGCCAGACAAGCGCGCCCGGCGAGGTGGCCCCGGTGCCAGCGCTTCAGCGGCTGGGGCGCGAAACTCCCGAGCGTCGCGTGCTGGGCGGACCTCGCCATGCGCTTGGCAGCGTTCAAGCATGGCGGCTGACACCTTCAGCGCCCGGGGCACGCTTCGGCGTATCTGGTAGGTGCTCGCGTAGCGGGTGAAGATGCTTGTAGCCGTTGAAGTTAATAGCGTGTCAGAACACGCGCCGTCCCCTGCGGCGGGGCGCGCAGCGCGCGTGGCGGCGAAGGCAACCCGCGGCGCCGTAGGAAGAAGACTGCCATGCTACCGCGCAAGAAGATGGTGGGAGTGCGTGGGGCCTAAGCGGCGGTACATCCGGTCGCGAGCCTTAGCGGAACTCGCGCGGCTGGCGCACCCGGCAGCGCGTGGGATCCCCAGCGGCGAACGCGCTCGCGGCTCTTCTTTCATAGTGCCGTCAGCGAGCTGCGGCGCGCCGGTGCTGCTTGTCCCGGTTGTCTGGTCTCTAGCGCAGGCGTCACTGGCGGCGGCGCTGAGACCTGCGTGGCTATCTAAGGCGACCACGGTTCCGTCATCTTTGGGCGCGCCGTATGCGGCTTCGTCCGCTCTACTAGCAGCGGCGTCGAGGCAACTGCTGCAGCGCACCAACATGTCGGCGCAGCGCCATGGTGCGGCTCTTCGGCTCCTCCTCTCTTGATCTCACGGTGAGAGCCGGCCGGTGACCATGGTTGAGCGCTGCGCATCTATAGCTACGGTGGCGCGCGTACGCGACGAGAAGCTCAACGGGGGCGTCTTATTTGCGGTAGTCTGTCACGATAACGGTACGGACCGGCCCCACGTCTCCATCTTCAATGACATCGTCCGCAGCCCGTGATCTTCAACGAGGAATACTACAAGGGCACGCTGCGCCTACGTCTGCTTCGGTTGTCGCGCCTCTGTGCCTTCTTGCGCTACCGCCTTCTTCGCGATACGAGGACCCGCCGCCATGCAGAGAGACGCGGCGCCGTCGGCGTCGAGGCCGGCCGCCCGAGGCGTTGTTG